>JAMXBC010000009.1:10639317-10986839 GCA_024138005.1 Lumnitzera racemosa | reverse complement strand
CACCAAAAGCTTTACGTAAACTTCTCTAAAACCTACGTATAAAACGAATGACCTTATATGGCATAATCTTTGTCAATACTCCATGTAACCTTACTACTTCCTTTATATAAAGCTTAGTTAACTTGTCCAACAAATACTAAGTGTTAATGAGAATGAAGTACGTGCTTCATTAAGCGATTCATAATCACCCAAACTACAGCATTCTTAATTAGAGTTTTGGTAGCACAACCATAAAATCCATGGTGACCTGTTCCCATTTCCACTTTAGCATGAATAACGACTACAACTCACTCGTTTGCCTCTAATGCTCAATTCTGATATGCCAACAAGTTTAGTGCCTTGACATGTATTCCGTGATCTCCCTCTTCATAGTATTCCACCAATAATGTACCTTAAGGTCTCTATTCATCTTCGTATTACTTGAGTGTATGGTGTATCCCGAGTAATGAGCCTCTTTTAGTAACTTACTCTTCAACTTTGCCTTCGATGGTACATTAGTAACTCTTATTTTAAATACACTTTATATGGTGATTTTATAGTATTTCCCTTATATTTTTTGTTGTTTTTAAAGAAATTGATACTTAAGTAAGTAAAATTTTTATTTTAAGATTTGAACACGTTCTTGGATTGAAAACAAAGAAAATGAGTCAAGTTTCACTTAATTCAAAGTTTAAATGAATGAGTTTTGAAGTTTTGAAGTTACATAGATTGGGACACAACCGTGTCCTTAAGATATGTCCATAAAATAGGAGAAAGTGGCAAGTTTTTTATCATAAAGTTACACAATCTGAGACATAATCGTATCCTCAGCCTATGTCTACCCAAGATAATTTTTTACGTTAAGATCAATGAGTTATACAACTTGGGGACACAACTGTATCCCAGGTTGTATCTAGTAGCGAAAAAGAAAACTTCCTTATATATTATATAAGGACTTATGAGGGTTTTACATAGAACTTTTGACATTCAAAAGAGAAGAGGCTTAGAGAAAAGAAGGAGAAAAAGGTGGAAGCAACATCCAACTTTAAGATTAAAGATATTTTCATTAACAAAAGGGGTTTTTTCATGTTTTACTTCTTGATTTTGCTACAATTTTCTTTTAATTTCATCATGATAACTTAAGATTCTTTATTCAATTATGTGTTTTCATTGTTAATTGACATTTTTAGGTTATCAATCTATGATATTATGCATGATGATTGAGAAATCATGGGGGTAATGAGATCTTGACATAATTGGAGAAAAATACATGTGTACTTAGAGATAAGTGCATCATTCTTTTGAAAAGTTATTATTTTTGTATAAGAATTCATTGTACGTTAATGCAATTCTACATTATATTACTAAGTGAAAAGATTCTGGTAAATAATTTAGGGTTATGGTTAATATGCTTGAGAATGGCGATAACTTTAATTGCAAACCCCTCTGGTTAAGAATAATAAAGATGGAATTGGATAGATTTTTAGCGGTTACATGCTAAACACTAAGGGAAACAATTCCTAAATACATTATTTGCCTTCTTAAAGTCGTTCTTAATTTTATTGCTTCCTAAATTACTTAGTCAAGTCTCATAATTAGATTAGTTTGTTAATTTTAGTATTTTTAATTCACTCAACTTATCACAAATTTTTTGTTAGATAATGAGGCTAAGGTTAGTATTAGTACTTCAGGTATCTGAGGGATCAACTCGGACTCACATTAGTTATACTAAAACTGATAGGTACACTTGCCTCATAGCATACACATAACCGACCTTTATACTTGACTATTTAGATAGCATCCACTATCAACTCTACTACCTTTTCCACTTCCATCTTCCTCTTTATCTCTAGTATACCCTCATCTTCAGTTTGGGTTACCTTAATTCTGTCCACTATCAAGAGCTAAATCTGCATATTTGCTAGCCTGACACCTATTTCTTTATTCAAAATCTCTAAATCTAGCCTTCTCATATCCTTTAGCAATGACCTCTGTATTGTTATTAGATTGGTCAATGTCACTTCCTGCTTAAAGCATCTCCCATTATATTAACTTTTCCAAAGTGATACTGCATATCCAGGTCGTAGTCCTTTATCAACTCTTACCACCTTCGCTATCGCATGTTTAGATAAGTGAAAAAATACTTTATACTTTTGTGATCAGTAAACACATTGCACTTTCCTCCCTTCAGGGCGTGGACTACTACTACCAACTCTAAGTTGTAGACTAGCTAGTTCTTCTCATAAGGCTTAAGTTGTTGCAACGCGTATGCTATCACTCGATTATTCTACATTAGTACACACCCTCGACCTTAAATTAAGGCATTGTTGTAGATCACAAAATATTCCCCTTTGCAAGCTAATGATAATACCGAAGTAGTCACAAGTCACTCCTTTAACTAGTGGAAGCTTTGCTTGCATTTGTCATTCTAGTCAAACTTTACCCCTTTCTACATTAATCAAGTCAAGGGTGCTGCTAATCTTGAAAACCCTTCTACGAACTTCCTATAATACCCTGTAAGCCCTAAAAAGCTTCTAAACTTGATTACCGTTTTCAGTCTAGCCACTCAACAATTGCCTTAATCTTCCAAAGAGAAAAATGTTGTTAGTACAGATCTATAAGGTTGAGCAACAGTATAAGTAAGTAGGATTAATACTTTATAGCATTTTGGAGTATTATTTCAAAATACAAAGAGGCTTTAGTATGGTCTCGGTTTGTGATTGTAATTTAGTTCTCTGCATGTATGGGCCATATGCTTGAATAGTGGTCTGCTATTGTAAGAATTTAGCACCATGAGATGGTGTTTGGTAATTATTACTTTGATTGGTTTGTTTGAAATTTTTTTATCATCCCGAAAATGATCTAACTTTAATACAACCTAACATTTGACTCAACATGCATCGCAACCTACTATGGATAATGACTACGATTCTTGGACCAAACACGGATCCTCTTTAATGAGGATAACTGAAATAGTCATTTCCCCTATTTAGTTGAACTAAGTGATAGGAGAGGAGGTTGCAACAAAGTTAGGGGCCGTAGTTCAAAGGTAGTCATGGGAGGAGGGTATTCTCCATTGCATAAGTCTTAGTTTGGTTTCGATCTGTGATAGATGGCTTCAAGCTTCTCAACTCGGACTAAAGTAGACGTAATTTCTCTAATCTCATGATGGACCGAGTAACGTTGTATGATGATATTTGCTTATACATACATTACATATAATTAATTTGGTTAAAAACCTTACTTGTAATTTGTTGAATGCATACTTCTATCTCTATCCCACTAATTGAGTAAGTTATCATTCAATCTCATATAGTCTGTTTTATAAGTGCAAAATGAAACTATAAGTACCATACCTAAAACCAGAACTTTAGCAAACGGGGTTGCAAAGTGAGGATCAAGAAAAACATGGCAAGGATCTTGTTCTTATTAATAACTTCTTAACTTTTAAGAAAATTAATGGAGTCTTCTCAGTGGGCTTCCTAGTTTTCAATCTTTTGGTGTGTATACTGAATAATGTATACTTATGGGTTTTACAAGTGCTCTTTTGAAAAGTCAACCTACCGGTTTACTTTATAAGTTATATACAAAAATTATTCTACAGGTTTATTTCAAGCAAGTGACGAACTGAATGCTTTAAAGTGGTAGAGTCGAGTATGTTTGGTGTGAACTAAGTCTATGATAACAGCTATAAGGTCAATTTCCATCTTAGGTTGGTTCATACCTTGAGACTGTTATGACTCTACCTTTTCGGGACATAACACTAAGTACATACAATCAACAAACAAACCCCATGCTTATCTATAGCGATTACTTGAGATCTAACACAAATGCCTCATAACGTATCTTGTTTGCAATATAAACATTACACTTACTCAAATTCATAACCAACTGATGATATTATTATCATGACAACTTAAGCGACTTAAGTTTTTTTAAGAACTTCAGACGAGTGATGATTTGTGTTTGGAAAGGTTTAAGAAAAGGTTTAGATTGATGAAAAACATTGCAAAAAACCTCGGAAACCATAAAGTAACAATGTTGCAAGAAATAAGGGTTAAGCATTCGAATGTTAGCTTAACTAGCATCCAAACGCTATGCTTGAAACAATATGGTTTCAACCTTAGCGTCCAAATGCTAAGGGGTCTAAACAATTGTTGCAATCTGTAGAATTCTACATATTGTAGTAACGCGATCATCCCCTGTAAACAACCCCAAACTTCACTGATTTGTAACTCCACAATCCTAAAACAAAATCTTGATAGAGAAACATCACCACACCCATCTAAAACCTTAAACAAAATACGTTTTCAACCAAAAATCTCATCTCAACCGTGACATCAAAATACACCCTTCAAATCAACATATATAAGGCATGCTAAAATAGAAAATACCTATTGCAACTCACTTCTAGCACATCCATCAACTTAACCATGACATAGGACATACATAAGACTACCTTAAGGTTGTTTTACCCACTACCCTACGCTGTAAAATGAGATTTCTTAAGAGATTTCACTAGCAACTTGATAAAAACATCATATACCAACTTACCTTGTGGTAATTTGCCTTTAGAAGCATTTACACTACACGAGTTCTATTATGGGACACTTGAGAAAGTCGCCTAAATTCGTTCTAAGGCTATCTTACAAGAAAAAAAATGGTTCCCTTAAAGAAAACACCAAAACCATACACTAAACGGGTGTTCCTTAACCTTACTTGCAATTGTCTCACTTATATTTTACTTAGATTTGTTGTTTTTTCCTACTAGCTTCAAAGATCACACAAAACCCTAAAAATTAGCTATTGCAGTGTTGGAAAAAGGTTTTAGAATGCGAAAGGATGCTTAAATACTTAGAGTTTGTTGAAAAACCCTATGCCCAAACTACCCTTGCTTAACTTTTGCAATACCAACTAGGTCCTTTATACAAAACACTTAATTTCCTCTTTCATTTTGTTATTTTATACTATTATTTTCTTTGTTTCGGGTTTTACAATTTATGTTTATCTCTAATTGTTTAATACTAAATTATGTGATTAGGATTTCATCATTTGTATATACACATATAGGCATTGCTCCTATAAAGGTAGAGGTAAAATAGAAATTTTATTAATCTAATTACTTAGTATAATTTAGCTAAAATTACCATTTTAGGGTTTTCTTCCTTGTTTAGGGTTTAATATCCTCTAAGTTTTTGGTTTTTTATTCAATTCTATATTGCATATTTATGGTTTAGAGTTTTTATACGCGATTAAAATTTATGAATTTGATATTTAGGTTATGTTCGTTTTAAGGTTTCATTAATAAAAATTTATCAGTTTTGATTTATTTGGTCTCATTGGGCCCACAAACTATTTATAGGTATTCAAGTACGATTCTATATCTAAGACACAAGATTTACGGGGTTTATATTATTAACACTAATATGGTCATA
The DNA here is from genome assembly GCA_024138005.1 of Lumnitzera racemosa. Classification (NCBI taxonomy): domain Eukaryota; kingdom Viridiplantae; phylum Streptophyta; class Magnoliopsida; order Myrtales; family Combretaceae; genus Lumnitzera; species Lumnitzera racemosa. Next base: position 10,981,425 of record JAMXBC010000009.1, on the reverse strand, counting down.
TTATTTGAAGTACTTATTAGCAATTTTTTTAAGCAATCTCACATGAAACCATGAAAAGATCCCAATTTTTTTTTTAAATATTTAAATCTAAATTTGACGTAGTTGGGATTTAAATCCCAGTAATTGAGTTTATATAAATTCCTTCTCCATATCTATTACTATAAAAGGTTCATATTGCAAAAAAAAAAAAAAAAAATTAGCCTTTATGAGTGGTTTAAAATTTGTCATTTATCAAAATTTATCTTAGATAAAAAATGCATTGGAAATGATAAATGAAATTACTTCCGATCATTATGACATCAAAGTAATCTCAATAGCAAACAAGAGTTTGACAACATTAGGAAAAAGAAAAAAAAAATAGCCAACATAACTTTTAATATCCTTTGAAACAATTTTAAACCATGAATAATTTCCTTAACAGTAAGAACATACATATCCTTAAAGCAAACTAATAAGCTGAAGTGATTTTGATATACTCTTTAGTTATGCATCTTATAATACATTAACACTTTTAAAGTGATTTGTAAGTATTGTGGTATATATGCATAACGACATATAATACAAAGTACAAATATCTCAAAACCCTAAAAATGGTGCCATGATTGTTAGTTTTTCAATTTTAATCTACTAAAGATCACCTTTTAAATCTATCATTTTCATTAGGTAGAAAACAAATCTATCAATTTTAGTTCAATCGAGAGCATATATATTTGAAAAATGGAAAATGTCTTAATAGTAATTTATTTTACGAAAGCAACAGATTACAATAACTTAATATGAAAGAAACTATCTATCTTTTTATTTCTGTTGTTGGTTGGAAAACTTAAATGATTGATCACAAAGGTAAAATATTCTTATTATCAAGTTTTACAAAGTAAAAGAGGTTAGACATCTAATGATGTAGTAACGTTTGTATCAATCATAAGATTGGCTTATGCTTATTTGAAGATGCCTCAACATTCAACTTGCACGTGATATTCTTCACTTTCTTGGATATTAAGCAAGTGTCATAATTTTCTAATCTTCTTTCATTCTATAGTCACTTCTTTCATAGTAGGCCGGTTCCTTCCTTGTAAGTGCAAACATCTTTTTGCAAGGTTAGCAACATTAACGATTTCTTCTTTTATGCCTTGATTTGTAATTTTAGCATCTATGATGTCTAATAAATGGCCATCTTCCATTGAAAGTTTAAAGTATCCAGCAAAATTTTTACCTTCCTCTACCCTCATTAAAGAAATAGACTTTTGTCTTACTAAGAGCTCAACAAGTACCATCTTCAGACTATACACCTCACTTTTATCTTTAAATTGGTTTGCCTAGAAGTACTCTAGATCAAGGTAACCAATGGTACCTTGTACCAATGTAGTCAAATAAGTCTGATCAAGATATACTAATCATGATTTGCCAAAGTCTACTATCTTTACATGATAATTTTCATCCAAAAGTATGTTTATGGACTTGATATCTCTATAATACATGGGTATTGATGCTACCAAGTGCAAGTAGAAAAGTGCTCCTACAATTTCTATTACAAGCTATGAACACACTTCTCAAGACATTGGATCCTCTTTGTTCAATCCATGAAGATATTCATATAGGTTTCCATTTGGTATGTACTCATATATGAGTAGAGGAACTTTTGATTCTAGTCAACATTCTAGAATTGTACAACATTTCTATGATTCATTCATGTCAAAATCATAACTTCATTAATAAACTGCTCAATTTTTCCTTCATTTATGACCAAAGCTTTCTTTGTTGCTATTATTATTCCATCTGTTAAAATTTTTTTATAGACGGTTCTTGAGCCACCTTTACCTAACTCTATTTTCACTAAAATTTTCAATAGCCATTCGTATCTCCTTTTTATTGAACAGTTTAAACTTTTTAACGTTTTCTTCATATTATGATAGTTTTGTTGTAGTATGAGCCCTCCATTTCACTTAAAATACTTTTCTTTGAGCCTCTTTTCTTTTCCTAGCCACCATCCTGTAACAATTAAGAGAAGTACTCCTAAACTAGAGCAAAAAAAGACAAAAGATACTAAGAAAAATAACTTTTTATAATCTATATTGATAAGTTTAATGAAATGAGAAAAGCATATGTTTTGATGCGTGTGTTTTGTCTTCCAAAGGTAAAGGGATGAGAACATTTAAAGTTTCTTTTTGACCCAAATTTGAGTAATTCTCACAGTGCTTACATAGGGTCTCTTATAGGAAAACACTAAATTTAAAGGTTTTTCTAGAACAATCGATGCGAAGAGGATTACACCAAAACATGAAGATAAGTTTGTCAAGATTAGAATAGTTGAGAAGAGAAACCATAACAATGGAGAATAAGCTATTTTAGTTAGTTTGTCTATGATATCAGTTAACTAAAGTTTGCTAAAGAATGAAAATAGCATACTTTAAAGACTTTTAATTGATGAATGTTCAGATTGTTTCAATAAAGTATATCATGCTCATAATGTTTCCCTTCGTAGGACTGCATATATGATTGAAGTCCAATTTCATCAATGAAAATCCCTTTTCCTTATTATGCTAAACTTAATTGAAAGAGTCAATATTATAAGTCAAACTACTTGAACCTAAGTATATCTAAATTTTAGGTTTAATGCATATAAGGTATTCAGTTAGCTCTAATGCATGGTAGCTACAAAAAAGAAACATCATTCAATTAACATACCCTTTCCACCAAGGTGATATGATTTTAAAAATGTATATATTAGGAATGAAAATTTACTTAAACTACTCAAGAATAATTAACATATAATTACAAACACATTCTCGAAATTGTAGGTTAAATTTGAATGAATAATGACATTAAATTGAAATTGAAAGTGAAATGAATGAAGCTTAAATTCATGATTATGTGCTGTTTTTTCTAATAGTGAAGTTTGGAGTGGTATAGAATTATAATGGAGCCTATCACAATTTATGGTTTTTTTTTTGGGTCCTTTTCTTCTCTCATTGATTCTTATCTTTAAATGCTTTAGATTCACAAACCTATCAAAGTGACTTTTAATGTCTTTAATCCACACAACGAAATGACCTTAGAGGATTTACACATCTTTTCGACGACCGAAAACTTCTATTTTCACATTCATCAATATCTAATTTAGAACATGACATATAGAATCAATTTAGCATCTATCTATTTTGAAATAATTAAGGATGAATATCATTATTATAAATGTAACTATCTTATTAGAAACTAACATAATTAAATTCATGACATCATTAATATTGCATAGTAGTGCTTCTCATAAGTGATAGGTATTTTGATGGAGATGAAATATATAACAATAATATAAGGAAAAAAGTTAATTACTTACTGGATATAAATGAAAGGTTTACAAAGAGATAATTTGTTATGACTCCATATACATCTAAAACTTAACACTTCTTATACTTTGTTTGGAAATAATTAAAAAAAAAAGGATGAAAGAAAGAAAGACTGAATGGATGTGAGAAGAAAATGAATTAAATATGAATTTCATTTCTTAACTGGACTTAAAAGGTGTCAGTGGAAGAATTTGAAGGGAAACTTTTTGTTTCTAATATTTTTGGTATTATAAAAGTAAGAGGAAGATAAATTTAATTTTCATTAGTCTAAAGAACCCATCACCATCGATATTGCATGCCACTTTTATGCACAACTTTTATGGCTAATTTAGTAAATCTACAATATTTTCCACTAAAAGGTGATGGAAGGTTTCCATTGTGACCAGTAACTATATCTAATAATTAGAAACTATAGAAAAAGGTGATGATAAATAGAAAATGATTTATTCTTTTCTAAAGAAAATTATTTTCTTATCTATTAGCATTTTCTATTATAAAAATTAATATCGATTGACAGCTGTAATCTCTTTCCCACCATCATTAAGGTAAAAAACTCCTAATAATAGCATTATGATAGAAGATGGAAGACAAACAAGAATCAACAGAAGACATCCACGGTATCTAAACGTTTATGTGTATAGACTCAAGCATATTGTACAAACACATACGTAGCATATAGTATTCTATTACAAGTAGCATGGGGAGTCATATAAATAACCAATAGTATAATTAGTTTTACAATTAGTTACAAATTGTAACAATGGTAACAAAATCAACGGAATAGGTATAAAAGGAAAAGGATAATAGTAGATTAGATATCGAAAAACTAAGATCTAGAACCTTTTTGTAAGGAGCTTCTTTGCCACTTGAAGTTCAGAGCCTATCAATCGAGTTTTTCCTTCTACTTTTTCATTTATACCTCATATGCATAAAACATTTGAATAAGATTTATACTCATTAAAGAAAATCAACAATACAACATTAACTAAACAGATTATTCCTTTAGCTACTCAGATTTGTATTTTTCTCAAATCATCATTGTAATAAGAGCGATTTTTTTGAAACCCTAAATATTATTCTTGAGGAAAAGAGAGAACACAAAAGCAGAGAGAGAGGTACATGTGGTTTGTAGAAGGACCGAGAGAGAGAGAGAGATTGTTTTGTATATTCTTGCATATGGGTACAGTTGAGAGAGAGGAAATAGTCTTAGGCTATTAAGTGGGCTTAGACTAACCCATAGTTGGTCTATCAATTAGTGTTGTCATTGTTCATTGAGTATACTCAAAGATTCAGTAAGGACATGGCGAATAATACCAGAGGATTCATGGGTTTACAAGAAGATATTCAAAAGCATGATGCTAAGTTAGTATCCTTGGAATCAAGAATGGATAATGTAGAGCATATATTAGGTGAACTAAATGAAAATTTCAAGACCTTTATAAGAACTTTTCAACCACCAAAAAAGAATCAGAAAAATTCTACCGACAATGACGATTCATCATCATTCTTTTAATGATTAGGAGTTACATCAGTTTTATTGATCAATCACATTAGATTTACCAAAATTTCTAAGACAAGATCTAGAATCTTGGCTTTTTAAGGCAAATCAATTCTTTGAGTTTCATGGAGTTCTATAAGGTAAAAATGGCTGCTTTGGCTTTAGAAAAGGAAGGTTTATAGTGGTTTCAATGGTTAACAAAGAATGATTTGTTGAATATGTGAGTAGCATTTGAAGGAGCAATGAAGATAAGGTTTGACCTTCAATTTTTAAAGGTTATTAGGGAAAATTAACAAAATTAGTGCAGAAAGGATCAGTTTTGGAATATCAAATGGAGCTTGAAAACTTACTCATTCATATTTTAAGATTGTCTGAAAGCTTTATCCAAAGTTGCTTTGTATCTAGACTAGAAGCCAACATATAGGTATAGGTGATATCAACTAGACCATCATCGTATTTGGAAGCCATTCATTTAGCCAAATTGCGTAAGATAAAGCTGTAAAGACTTATTAATATATCTTTTTCATTATCAAAATCTCATAACCAACCAAATTTTTCTAACCCACCTTTCTTTTCAAATAAAAATTCAAACCCATCTTTCTTTTCAAAACCATATTATAAACCATCATTTTAGAAATCAACCAATTCAATAGCCTCATCATAAGCTTCAAATAAATTGAATAGCCAAAACATTCATTCCAAAACTAATACTATGATATCTAACCAAAAATCATTACCCATAAAGAAATTGATAGTAGTTGAATTGTGTTTGTGAAGAGAAAAAGAACTTTGTTATAATTGTGATGAAATATACCATAAAGGATAGTTTGTAAAGCAAAATTTCTTATGGTAATTCAACCTAATGAAAATCTATTTGATCAAGAAGAGGATTTTGAGTTAAAAGAGGAGGAGGAAGATAGTGAAGGAGTTTGTGAATGTAAAGAAGTGGATGAAACAGTAGAAATAAGCTACCATGCAATTTTAGGATCAGTGGCTCCTATAACATTATGATTGAAGGGAACAATTAGAGGTAAGAATGTTTCTATATTAGTAGATTCTAGAAGCACACATAATTTCATGCATCTTAGTGTGCCAAAAATATTAGAGTTACCAATAATTGTAGTTCCAAAATTTTTGGTGATGATTGGAAATGGTGATTATTTGACTTGTTCAACTATGTGTAAAGAAGTGCCATTAATACTTAATGGAATTACATTTTTAGTCGATTTTTATATTTTACAAATCTAAGGAGTTGAGTTAGTTTTAGGAATACAATGGTTGGTAACTTTAAGGCTTGTTATCATTGATTATGCTTTATTAAGCATGAAGTTTTTGTGGCAAGGGAAAACGATGGAGTTTTAGGGAAATAAAGACATAATTTCAAAGAAAATTGAGGGGTTAGAGTTGAGGAAGTTGATAAAGTCTAATCATGTGACTTGTTTTTTCGATTTAGTGGCTTAGAAGGATATTGAACTTCATGATATTACCAGCAACAATGACCTGGAGTCATTATTGAGCACATTTCAAGACATTTTTGTGACTCTTACATCATTGCCACTAATACGTGATATTCAACACCATATTCACTTACCAGATGAAACAAAAGTTGTAAATGTTAGACCATATCGCTATTTGTATTTCTAAAAAGGAGAAATAGAGAAGCTGGTTAAGGAAATGTTAGAGAGTGGATTTATCCAATCTAGTACCAATCCTTTTTCTTCACCAGTGTTATTAGTCAAGAAAAAAGATGGTTCATGGATATTTTGTATGGACTATAGGTCATTAAACCAAGCAACTATCCTTGACAAGTTTTCAATTCCAACAATTAATAAGCTATTGGATGAGTTAGGGAGAGCCATAATATTTTCTAAAATGGATTTGTGGGCAAGGTATCATTAGATTTAGATGAACCAAAAAGATATACACAAAACAACATTTAGAACGCATGAAGGATACTATGAGTTTTTGGTAATGCCTTTTGGATTATCAAATGCTTGAGCAACATTTCAATCAATATTGAATAGCATTTTTAGGCCTTACCTCAAAAAATTCATTATAATATATATTTTTTAATGACATTCTGATATATAGCAAAAATATACAAGATCATATGGTGCACTTCGAAAAACCTTTTGAATGCTTGATCAAACATGTTTTTTTATCTTAAAAAGAACAAGTGTTCTTTTGTTAAAGATAGTATTGACCATCTGGGACATGTTGTTTCAAAAGAAAGAGCCAAACCAAACGTGAAAATGGTGGTAGCAATAAAGACATGGCCTCAATCGACAACAATGAAACAATTGAGAGGATTTTTTGGTATTACTGGCTATTATAGACATTTTGTGAAAGATTATGCTAAGATAGCATTCCTTTAACAAATTTGTTAAGGAAAAATAGTTTTGATTGGACTTTAGAAGCAACAAAAGCTTTTCACAGGTTAAAGGAGTCACTGATGTCTGTACTAATCTTAGCTCTTACAGATTTTTCAGACATTTATTATGAAACAGATGCATTGAGAATGGGATTGGGAGTGGTTTTGCATCAAGGTAAAAATCCGATTACATATTTTAGCAAGAAATTTAGCCTCAAGATGCAAAAATCAAGTGCTTATGTGAGAGAGTTATCTGCAGTAGTGGAAGCAATTAGGATATGGAGATAATATCTTGTGGGGAGATGTTTCATAGTCAAAACAGACTAGAAGAGTTTAAAAGAATTACTAACTTACGTAATTTAAACCCCAGAACAACAACAATATCTAGTAAAGTTAATGGGGTATGATTATGAAATACAATAAAATTAAGTCTTGATAAAAAAGTAGCGGATGCATTATCCAAGAGATTTGAAGAGTAATTTCTACTACTCACTCTATCAATTCCTTCTTTTGACTCAATCAATTTACTAAAGAGCGAATTAGAGCACAATGAAGAGTAGATAACATTGAGGAACAAATGCTATGGAGAGGAGTCACTTGAGTTGCCATTATCTTATAAAGATAGATTACTTTATTTTGGCAACAAAATTATCATTCCCTCAACCTTATCTATCATTCCTACTTTATTGATGGAGTTTCATGCTACCTCGATAGGAGGTCATACAAGAATAGTAAAGGCTTTTAAGCATCTAAGTGTTAAATTTTATTGGAAAGGAATGAGGAAGGATGTAGAAGAATTTGTGAAGTGTTGTCATGTTTGTCAACAGATTAAGTATCTAATAACATCTCTAGCTGGGTTATTACAACCACTTCGTACACCACAATAAATTTTTTATGATGTTTCTATGGATTTTATTACTGGTTTACCATTATCAAAAGGGTATTCAGTAATATTGATGGTTATAGATAGACTAACGAAATACTACCACTTAGGATCCTTAACAGCTAATTATACAGCCGCATTAGTGGCAAGTTCATTTGTGGAGTTAGTGGTAAAGCTTTATGGTTTTTCGAGAACTATTATCTCTAATAGAGATAGTGTGTTTTTAAGTAAATTCTGGAGAGAGCTTTTTAAGCTCAGTAGAACATAGTTGAAGATGAGTTCTGCATACCATCCTCAAACGTATAATTAAACAAAAGCATTAAATAGGACTGTGGAGCACTATTTGAAGGCCTTTGTCATGTAGTCACCAAAGTTATGGCCTAAGTATTTACATTGGGTAGAATTTTCATTTAATACTAGTTTTCACACTAGTAGTCAACTAACTCCTTTTAAAGCAGTATATGGAAGAAATTTTCCTCAAATTCCCAATTATGTTAATGGTTTTTCATCAATGGAGGTAGTAGATTAGAAGTTATAAAGCAAGGATTATGTGTTTGCTCTTTTAAAGAATAACTTAGCCAAAGCACCAGAGAGGATGAAGAGTTTTGTTAATCAAAAGTGATTAAATAAAGAGTTGCTTGTGGCAGATTGGACTTATGTAAAATTATAGCCTTATAGACAGACTTCGTTAGCTAATCGAATGTCCTATAAGCTATCTATAAGGTATTTTAGCCCTTTTGAAGTGAATGAATGCATAGGACCAATAGCTTATAGATTCAATTTACTTGAACACTTTAGAATTCATCCTATTTTTCATATTTCTCTTTTTAAAGAAAGCCAATGGTAAAAGGGATGAACCTAGACCACTACCAGCTTTAGATTTGGACAATCATCCACTAGTCTAACCTATAGTAGTTCAGGATATCAAGGAGATTTTCAAATAGGGGACTACAGTTAAATAGCTTTTGGTCCAATGGGAGTCATTTTTTTCTAGAGGATTTTACTTAGGTAGATTTACAAGATTTTATTAAGTATTATCTTGAATTTGACCTTGAGGGTAAGGAGGTCAATGTCTAAGAATGAGAGAAATCTATTATGATAGAAGATAGAAGACAAACAAGAATCCGTAAAAGACGTCCAAGGCATTTGAATGATTATGTGTAGAGACTTAAGCATACTGTACAAACACATACATAACATATAGTATTCCATTACAAGCAGCATGAGGAGTCATATAGACAATCAATAGTATAAGTAGTTTTACAATTAGTTACAAACTGTGACAATGGTAATAGAAACAACAAAATAGGTATAAAAAGAAAAGGAAAATAGTAGATTAGTTATCGAAAAACCAAGATCTAAAACCTTTCTATAAGGAGCTTACCTAATGCTCAAAGATCAAAGCCTATCAATCAAGTTTTTTCATCCTCTTTTTCATCCATACCTCACATCCATAAAACATTTGAATAAGATTCATACTCATAAAAGAAAATCAATAATACAACACTCATTAAACAAATCATTCCTTTAGCTACTCAGATTTGTATTTTCCTCAAATCATGATCGTAATAAAAGTGATTTTTTTGAAACCCTAAACACTGTTCTTAAGGAAAACAAAGAGCACAAAAGCAGAGAGAGACATACCTATGGTTTGTGGAAGGATCAAGAGGAAGAGAGAGATTATTTTGTACATTCTTGTACGTGGGTACAGTAGAGAGAGGAAATAGTCTTGGGCTATTAAGTGGGCCTGGGCTAACCCACAATCAATCTATCAAATAGCTATAGCTTTATGAGATTTTGATACAATAATATATATATATTGTAAACTTAATTTGGAGTATCAATTATTAACAAATATCCAAACAAAAAGAAATCCAAAAATTATTTTCCTTCATACAAACGCATTCTTAGTTACATTTCCTATATATATATATATATATTGATATTAAACCCCTGTCGCACATCCACTAGGATACAGACATGGGAAAAAGAAAGAAGTTCATATAGAAAGCGAGACACTTAATACCTTGACATCCATCTTTCTGGTAAGGGTAGCCTTCATAACTAGGAAGACAGTAGCATATCAGTGTTATGGTGCCATATCCCATCAATAAAGAGCGGATGCACCCATACTTATCTTGTAGATCATATGTTGCCATCGGATCGTGCAACGATTTTGCAAAATCAGTATCAACAATTTTGAAGTTCCTTTATAGCTATAGCAGTACTTCAATATTTTGCTTCTGTAAAAGAAGTAGAGACAATAACTTGTTTCTTTGTTTTCCATGAAACCATAGAAACTCGAGAAAACCACAAAAAACGGACAATGATTTTCTATCAGCTTTACATAATCCCTAATCCACGTCACTATAAACAAGGAGTGACAACAAACTTGAGGAAGAGTAGAACAAACCTTTATGAATGGATCCTTTGAGATGTTTAAAACATGCATTATTGCAGCTCAATGCATAGTGCGTGGACAAAAAGAAAATTGACTTAACTGCTGTATAGGAAATGATAGATCAAGATCTGTTAGATTCATATAAAGTAATTGTCCCACAATCCAACGAAACTATCTTGGATCATCAAGCAAAGTTCCTAACTCATTATCAAGATGCAAACTAGGAGGAAAAGGCATTGAAGAAGGCTTAGAGATAGTAAAGCCAACATCAGCAAGGATGTCTAAAGCAAACTTTCATTGGTTCAAAATGAAACCAGAAGGCAAGCGAGAAACTTAAATGCCAAGAAAGAGCCATGCTTCACCTAAACCTTTAATAGTGAAGGCTTTCTCTAGATCATGTTTAAGTTGAGCAATTTTTGGAAGTCAATCCCCTATAATAAGAACATCATCTACATATACTAGAACAATAAGAAAGCCATGAGAAAACAAAGAGTAATATGATTTTGACCATATAAAACCAGGTGAAACAATGAATTTTGAAAATTCCTTATTCCACTACCTTGAAACTTATTTCAATCCATATAAGGATTTTACAAGCTTACAAGCATGACCTTCATGAGCTTCTTAACCATTCGGAAGCATCATATATATGTCCTCATTAATAAACCCATGTATTGATGACATCTAATTGGTAAACATGTAAGTTTTTAATAGAAGCTACAACTAACAAAACCCATTCCGACATCAATCTAGCTACCGGTGAGAAAGTATGAGTGTAGTCAATGCCTTCTATTTATGTGTAGCTCTTTGCGATCAATTTAGCCTTGAATCTTTCTATAGTGCCATCAGATTTATACTTGATTTTATATACCCATTTAGATCTTATTGCTTGTTTGTTTGAGGGTAAGAGTGTAAGAATCCATGTATTATTAGATTCTAAGGCTAGCAACTCTTGATTCATGGTATTAACCCATTTAGCTTCTTGATAATTTCTTGGTTCCTTGATTGCAAACACGTTAGCTAAGGAAGTCACATACTTATGAGGTAAATGTGAAAATGATAGTTTGTGAAACAAAGGGTAAGATGTGGATGAATGAGAAGAAGAAGTGATTGTAGAACAAAGATGGATGTCATGAATGAAGTCTTGAAGTGATGAAGGAGTTTGCTTAACTCTAGTAGACCGATATAAAGTAAGAACAGGGTGAGATCAATCAACTGAAGAATAGGAATCATGAGGACTATGTACAACAAGTGTGTTAACATACGAAATAGGGAGACTAACATGATCTTTTGTAGAAGTATCATGTACAAAAGAAAATAAACAAGAAGAATGTTGAGAGGAAATAGGACAATTAGAAGGTAAAGAGGATTCCTATTTAAATGGAAAGTTGTACTCAATGAAATGAACATCTCAACTAACAAACAACTTATGAGAAGAAAAATCATATAACTTGTAACCCTTCTGATAAGATGGCAACCAACAAACACACAATGCTTACCTCTAATGTCAAATTTACCATTTTGTTTTAGGTTAGCAACAACATAGCATAAGCAACCAAACACCTTAAGGTGATCATATAATGGAGTTTGATTAAACAAACGCTCAAAAGGCGTTTTCTAATTGAGGGACTACTTAGGCATAAGATTAATGAGGTAGGTAGCTATTAAAATACACTCTTCCTAATTTTTTTTTGAAAGATTAATATGTACCCAAAGAGCTCTAACTATATCTAATAGGTATCAGTGCTTTCTTTCCATAACCCCATTTTGTTGGGATGCATAAGGAGCACTTCTTTGATGTCTCACTCTTAGCAAATAATGACTGACATTCATTAGGCATGAATTCTCCACCATTATCAGAACATATGACTTTAGGAATAATATTAAATTGTGTTTAGATATAGGCAGTGAAATTAGCTAAAAGTGAAGGAACTTGGTATTTATGAGTCATGAGAAAAGTTTAGGTTGCTTTGGTTTTGTCATCAACAATGGTCAAGAAAAATTTAGCACCAGAAATAGAGCTAGTGTTATATTGTCCCCATGCATCTATGAATCAAATCAAAAGGATGTAAAGAAGTAGAATGACTATGATTAAATGGCAAACAATGGAATTTAGTTAGAGCTAGACCATAGAAGTAAGTCATGGAGATTTCATTGGAGAAGTCCCGGTGGGAGGAATTCCTGAGTTATTGAGAGAATTATGAATGCTATCAGGAGATATGCTAATGCTTGGGCAATAGATTTTAAGGGTAATTAGGATGGAAACCTCTCTCTAATTGATTCTTATTTAACAAAAATTATTAGGCTACGATTACGATGCGACCTTAAGAAGTTCTACATAGAAAAAATGGTAGATCACCGCACATTGAGATGGGGTAGGAAAAAGATGGCTATTAGGCCTAAGTTGGTACAAGATTATATATATATATATAGAGAGAGAGAGAGAGAGAGTATAAATTGTTGGAGAAAAGAGAATAGTTATCCATGGAGACTTATACTTATTGGAAGAGAATGTTAATCATTGTTATCAAACTTGGACCGAAAAGTTGATATGAGAATAAGAAAGGATTAAGGGTTAAGGAGAACAACCAGGACTAAACCTAAGTAAAACTAAGGTTAATAAAAATATTATAATATAATTTTATTTATTTATAAAATAATAAAAATTACAATTATCCTTTAGAATTGAAAGTCAAGAGATTTTTACAATCGATTTTTTGTTTTGCCTTTATCTACTTTTATCTTTTTAGCAAATATGTATATTTTTAATAAAATACAAGAGAAATGATATATTTTAAATGGAAAAACTCAGAAGGTCCTTATAAAAACTGATTAAACTAGTCGAGTTAACTTGATTAAACTAAAGTCAATGTTAAAGAGAGTCAAAGAGGTGGTTCGGATTGACTTTATGGTGATGCCAAGTCGAACCCGATTGGACTAAATGGGTCAATCCGAATTCGACAACAATCATGATAATTTTAATTGAGGATATAGAAAATCTAGGAAATCAGTTTAACTAAGTTAGAATGTATCATATTATTTATAGAATCATCATAAGCAATTTGATCTAAACCATAGAGTTTAGCCGAATCACATTGGAGTGATAAACGATGTGATTAGCAATGGAATGTCAAGGGAATCAAGAAATTTGTATTTGATAAGACATCAAACATTGATATTTAGTGATGGAAGTTTAAATTACTCTAAGAATGGACCAAGTAATGAGGGATAAAGCATAACTATGCGATGGATAGATAGATTGATAAAATTGAAGTTCGCTTTAAGCATTGAAATATCTAAAGAAATAGATATACTACTTATTGACATTGGAGAAACTGATGGGACTAAGCATGAGATAGAAGATAGCCCCCCTAAAATCCATTTAGGATAAATACTTACAGTTTCTCATTTTGGTGTCTAGGAATGGCCTCCTACTCATTGCTTTATTACATTTTCTCTAACATAGGTATTAGGAAGCTCTTACTAATGCAAATACGATGTGCAAATGAAGTCTCTGTAGATTATCGGGGATAGGCTTTTTTGACTAATACAGATACGGCCGTGCTTTGTGCTGTCTTTCTTCGATCTTTTTGATTATTCATCTTCAATGTCATCACATATTTGAAGGGATATCTAATACAAGATATCGTCCGGACTTTTGGGTCATCATTCATTTCATAGGAAGTGATTCCCCACCACTCCACCCCCCTGGCTTGATTCGGAGTCGTCCAAGTGTTGTGGAATAAGCTAAATAATGGGAAAGTCCAATAGGAGAATATACTTGACTAATAATTATCTTTTTATTTATTTTAAACATCTTCTGTATCTAGAATATGGCGTATTATTGAAATGAATTTTCTAAGTTCTAATGAGATAGTTAAAAAAAAAAGGGGGGAAAACAAGGATGAAGAAGCCCATTTAATTATATTTACATTCTCTTGTAGTATTTCCTACCACAAAACTGATAACCATTCATGGATAGTGGACACTAACATTATGTTTGGATGAGCTGGAGGAAAGGTACAGGAAGGGAACGTTTTGACATAAAATTTTACATGGCCCCGCAAAAATCCGTTCTCTCTAAGTGTGGAGAAAATTTACTGTGAAAGTGTATTGATTGACTTATATGCCCTTTTCTTGAGAAGAAATTTTAATATTTTAATGACCTTCTAGCAATTTCAAGCTTAAAGAAAAAAAAAAAAAAATCCAATTAACTTTCTATTCACATTCATTCTTTCTATTTCCTTTCTATCCAAACAAATATTTTCCTTCTTATTTTTTTGCTTTCATTTCATCTTCTTTTATCCTAAACACATTGTAACACTCATAATAGAGAGTAACCATCTCATTTTACTAGTGATCCCAGTTTTTGCCTTGGCTAAATAAAAATGCCCATCCGGTCATATCACAAGTAACTCGATCCTATCCATCTTCAATCTCAACTTCCACAAAAAACAACACTTTGGCTTCGATCTTTTGTTCCTATAAACAACGAAGAATTACTTCTACCGCTATCTAAATCTGCGCAAAAAAAAAGAAAAGTAAAAAAAAGGCACGATTTTAAACACACATTAGTTATTACAAGGGCCGTAAAATGAGCATAGCAATTACCATCTACACAAAACTTCTTTATCATAGTGAACAATCTTAGGATGGTCCTGATTATGAGCCACCATTACCAATAAGAGCATTTTCGAGAATGCTGCTTAGACCTGCACATGCATTAGCTGAGGCTAGAAGTCCTTCATTAATGGATTTCTCGACTTACCCTAAAAAACATCATACAACAGCTTCTTGCAGATGTTAACCGCCTTATCTTGTATCTTTATCTTTTGTTTAACCTAACAATCTGTCTCACGGAAAAAAGTTCTAACAGGTACTATTCACAATATGTATGTATATTTTAACATATGACAACATAAATGGTAGTATTACTAGAAATTATTCATTATCAATTTCATGTATTTGAAAATTGGTTACGCACTTTTATCTCATGATTAGAAACTTACTTTAGAATGATATGTACTAGGAGTCGCCATCGGCTCTCTTAATATAGCGCTATCATTGGTCTCAACTAATAGTTACTTTTAACTAGGATTACACGTTACTGAAAATTTTTACAGAACTCAAACTTTGAGCTTGACCATTAACACAAGGCTCTAAGTGCACTTTTGATTCCCTTGAGAATTTTCTTCTTGTGAAACTTCAGGGGTAGCTGGATTTCAGGTCTCCGAGAAACCTTATCATATAATAGCGTGTATGCCCACAGGGAGAGCACATCTTCCAGATGAACGATTGCAACAAGAAATTTGTTATATTTAATCGATTAACATAGTTAGGATGTGCAATATTTTTTTAAATAATTCTTACAATATTATATTAATTTGTACAGTTGATTTAATACTTGAGTTTTAAGAACTTTTTCAATTTTACCTAAACTTTTTAATTATTAATTTTAGTAACCAATTGAACATTTTTTATGCTAGCGATGGTACTTGCTGTAACTTTGTTAGCTTCTTTCATCGATTGATGTGGAAAGTTGGACTAATCAATGCATGAAATCTGCCTCTTTTTGTTTTTTTATCATAATAAAACCTTAATTAAACTTATACATTTGTTTTTTTTTTTTTAAAAGAATAGAAAAAATTATAGGATTAACACAACGTTTTATTCTTACATGAAATTAATAAACTGATATATATTGTTAACGGTTTCAAACTCGATACTATCAAATTAACAGACTTAAAGAGTAGTTGAAATCGATACGAGTAAGAATGCAATAAATGAATTTAAAATAATTTACTATAGATATATTAATTTCGAAATCAAAATCCAAACCTTAAATAATTGTGATTGTTACGTTTAAAATCAAAACTAGATAAACTTTCCACATCCTTGGCAAAGAAAGAAATTCACAATAAATCTCACTCTCTATCAAATTAACAAAATTATAAAATATCCATCTTCAAAATTATCAAATTAATGGATTAATTTTTTTGTCTCCATAAAAAAAATGACTATTATTTTACTTATTGATACTCGTATATCGAGTCCGAAGATACAATCTTCCCATAAACCTATCAAATTAATATTTATGAATGGAAACTTGTTATAGGAATGAAGTAACAGGTAGAGTGCATATCATAGGTGATATATCCACACATATATATATATATTATGGCACTTAATGGAAATAAGTATTTCTTAACATCTTTAATTAATTTATAAATCAATAAAATAATTAATCATTTTGTTTAGGCTATGCGAGGCATGGTAATCAAGCCAGCTCTGGCTCACTTTACCAAAAAAGTGCTAAGCATGGAGAGAGAGAGAATACATAGGATTACCGATTACATAGTTTTATTTTAGAAAGAGGAAAGCCAACTAGGAATTACTCCCTCAATTTTCCAGAAAACCACTAACTTGACATATGAAGTTCATCCCATAATCAATTACATGCATGGCTAGCTGAATATCAGAAAGTGAAATAGGGAAGGAATCAAGAACAACTTAAGGAAAACTTTAACGAAATAAGTGAAAATCAGGCACATTTTCGGGTTAGAGGTGATGCGCATGGCAAATGAAGACCTCACAGTGAGCCACTTGGCGAGTGGAAGTTTGGGGTCGCACTATTTGTCACCGACAAAGGTGGGTGGCTGGAGCGGCCAATGCCGAAAAACCCTTATTTTTGGTCTAATTTTGATTAATTGTATTAAACCTGTGTGGAAAATTATCGAAAATTGTATTTCAATCATACATGTTTAACTTGTAATTTGCATCTACTATTTCATTACACCTATTGAATCATAAATGACATTTCAATCATACATGTTTAACCTATAATATATGCCTATTATCTCATTCACATGATTGATTACTCTGTAAATCCGATTTGTTTTACCATAAAGGGCATTTCAAACATTAAATACTAATAATTAACAAAAAATTATTGAAACTTCCTTTACCAACAATATGTCTTTATAGAAACACATTGTAAAATAAATTATTCAAAGCTCATCAAAATCCATATCCATGTTGTAAACAAAATAAATTTGTCTATAATATGGATTAAAAAGATCTTGAAAGTTCATTACATTTAATCTTAAATATTGAGATAGTACTTGCCCAAAAAACTATATATACCCTTAATTTTTCTTATCTCTTCTTATATTATCATCATTCCCACTATAGCTTGTATCCAGAAGTTCTGTTACACCATATGTAAAGTAGTTAGCAATAAATAAATGTAATTATACTTCAGAATGAGATAAAGAACTATAGAAGTTGTTTTTAGTTACTTACTTAAGTTACTAGGAAAATCTATGATAATATACTGTAACGCCTTATAAGGGGGGTTGGTAGAAAAACCTAAAGTCAGTATGCCACATGTGCACTCATTACATAACAACCATCTTATAAGTCAAAGATCACAAGACATTATTTATTTAATCATTTTACCTAATCATATTTTATATAAGTATGCAATATAACAATAATTATAAGATCCAATGTCTCCCTACTTTTTAAGATCATAGAAAATTAGAATCTCCTACCAAACAATAAAATGAGCAGTATTTATATTTTTACATCTAAACTTATTTAGAATAAACTATACTCTTATATGAGAATGGACCCTCTCGTAGAGATTGTTGAAGTGACATTTATACGCTTTGATTCTTAGCCTACCTAATGTATATAGAGAATATATAGAAGCAAGTATACCGAAAAAAAATATAAACTTTAATTTTAAGTTGCAATTAATAGCAGACGACAAGCTTAGAATGATAAACTTCAGTTTTATATAATCAAACACACTTATAAGATGTTGTCTCCTATCATTTAACATCATTTAACAGCAAGTAAAGACATAAGACACACTCCTAACTTAACATAAACATACACATACACATTGCTTACACACCTTGTTGCACTAAACATACATTCACATACAGCAACACACTCAATTACATAGTCATATACACGAAATCAACACACACACACATACATACACTGGCTGTAACATAATGATGCACACTATTGCTTGTTAAAGCTAAAGACTAGAGTTTTGGTTTATAGATTTTATCCATATGTTTTCCTTTCTTCTACTATTATTACTGATTTGTCCTAAAAATATTTACAATCTCAATAGTTGCACAACTATGAAAAATAAATTAAGCTAAAATATTAGGGTACACACATTTGCCAATATTTTAGCCAAAACTAATACTTATAAGCTACATATCCAAATGTTATGGACCTACTATCTTGTCATGTATGCATGCATACCTCCAAGAAATGAAGCGATAACTCTATAAGCATTACTCATGGCTCATGTGTTTTAGTGGAAAATTGAAACCCAAATGGAATGAACAAAAGTAAAAACCAATTCCATTTGTAGAGATAATCACTATGATAGCACTGTCTTATAGGTTAGACTATTAGCATTAAAATTGTCAACAAACTAGATTTTAGATATATGTATCTTAAGTCCAAGTTATATATGATGGAAGGGGAGGCCTATTGATTGTTGGATAAATCATCTTACTATGAGACCTACCTCCATTAAAACTGAATGTAGGC
This sequence comes from Lumnitzera racemosa, assembly GCA_024138005.1. Lineage (NCBI taxonomy): Eukaryota > Viridiplantae > Streptophyta > Magnoliopsida > Myrtales > Combretaceae > Lumnitzera > Lumnitzera racemosa. The sequence goes on along the minus strand of JAMXBC010000009.1, from coordinate 10,962,348 downwards.
AGAGGCAACTAATTTGTAGTTTCAGTGTGATTTGGCTTTATGTACTTTGAGAGCAAAATTGACAACAATTATCAAGAAGCTGAGGGAAGTATAAGTTTCCCACTATCATGATAGCCATAATTGCAAATTCAAACTTTAATGGAGTTAGAATATTAAGTATAAATTTATCTAATTATACAATTGCTTGCTATACAAGTCCACTTCCTATCTATATCAGTTTATACATGTAAAGCTTATAGTTTAATTTACCTAGTAAATTTCAAAATCAATTACAATACCATTATAATTTTAAGCCCTAAGGCAATATTGATAGCAAGGAAATCCAATAAGTTGATAAAACGCAATTTATAAAATGTAGATGGTTCTTAACACATAGCATCCTCATCGGCGCCTTACCTCTACCCTGTAATATCTTACTTTGTAGGTGTTTGCTTAAAAATTTTTCTCAATTTTTTAGTACTTGAAGACAGTTCATTACTACCATCTCTGAGTTAGGGATAAGGTAAAAATATATATCTAACCTGCTATTCCATCATCTATAACATTTGTTTCCAAATAACACCTAACTTGTAAATAATAGTGGAAGTTTTTACACAAGTAGGTCGTACATGGAGTATCTGATTCATATACTTTTATACAATATAAAAAATCCTTTCCAATTAAACTATTTTGGTAACAATAGCTAAACTAAATCTTTTGTAAAGTAACACCAACTTCTTCCCTAAAGATTTGTCTCGTGTATTCAAATCATATTTTAAAGGTAATGACTTCTTCTAAAAGCTCATTTTCAACTAGTACTTAGAAATCGCCTTACCTCTATCATCCATCTTCATGCCATGAATGTATTAAGTCATATACTAAGAAAAACTCAACAAATCTAAGTGAGCTTACTCATTATTGTTTAGCCTATCCTTTACTTTATTTCCTCATCATTCCTAAGACCTCAGAGTCAGGTTCACTTAAGTAAACACCTTAGGAGATAAAGTTAGTCTCCTAAATTCCTTTCTAAGTTAGTGTAAATTCCAATAATTGTCACAAAACAACAAGCCACATAACCATAGCAACAAAGTCCAATATCAAAACACCATTCAGTCAGTAAATGTCATAGGAGAAGATCCACATCATTCATTAAGCAGCATGTCAAACTCAAAACTAAGCTCAACCAAATCAAAACATCATTAATCATGTGAAGTTAAGAGTAGACACAAGTTTACTCGAGGCATATAAATATTTACTTACTTGAGTCTACTAAACGCTTTGATACTGCTCGTTAACATGAGCTCTCTCCTTAGCTATTTTACCTAATAAGGGAAACATTAGTAAGCTGAACTATAGATCATGTGTATACATATTTCAACTTGTTATTCACTTTATTGGTTGTTAGTTCACTTTAAATTGTTTTTCACTTAGCCTTTGATTTTGCTTCTTATTTAAGCTCTAATTTAGCTTTTGAGTTATTATCTGATTTAGCCTAACTTAAAAATTTTTAGTCAAATAATATTGGGCTCATAACCTTAATTTACAATTACAAATCCCCAGTATTTCACCTAACTTGATCATCTAAGTTTATCTCACACAAAGACACTTAAGTATAGCCACTTCAAATTCTATCTCTAATTTTGCTTGTGATTCGACCAAAACACTATATTCACTTATAATATATTCATTTTTCAATTAAGTCAAGCTAAGACTAGAAAAGAACATATCTAATGTAATATAATCCAAGAGTCTCCCTTACTATAGTGTTGAATACACAATTTACTTTGTTATTCATATTTAGCAAAATATACATGAAAAATGGGAAATTACATAATAATAAGTATACATACTCTATTGCATCCTTGAAAAATACTATAGACTCATAAAACATATAGTTTTAAGGTATGATTATTGTAACCCTTAAATATGGCCATTACATATATTTTCTAAAATATTGACTTTAAGTACCATATCACTAAATATTAGCTTAAATTAGGAATATAATCAAATCAAATTACAAGTGTCGAGTCTGGATTTTCATCCTCTCGGTTCTTTTGTAAAATAGGCTTTCTTTAAACCGATTAATACTCAACCTTACCTGTTTAATACTGATCATCAACCAGGGTTTAAAGAAAATCGTTTATTTTTTGTTTGAAAACAACTTTGGAGTCCCTATCCAATCGAAGTCGAGAAAAATAGTTTAGTTATAATCAATTGAGTGGATTAATTATATCGTAACTACTAGTCTAAAAATTAAAACCAATTTTAGAAAACAGTTTTTGAATTCAGAGAATTTGGATCCGGGGGTTAAGAACCCTTATGGGTACCATTGACTTTTCAAAATTAGAATTAAACTTAAAAATCACCTTCTAATTTTGAAAGACAAAACTTAAGTATTGGTTACTTTAATTGGATAAATAACCTAAACTAAAGAAAAAAGGAAAATTAGGTTTTTTCACTTTTCTCGTCGCTCCATAGGTACCTACATACCCTTTATTTGGGATCAAATCTATATAGTTCTTTTGATGAAAACTTTAGTGAGTAAGGTCGATTTTAATTTTTGAAAACAATCGAGTTTACGTTTTTACTTCAATTGGGTTCATTTGAGAAAATTTCTAAGAATGTCCTAAATTGGATTTTTCCTTCATTTTTGAAAAATTTTAGAATGCCTTAAATTGCAAAGGGTTCATTTATTTTTATTATGTTTAAAGAACTTTGATTTTTCTAAGTGCTAAAACAACAATTTAATTTATCTCCTTATTTACTTACTTTTATATTTTCTTCCATTTCTATTTATTTTTTTATTTTTATTAAACTAAAAATAAATAACTAATTAAACTACCTTATCTTTACATTTTTTCTTTCTTTCTTTTTTTTTTTCTTTTCTTTCTTTTTTATTTTTCTTTTCTTCTTTTTTTTATCTGATTACATTTACATGGATAAATAAATAAAACAAATAAATAACTAAAAAAAAAATAAATTGAAATAAAAAAAAAGTTCAGATGTAGCTGGGCGCACAAGTCTGACTTAGGGCGGGTCGAATTGGTCGAGTCATCTCCAAACTCAACAATACGTATGGCAGCGAGCAATTTGAGCCACTCCAATAGCCAAAACGAGCGCGTAAAGGATGTTCTATGTGTTTCAGATTGGGGAATAAGGGGGTAGACTTGACGCGGCGGCTTGGGGTAGTGTTTTGATGGTGGTTCAAGGCGGTGGTCAACGGTGGTTGATGGGTGGTGCACGATATGGCTACTAGGGACATGTGGTTAGTGAGGTTAGGGGTTTTCGAGGTTGAGGAGCATCATGGTAGGGTTGGTTTGATTCGAAGAAGGTCAGAGGTGATGGTATGAGAGGGAGGAGGTTCAATGGTTAGGGTATGAGGGTAGCTAGGAGCTACAGTGGTGGTTGAGGGTAGTCGAAATGGGAAGCTTGAAGTGTAGGAGTCATGGTCGTAATAGAGAGCTCGAGAGAGAGAGTTTCGAAGAGAGAGAGAGTTAGAGAGAGAAAGATTGCAAGAGTGAGAAAGTAGGCACTTCAAGCGGTTGTGTCCATTTATAGATGTCCAATGAGCTCCAATTTATACAGGAAATCATCAATCGAATAAGGAAAGATCAAATTCGAGGTAAATGAAAATGCCTAGAAAACCAGTTTTTCTTGGAATTTTAGAGCTCAAATTGAATGATCCTATAATTGAATATAGATGTGTTATTAGGTCTAATTTATAGTAGACTATACGGTAACAAAATCAAAGTAAGAAATTAGGTATGAGTGTGTGAAATCTATGTTCTTAAGGAGATTTCATTATTAGGGGAGTAAGGGAAAAAGCTGTAATCTGATAACCTCATCGATCACATTATTTATCTTAACTGTATTGCAATATTGGAGGAATCCTACAATATGCTGATTATGACTTTCATTAGGGTATCCTCCAAATTGATTTGTCTAAACCATCGAAATGAGGGACGGCTTCAACTCCAAGTTGTTAGCTTGAATGGTAGGTCTCTTTATGGCCAAACCCATCACCGTAGGTACTATATAGTCTCGTAGTGCTCGTGAAACTCCTTATATCTGATTATTGTCGTTACTCGCCATCTCTTCTATCCTTCTTCTATTCTCTTACCTTAACTGATGCAAAGTGTGCTTTATTTCAAAATCTAATGGTAGAATTACAGCACTTCTACTCCTACACATAAAACACCTACAAAGAAAACAAAAATAACATACATTGTTAAGTATTCCTAAATTACCAATATAATTAAAAGGTTTAATATTTCCAATCCCTAGTGATGACGCCAAAAACTTGATTCACTTAAATTATATATATATATATATAATTAAATCGCAAATACTCCAGCAAGTATACTAGGTTGGAATCAAATAATACAGAGCAAATAAGGTTATCGATCCTTCGAGAACTAAGATATTACTAATCCTATACTAGTTCTTATCAATATTCAGACAATAAAAAATAATTTAATTAATCTAATAATTATACTAAAACTATTGAAAAGATAATAACCTTAAAATATCTAAAACTAAGCAATCAATTAAGAATTGTAGGAAAATAGAATCCACCCTAGGCTAAGCAAATCAAATTGTTATCATGTTATATAAATTATAGCTATATGGTCATTCAAGTGAAATTATTATACCTTAAAACTTTAAGGACTTAAACCTCTAATTAATCAATCAGCTCCCACATTTCCAATTAATAGTGGACCTTAAATTACAATTATATATCTCCCAATAATATGATTTTCTAATGTCTTAAATCAATTATTCCCAATGTCTTAGTGAATAATCAATCGCCAAACATCGCATTAATCTCTAGATAATTTCTAATTAATTTAATTAATGTTGTTTCTACATTAATCGATCAAATCAATCAAGAATTTCTAACAAACCTTACATCAACTCCCGTATCACTAGGGTTTCTAACAATTATAATCAATTAAATAATTATAATTGAAATCATAGAAATTACAATCATGAATCATCCAGTTATCTATTAATCCTATAACATGAACATGATCATCATCTTAGTTACCCAGGGTTTCATCAATTCTCAAAAATAAATTTAGCCAGCCATGGAATTTGAAACGAAAGCATAACGACTAATTGAAATTGCAAGGAAATTTATAATTGAAAGCATGAATAATTCATAGAATTGCATAGATATAATTAAAATAGATGTCACCAATTTTGTAATTAGAAAAGATAAACTTTAATTGCAACTCTAAAACTTGGTCTCTACAACAAAAGCAAAATCTTCTCAATGATCCAAGCGATTCTACAGACAAATTCTTTAAGAACTATCTAATGACTGTTCTATGACTTTCTAAGTCTAAAGGAGATGTAAAAGTGTCTTCTAACTCTAAGGAAAGTATGTGTCTAAAAGTCTAAGGAATGTGTGTCTCTAGTCTTTCGAATGATGAAACATAAGGCTTATTTATAAAGAAAATTAGGGTTGGCTTACGTAAGGTGTTTTTATCATGAAGTCTGGCGACGTAAGCTTGAAGGCCAATGGCATAAGCTCAAAGGCTAGTGGTGTAAGCTTTAAGGCCGGCAGCGTAGACTCTAAGGTCACCGGTGTAGGTTGGCTATCTTCAATTCCAAATTGCAACATGTTGATTCGGACTTTGTTCATTTGCATAAAACTCTTCTAAATTGTCTGTAATTTCACTCTTGAATCATTTAATTCTTGAAATATCCAAATGAAAATAATTAAGTACCATTTCTTAATGATTTTTATAAAATTAATAATAATTCTATCTAATTTGCACATTAGAACATGAATAAAATATGCCCTTATCAATCCCAAGTAGAGTCGCCAAACTGTGGAGTCTGGATTTTCACCCTCCCGGTTCTTTTGTAAAATAGGTTTTCTTTAAATCGATCAGTACTAAACCCTACCCATTTAATATCAATCCTCGACTAGGATTTAAAGAAAACCGTTTCTTTTTGTTTTGAAAACAACTTTGGAGTCGCTACTTGACCGGAGTCAGGAAAAACAATTAAGTTATAACCAATTGAATAGATTAGTTATAATTTAGTCACTAGTTTAACAATTAAAACCAATTTTACGAAATAGTTTTTGAAACTAGAGAATCTGGATCCGAGGACTAGGAATTTTAAACTCTTACGGGTACCATTGACTTTCTAAAATTAGAATTAAACTTAAAAATCACCTTTTAATTTTGAAAAACAAAACTTAATTATTAGTTATTCTAATTGGATACATAATCTAAACTAGAAAAAAAAAAAAGAGAAATTAGGTTTTTTCACTTTTATCGTTGCATTGTAGGTATCTATGTACTTACTATTCGGAATCAGATGTACGTGGTTCTTTTGATGAAAACTTTAGTGGGTGAAGTCGATTTTAATTTTTGAAAACAATTGTGTTTATGTTTTTAGTTTAATTGGGTTCATTTAAGAAAATTTCTAAGAATGTCTTAAATTGGATTTTTCCTTTATTTTTTAAATATTTTAGAATGCCTTAAAGTACAAAGGGTTCAATTATTTTTATTATTTTTGAAGAACTTTGATTTTTCTAAGCACTAAAAGAAAAAAAAAATTATTTTTCTCCTTATTTACTTACTTTATATTTTTTTCATTTCTGTTTATTCTTTTATTTTATTAAACTAAAAATAAATAACTAATTAAACTACCTTATGTTTACTTTTTTCTTTCTTTCTTTTTCTTTTCCTCTTTTTTCTTTATTTGATTACATTTACACGGATAAATAAATAAAATTAATTAATTAATTAAAAAATAAATTGAAATAAAAAAAAGTAAGGAAGCCTTTTTATGGTGGTTTAAGGGCAGTTCAAGTTGTTCAAGTTGTTCTAACAACCAAAGCGAGGGGGTGAAAGATGTTTTGTGTGTTTCGAATTGGGGAATAGGGGGGTAGACTTGACGCTATAGCTTAAGGTGGCGATCAACGATGGTTAATGGGCGGCGAATGGTATGGCTATTGAGGATATGTGGTTGGTTGGGTTAAGTGTTTTCGTGGTTGAGGAGCATCATAATGGGGTTGGTTTGATTCAAAAAAGGTCAGAGGTGGTGGTTAAAGAGGGAGGGGGTTCGATGATTAAGGTTTATGGGTGGTTGTTTAGTTGGGTAGCTAGGAGCCATGGTAATAGTCGAGGGTAGTTGGAATGGGACACTTGGAGTATAGGAGTTACGATTGTGGTGGAGAGCTTTGGAGAGAGAGTTTCGAAGAGAGAGAGAGAGAGTTAGAGAGAGAAAGATTGCGAGAGTAAGAGAAAGGGTACTTCGAGCAGTTGTGCAAGGTTGTATCCATTTGTGGATATTTAATGAGCTCCAATTTATGCACGAAATCATCAATCGAATAAGGAAAGATCAAATTTGGAGTTAAATGAAAATGCCTAGAAAACTAGTTTTTTTTTTTTTCCAAATTTTGGAGCTCAAACTGAATGATCCTTTTACTGAATTGGATGTGTTATTAGGTCTAATTTAGAGTAAGCTACATGATAAACAAAATCAAAGCAAGAAATTGGGTATGAGTGTATGAAATATGTGTGAAAATTGAAGCTAAAATGGAGGGAGTAAGCTGTTCTTGAGAAGAAAAGAGGAGGAAAATCGAGAGAAAATGAGTAAAAACTGAGGGAAAGTACTAATATGGCATCACGTTAGCCAACTCGACCTGCCACGTATCACTGTGTGATACGTAGCAATTGACATGGTACACCACGTCAGCATGGTCGTCCAACCCAACGATTATACGTATCGAGACATGTAGCACAATGAGATCCTAACACGTAGTAGTGTGTTAGTCAACAAAAATTAAAACAAAAAAAGGCTTCCCTACTTTTGCTCATTAAATTGGAGTCATTGAGCTCTAATTTATGCATGAAATCATCAATCGAATAAGGAAAGATCAAATTCGAAGTTAAATGAAAATGCCTAGAAAACCAGTTTTTTTTTTTCTTTTCAAATTTTGGAGCTTAAATTAAATGATCATTTGACTAAATTTAGTTGTGTTATTAGGTCCAATTCAGAGTAAACTACATGATAAACAAAATTAAAGCAAGAAATTGGGTATGAATGTGTGAAATATGTGCAAAAATTGAAGCCAAAATGGAGGGAGTAGGCTGTTCTTGAGAAGAAAAGAGAAGGAAAATCGAGAGAAAATGAGAAAAAAATTGAGGGAAAGTACTAACGTGGCATCACGTTAACCAACTCGATTTGCCACGTGTCACCATGTGATATGTAGCAATTGACATGGTACGCCACATTAGCAAGGTCGTCCAACCCGACAATTCTACGTATTGGGACATGTGGCACAATAAGATCCTAACACGTAACAGTGTATTCGTTAACAAAAAAAAAAAAAAAGGCTTTCTTACTTTTGCCAAAATTCGAACTCAAGACCTTACGCTCAATACCTACACTAAGTCCAATGCTAGGCTGTTGCCTTGTACTTTGTCTATATATACAATTTGCATATATGGATTTGGTTAACTTAAGCTAGATTTAAATTTAAGTTTAGGTTCAATGACCTAACTTCTAAATCTAAATTAAAAATAAAAAATCTATCCTAATAAAATGTTATTTACTAAATTTTTTTATTGTTTCAATTTTCTTTTTGTTTTTGTAATTTTTTCAATTTTCTAAATTTTTAAACTTTATTTTCTAAACTTCTTTATTTTTTTAAGGTTTCCTTTTATACTTCTTATTTTTGGTACTTTTTTTTTCTTTCTTTTTTTTAATTTCTTATTTTTTGTGCTTTTCTCATTTTCTCATTTTTTTTGTATTGTCCTAAAATTCTTATTTTTTATAATTTCTTATTTTTTGTGTTTTGCCTAATTTAAGACCTATTGAGAAATGAAAGAAAAATAAAATAATAAAAATAAAAATAAATGGGGAAAAAATTGGGTGTTTACAACAAGATTTAAACTAAATACTTCCAAAATCATAAGTAAACTACAAAAATCATTACAAATAAGATTCATTCAGAAATTTAATTAAAAACCTATTATTTCTTCAACATGAAAAATAGAGCATATTGAGTAAAATAAATTTAATAATTTCAATACGCTTATTTTTTCAAAAACAATTTTTATGTAAATTACATATATTATACAAGGAATATATTCAACAAAAGTTAGCTCAAAATAACATTGTTTACTATTTTTTAAAATTGATGCAAAATTTGTTGGAACTAGGTATATTCTTAAGGAACTTATATAAGAAATTTTAATTTCAAAATTTTGAGTTGATATTCTAATTCTACATAAAATAATTCCTATGAAAACTAAGTTTCAGAATTTTTGAACATCATTTGATATTTTTAATAAATAAAATTATTTATAATGTAAAAATTACATCACCTTGTCATCGGAGGTCGAAGAAGGGTGGTTTGTTGTACTAGCCACTAGAGGCTCTTTTAGGTGGCGATGGTCATGTAGTGTCAAGTTGTAGATTACTATTGGAATCATGTTTCCCATATATTTTGCATTAATTTTCCTATTTTTGATTTTCAATTCAATTATTGTGTTCAAAAGGGTTTTCTGATTTTATAATATTGTAAAATGACTAAAGTTCACTCCAAATACATATTTATAAAGGTTGGGTTAATGGAAAACTAAAAACCAATTTTTCCATGTTGCAATTGATGTAAGTTTTCTAAAATATCATTGTATTTGGACATTCCTTTTACATGCCAACTCACCATCATGTTCCCTATTGAATTTGAAGTAGTGCCACACATACTGTTACGACCCAAGGAGGCTAGATGTGGCAGTCGCCGTATACCATACAAAGGATTGCAGATTGAATTCTCTTACAATCGACGACCCTTTTATATGATATACAAGGCTACACCTACTACTAACTACTAAGAGTGCACAAAGTTAAGCAATATCATTTCATGATAAAGAATAATATTATAGAAACATAACACATAGTCTATTTGTATAAAAGTTTATAGATACAGAGTCTGAAACGTGTCTAAAGTTAGACTGATATAAAAATTACATATTCAAATCTATAATAATTCAAAAGTACTCTCTGTCCTCATCCAGCTCCTATATTGGCTCCGTGTAGAAAACTAACTTCGGGCATGTGACAGCCCGACTCCACAAAAAGGTCGGCCTGCGAAAGAAGACTACAAAGGTATAAGCTAACTAGTTTAGTAAGATAATTTTCCCTTAACCATACAGCAAACAAGTTATACAGCATTTAAGTTCAACCAAATGAATGCATGACAAACAGTATGCCAAACAAATACATGTAAGTGACTACGTACTGTATGCAACTCAGATTTAACGCCCTTCAAAGTCAAGGTTGGAGATTCATCGGTACAGTTAGATCCGAGTATCATATTAGAACTTATTTCGTAACAAAATTCTACGTTTTGTATTTAAAATGTAATGGTACATCCATTACTAACCTTATCAAAACGAGTTCTATATATGATTGTGAGCATGTTTACGCAGCCCTCACTCACCCTCAAATGATGGCCTTTGGACTCTACCTTTAGCTAGGTGGTTGGAGCCTCTAACGTCTAATCATCTCGTGGGCCAACGTAAGGTCATATTGCACATGTGCACCATACGAAATCAATAACAATCAATAATTAACTCACGTATGGCCTCTCACTACCTCCGTGTAATGTGACTATCGGAATTAGTTATGCAATGCATGATTTTTGCATGATCCAAATTAACTTTTTCTAGTCAAATAAAATGTTAAATGATATTTATTCAGTAGTCATTCCAAGTCACAAACAATCAATCTAGTGAATCTACCATGCAACAAACATTATATTATTGAAATTTAAAATAAATTCACCATCAACAATAATTATTATGGACAAGCATAACCTAACCCCTTATACATTCATTTATAAATCATAATTTATATTTACTAACTACAAACACAAACAAGTATGGAATCATTAGAAAAAAACTCATTCAGCCATAGCCAACTCAAGAGTCGTAGTAGTTTGGGGGCAGCTCAGAGTAGATATCGAGATCATCTGAGAATAAGGAAAATTTGTAAGTTTGAGAATTTAAAGCTAACTAGTATTACAGTTTGTAAGGTCTATTTCACCTAATTACGTGAAATTGTTGATTCAAGTTTTTTATCGAATCGCTTATAACTTTTTCGTTTTAGCTCGGATTGTTATGAACTTATAGTCCATTTTGATAGTTTTCGAGCATATTTTTTCGCAACGAGGTCCGTTTTGGACGTTGTGACTCGTAATTTAAATTGTGATATAAAAATATCATAAAAATTATTATTTAAGTTTAAAACTTATAAAATATTAATTTTCTCTTTTCCTTAACATATTTATGATTTAATAATTATTTAATCATATATTTGATATTTTTATTATTTTGAGCATATTTTCTTATTTTTGAGATTTTTAACTTTATTATGATTATGATTATTATTTTTGCCTTTATTATTTTTATTATTTCTCATTTTCTTACTTATTATTATTATTTTTTATTTACTTCACGATTATACATATATATATTCATATACTTATAATATATTTTATAATTTATTTTATTAAAAATCCTTAATTATGGTAATATATATATACATATATCTACACCTTACATATTCATGAATTTAGTAAATATTATATATCACATATGCTAATACATATTCGGTATACGCCTTATATATGTATATGTATTTATTGAAAATAAACATACTCTTATATACATATTCATGTATTCATGTATTTGTATTTATATATATTAGTCTTACATATGTACATAAATATAAATACATACATATATATTTGGTATATATATATTTATATAGTATTTGTAGTAAACTATGTATATTAAATATTATATATGTATTATATGGTATATGTCGTATACCATAAAGCATATACTTTATATTATATATATATTTATATGTCATATATTACCACTCATGCAAGTATACTACTATGTATATATACTATACGATTATATATATATATACTAAAATAATTATACATGGATACATATATATATAGTTACGGTACAAAAAAAATACATATATACTATAATTATTTAATAAAATACATAATACTAATTATATATATTCTTAAAAAAATATATAATACATACTCTTCCGTATAATATACCTATGTACATACATGTATATATACATAGCCTAATACATGCATATATTATTCAATTTATGTATTTATGCACATATACATATATTAATAATGTTATATTTATAAAAATACTATGCAAATACTTCATCTATACATGTATATACTATATAATATACATCTATACAAAAAAAAAATTACTTACCTATTTCTTTTAATTCTTTCTTCTTCTTGTCCTTCTTTTTCTTCCTTCTTTTTCTTCTTTCTTTTTCTTCCTTCTTTTCTCACGATTTTATGCTTCCAGTTTTTCGGTTTGCTTTCCAAATTTTCTTCTTCCGGGATTTGTTTCTTCTCTTTTTATATGTGCAACAATTAAAATAAAAAATAAAAAAACTAAATCCTATCCTAATCTTGTGAATTAATGAAGATGGGACAATTTAATTATAACTAAACACATGGCAAATGTAATTCCTCACGTGGGCTGCTGGTTGAGATTTTTTTTTCCAAGACGTATAATTGAAGAAAGAAAGGAAAGGAAGAAAAGAGATAAATTGAAAAAGAATGACAAGGAAAATAAAAATTAATAATAAATATATGTAATTTTTTGAAACATATAAATTATAACAATTCTCATTTTAAATTAATTTTGAAATTTTTGTGAAAATTTATCAATTTAATAAGTATCTGGTAAAATTAAAATTTTTAGAAGTTATTATAGCGATTTCGTTAAAATTTCATGCGAATAGATGTTTTAGTCAAAAATTGTAATTGACTATAATTTTATCACTATTTAGTAATTTTTAATTATTTTATAGGTTTATATTTATAATTTTAAGGTTTTGAACGAATTCAAGGTCAATTTTGATTAATGGTGTGTAAGTCAGTTTTAGGGTTTTAGTATGTGATTTAGGGTTTTGATCAATTTCTAGGTTTTTGTTATCGGTATTATATTTCATTTCTTAAACTTCGTAATCTTTTATTATTACTAGCCTTATCGACTTATTGTACAATTTAGGGCACTTAGACTTGAGTTAGGATTCAACTACTGATTTTCCTAGGGTTTACACATACTCCCTAGATGTACAAATGTGTTTTCTATTTTTTATAATTTTTATTAATTATAACTAGCTACTTGTCATGACCTGAAGGGGGGGCTAGTCTTGGCAAGCGCTGTATATTGTACAAGGAATTGTAAATTGATTTTTCCTTTCAATCAACAACCCTTTATGCGACATATAAAGCTATCACTATAATGAACAACCCAAGAATTATGTAAGCGCAAGTAATATCACAACATAATTGTAATCACATAAATATCAAACTATAACTATCATATATACATAATACAGATATTAAGTCTCCTAAGAAGCTAATAATACATAGAGTCATTTAATAAGTGTTCAAAGTCTAACTATAATAATAGAAGTACACTCTTAACTCTAACCTCATGGTCACACTAACCAGTAGTTGATTCACTAACCTTAGGCATCCCATGGCTCGGAACCACGAAGAGATCCTCCTGTACAAGTAATCTATAAGGGTGTAAGCTAAACAACCTAGTGAGATCTTTCCTCAACCATACAACAAACAAGTTATATAAAATTTAATTTCAAATATATAAATGCATGAATAATCAGAATACTATACAAATACATGTAAGTGATTAAGTACTGCATATAACTCAGATTTAATACCCTTCAAAGTTAGGGTTAGAGTATATACGACACCAATCAGATCCGGGTATCATACTTGAACGTATATAATGACGAAACTCCGTGTTTTATATTCAAAAACACAATGGTGTATCTATTTTTAATTTAAGTCAAACTCAATTCTAAATATGATTGTAAGTGAGTTTTCGTAGCCTATACTCACCCTGAATTGAGACCTCTAGACTTAACCCTTAGGCAGTTAATACCTCCAATGTCTAGTATTCTCGTAGGTAAGGGTAAGGGTAAGGTTATATATATGTGTGCACTGTACCAAAACACTATAATAAAAATTATTCAATCTCTGTATGACCTTTCGCTACCTCTGTGTAATATGATGGTTGGAATTAGTTATGCAATGCATGATTATGCATGTTTCAATTGAGTTAGTTCAAGTTGGATAATGGTAAGTCTATTTATTATGTGATCAAACAAAGTTGCAAATAGATCAATCCTTATCAAATTTATTAAAGTAATTTCACAATTAACGAGTGGTATCTCATACATGCATAATCTAACCCCACATAATATTCAATTATTAATAATATTTAATATTTACTTTCTATATATACAAGCATGTATGGAATCATTAGGAATACTCACTCAACCATAGTCGATGTCAAAGATTGTAGTAATCTACTGGTAGATCAGTATCAATCTTGTGATCACTTAATATTAAGGAAATATGAAAAATAATAAGTATTTGAATTAAATAACTAAATTATTATTATATTTAGTACTGTCTATCTAAATTCGCTATTTGTTTATGTGAAATTATTAATTTAAGCTTTTTTGTTAATTGCATACGACTTTTTTAATTTAGTTCTAATTTTTATAAAGTTCTAATTAATTTTTATCATTTTCAATGTATTTTCTCGTAACAGGTCTGTTTTAAATGTTGTAACTTGCATTTTCTATTATACTATAAAAATGTTATAAATTTTATCATTTCAATGTAAGTAATTATAAAATATTATTTTAAGCTTTTCTTTGCATATTTATGGTTTAATAAATATCTACACTTTACATTTTGTAATTTTCTTACTTTTAAGTCTATTTTACTATAATTTACTTATTTTTACTAATTTTTAGGTTTAAGACTTATTTAATTCATTTTTTACTAAGTTAATTTCTAATTAACTAATTATTTTATTATTATTTTTTAATTATGAAGTTAATTAAATTTAGTTAAATGCTGACGTAGTGTCATAGATAGATGCCATGTGTCATTTCCAAATTTTTGTACATTTTCAATCTTTTTCTTATTTTGTATTTTTACATAATATGTATATTCTAATATTTATTATTATAATTTACTAAATTTTGCAAATTAGCTATTTTATATTTCTTTAAGGGTTACGATGCATATACTCATATATACTACTTTACCTTATTTATTAAATTAATATCATAGTATATTACATATGTACTATTTAGGTATACCCATATTTCTATATATACTATACTATTAATATACATATCTTATACATATATGTATACTTATGTATTACAATAATATAATTATAAACATAATACATATATTATATGCATAGGTATATTATACTAATTGTATTTGTATTTATACATGCTATAGATATTATATAATATATATTGCCCCATATTTATATATATACATACATAGTAAAATATCTTGTTTACATACTACAATTTACGCCAACATATATATATGTTTGCCCCATATTTATATATATACATACATAGTAAAAATATCTTGTTTACATACTACAATTTACGCCAACATATATATATATATGTACATATACCTGTAAAATAAAAATACCAAATATACATATACTAGGTACGCACACATATAGATATATATACATATACCTGGTCTTTTATACTACACATTAAATATAAATGTATATATATATGAACGTACTTTAGTATTTGTACATGTATAAGCATATATATCTACGTAAGAAAATACAACCCTTACATATATTGCTATTACATGACCCTATATTGCATATAAATTTTATAAAATACATATATGTATAAGAGTAAATGAAAATAATTAATACAACATAGATATACTATACATACTACTTATCTCTTCCTTAGTAATTTGATGAATACAAGTTAACAAACCTTCTTTTTCTTCTTCTTGGTTTTCTTATTCACTCTTGGAAGTAAAAAGGAATTGAAAAGGAAAGGAAAAAGAAGGTTCACGATTGGAAAAGTAAAAGAATTTGTAGGACTTTGTTTGTGTGTTGAAAAAAGTGTGTGGATTTTGTTTTTGTTTCCTTCCAGCTGTGTGAACTACTAAGGAAAAAAAAAAGAAAAAAATTACCATGACAAGTAAAAAGAAAAGAAGAAGGATTAAGATGCATTTAAATTGATTTGACTTATGCTCATCTATTTTGGCTTATATACATAACTATCACATGTAAAAAAATAATTAACCAACAAGTGGCAGCATAAAGCATTCCAAAAGCTAAACATGGCAAGTAGAAAAGAAATAGGAGAAAGAAGGGAAAAAAAAGGAAAAAGAAAAGGAAAAGGAAGAAAAAGGAAAATAAAAATAAAATATTAGATTTTTCTAAATATAAAAATTATAAATTTAGCATTTATAAAATAATATTGAAATTTTATAAAAATTTATTAATTTAATGGTTACCTGTTACATTTTTAATATTTAAGAATTATCTTGACACATTCGTTGATAATTTTACGCAATTATGAATATTATTCAATAATTATAATTGTTTAGGGTTTTATTACTATTAGCTTATATTTATTCATTTTATAAGATTAAAGTTATAGTTTTAGGGCTTTTTATCAAATTCAAGTTCAATTTTGGATATTTACACATACTTAAGATTTAGGGATTTCGTACGTGATTAAGATTTTGATCTAATTATAAGGTTTTTATTACTTATAATATATTCAAATTCATAATCAAGTAAAATTTTTATCTTACTTAGCCTTATTAACTTGTGACATTATCTATAGCACTCAGATCCAATTTAGGGTTTAAACCAATAATTATATAGAGTTTATACTACTTGTATAAAAAGAAAAAACAATTATAATTAGCCAATAGTGTAACTAAGTTTTAATTTTTATTTTATTGTAAGTTTGGTATTCAAAGAGGACATGGCCCAATTTATTGGAATAAATTTCCTTTTTCTTTTTTTTTTTAAACATAGCTAATAATTTACTATTTGTTACGTTTAACAAATGAAGCTAAAAAATATGGGAATTAGTTGCGTCTACAAAATCTATAAACATCGCTCGAGGCCAAAATTCTTATGAGTTAAAATTGTAACTTTGATAGGTTTATGACCTGAGTTAGTTACATAGTTGTAATGACTAGAATTAAAAGTGTGTTTATGTGAGTTATAGTATCTCTTGTGAAGTCATTCAAACTCATTTTCTATTTTTCATATAATTTAGGAGTGCTTAACAAAATATCAAATAAAATTGGTAAGTTGCAATAAATCTTATGATCATTTGAGATAACTACGCGAGATTATCTTGATGTTGATGAAACATGATGTGTGCTTCAATTTGGCTTGTGGTGAATTGGGTGATAATTGATTAACTTTAGTTATAAATAAATTGAAATTAGGATTACATATGCAACCTAAAGGAAAGAGAAATTTAGCCATTTGCTTAAGTTGGTCAAGCCTGTAATTTGATATATTTGTTTAGCTCTTTAAATAACAATCATAGTGGTATGTGGAATGTTGAATTTAGGAAATAAATAAATAAATAAATTATGGATGCTAGAAATCAATAGCATAATAGTATGGAAACACAGTGTTAATCTTTGTTATATGCTTTTTAATCATGTTTACTAACTTCTTGAGGGCTACTTAGGTAATTTGATGTATAATAATTAATCTTAGAATCTAATTATAGGTTGCTAGTGACAACTCACATATCCAAGTGAGTGTGCTTTTCTCTTGACTATGGGTGTTGTATTATGGTCGATAATATAGATCGCTCGCTTCTTGGTTATCCAATATAATCACTTATTCTGTGAAGTAATCTTGCATGAAACTATGACTAACATGAAAGGATTTGAAATTATATTTAAAAATCTAAACCTAAATTTAAGAGAATTGAACATAAAATTTTGAACTCCATAGATCATGGTTACGCAAAATCCTTGACCCTATTTATTAGTACAAAGGTTCTCATCTAATCTTGTTGAAAAACATTAGTCTTTAGGAATTGTTTAAAATTTGTCTTATGCAAACTAATTATCCTAGAGTAAAATGAAGGGTTAGTGTTATAAATGGCAACTAATCTTTGCTAAAATGAACACAATCTACTATACATACTATGAAAAATCAATTTGCTACCTAATTAAAGTTTTCATAGTTATTTTAATACTTAAGTCAACTCTGTTAAGTTTGTTTGTTGATATGGTTATAAGAACAAATCAAGAATTAACTTGTAGCAGCTAGTTAGTCACACAATCTACATTTTTAAGTGGATTGCGACCTATTTTACGTAAAGTGGCTGTTCTAACCATCCTAAGGCTAAAGGGTGGCTGACAACCACCTAGTGAGAGGTCACACAACTTCTTACAAATGGATGTTAGCTACCCTTAGGCCTTAAGATAGTCGGAATGTCCAATTCTAGATTCATACTTATGTCTTGTCAACAAATTAACTCGATAGAATTAGCTCAAGTAGTGAAAATAATAACCATGAAAACTTCAATTAAGTAATAAATTGATCTTTTCAAAGTATATGTGGTGGATTACACATTTTGACAATGTTTAGGTATTATTTGTGACGTGGACTTAAATAAGTAAAATTAATGTAGTCTAATTATTATAGTATGTCCCCTTCTTTCACTTAAGTAATTAATTATATTAAAAAACTTGATAAACGTTTAGTAATTTATGATAATATTGGAAATGATGAACAAAAATTGATGTGTTTATCATACCATTGAAGTAACATAAAAGCAAAGTAATATAATCAACATATCAATAAGGTACAACAAGAGTTTGATAGCATCAATGTGTTCTATCGCAAGTTATAATCTCTTGTAATATATATATATATATATATTAAATGATAGACAATTTCCTCAATAACGAAAACACTTGCGCCCTTAAGATGAACTAATAATTTAAAGTGAATTTGATATACTCTTTACTCACACATATTATACTACATCAATGCTCATAAAATGATGCATAAATACCATATTGTATATGCATAACGATATACTATGCATGGCATAAATACTGCATACCCCTAAAAATAATAAAGGCAAGATTGCTAGCTTTTCAATTTTAGATATTCCAAGTAATCAACTTGTAATACATGAATTTTGTTTCGTTAGAGAGGATATCATAATTAAAATTAGGAAATTACTCAACATTAATTTATTTTATAAAAGCAAAACGACTAGAAATGACATAATATGAAGGAAGCTTACAATCTACTTATTTGTGTTATCTATATGCATATACATAATGATTGATAAAGAATGAACATTCTTGTCACTAAATCCTACCATGTAAAAGAGGTTGAGCATCAGATGCCACAACAATGTTTGGATCAATTTCAAGCTTAGTTGGTGTTGATTGAAGATGTCTTGACATTGAACTTGTACATGGTTTTCTTTAGTTCCTTGCATATTAGGTAATTGTTGTAGCTTTTTTAGCCCCTCTAATTCTATTGCCACTTCCCTCATAGTGGGCCGATTCCTTCCATGTAAGTGCAAACATCTCATTGCAAGGTTAGCAGTATTAACAATTTGTTCCTCCATGCCTTGATCTAAAACTTCAGCATCTAGGATATCAAATAAATGGCCATTTTCCATTGCACTGATAAAGTGCGTAGCTAACATTATACCTTCATCCATCCTCATTGTAGAAATAGGCTTTTGTCTTGTTAGAAGCTCAACAAGTACCACCCCAAAACTATAAAAATCACTCTTATCTGTAAATTGGTTTGTTTGGAGGAACTCTGGATCAACATATCCCATAGTTCCATATACTAATGTAGTCACATGGGTTTGATCAAGAGATATCAATCGTGATGTGCCAAAGTCTGCTATCTTTGCTCGATAGTTTTCATCCAAGAGTATGTTTGTAGACTTGATATCTCTATGATACACGGGTATTGATGCTGCTGAATGTAAATAAAAAAGCGCTCCTGCAATTTCAGTTGCAAGCTGCAAACGTACTTCCCATGACATTGGGTCCTCTTTGTTTGATTCATGAAGGTATTCGTACAAATCTCCATTTGGTATGAACTCATACACGAGAAGAGGAATTTCTGTTTCTAAACAACAACCTAGCAGTTGTACAATATTTCTATGACTAATTTGTGTTAGAATCATAACCTCATTAATAAACTGCTCAACTTTTCCTTCATCTATGACAAGAGCTTTCTTTATTGCCACTATTCTTCCATCTGTTAACATTCCTTTGTAAACAGTTCCTTGGCCACCTTTTCCTAAAATCCTTTTCTCACTAAAGTTCTCAGTAGCCATCTGCATCTCCTTTTCATTAAATAGTTTGCCTTTTTGAACATTTCCTTCAGATGATAACAGTTGTTGTTGTAGTATGAGTCCTCCATTTCTCTTAAAATACCTTTCCTTAAGCTTCTTTTCTTTTCTTTTCTTAATAGCTCGATATAACCACCAACTTAGAAGAACTAAGAGAAGCGCTCCTAAACTGGAGCCAATACCTTCATTAAGAAAAAAAAAAAAAAAAGAAAAATGATCAACTCATGAAATCACTTTTTGCATATTGTATTGATTTGTTTTGTGTAATGGGAAAAACATTTGTTTAAATGCATTTATTTTGTCTTCTAAAGGATGTTTACGAAAGAGGGATGAAAGCATTTATTCTTTTTGCCTAAGTTTGAGTACCCTTCATAGGGTTTGCACACATTCTCTTGAATGTAAATAATAAATTTGATAGTCTATTAGAAAAATAACTAGAATAAGGATTAGATGACTTAGTTAGCTGATTTATGATTCGTATTAATTTAAGCTTATTAGAGAATGAAAGGAATATATATATATATATATTTAAATACATTGGTCGATTAAAGCTCATTTTGATTCATTAAAGCATAGCTTATTTATTTCCTGTTGAAAGGCTTTATATGACTAAACTCCAATTTAATAAACTGAAATCACCTTTTCCTATTTCTCCAAACTTATTTAAAGATTCATTTTCATATTCCAATTTGAATCTCTATGAACCAAAATGAACTACTTAGATTTCTTTATTTTTTTCCCCTAATAAGCAATAGATTTAGAGTTTAGGAGACATGCTTTTAGGGGTTGCATTTTGAGGGATTATATGCAACCTAAACACGATAATCCCATCTATAGAAATGATTTATAGGAAATTGCAAAAAGCCCCCTAAACTTTTGGTTTGGTGTAGATTCATTATCTAAATTTTCAAAGTGAGACTTTTGACTTCTTAAACTTTCACTTTAGTATAGATTCACTCCCTCAAATTTTTAAAATCAGTTTTTCGACCACTTAAACTTTCGCTTTAGTGTAGATTCACCTCATAAACTTTAAAAGTGAGTTTTTTTACCCCTTAGGTCTTTAATAATTTGTAACGTTATGTCCATTTAATTTTATTAATTAAAAAAGTATGTGCATGGAGATAATTAATGATAATGTATAAGATATTATAAAAATATAACATATATTGTATAAATGTAATACATCAAATCTTATACTATGAAGCATATATCAAACATATATTGAGTATTATATGTTGGATGATCATTAATATTATCTATTATAATAATATATAGAAGATATGCTATATGTTACTATATAAAATCATATTTTGTGACAAATGATATATTATGTATTTATTGTTTATGTTAAATAAGTTAGGTAATTATTCAATCATTCAATTCAATAAAGGTTGTATTTAATATCCATCTTAATTATCATGTGCTATGCACACACCTTTTTTTTTAATGCATAATATATTAATGATAATGAATTAATAACATTTTTTTGGTAATTTAAGGATAGAGTTTCAATAAAAACTTACATATTCATTATAAGCAGGAATGATTCTCAAATTATGATTAAAAGCTTGAATGTATAAAATCGGCAAAATTGTATAAAATCATATATCAAAATTCATAATTCTTCCAACTCATAAAATTATATAATTAACTCGTGATTTTAACAATCATGATAATAGATAAGTACAACAATCATTTCTTTTTTTAATTTGGAAAGTAAATATATCTTAGTTGGTAACTAATGTTAATATCATTGAATATAAAATGATAATTAAATTATTGTTATGCCATTTTCTATTTTTATAAATACATTAATTGAAAGATAGTGTGCTAATTTAATAAATAAATGAAAGGGTGATGTAAAAGGATCACATTATGTTTGGAAATAATTAATGATAATGTTGTGGAATATCAAGAGTCAAAACAGTAATCTATAATTCAAAATACTTTTATACTACTCCAATCTATTAATGTTTTGAAAATTTAACCATGATAATCAAGGTAGTTTTTTTTTTCCCCTATCATCTATGATGCATTAATTAAAATGAATATGAAATACAACTTTTATTTAACTAAATAATTGAATAATTACCTAATTTATTAACATATACAATAAATATATAATATATCATTTGTCATAAAATATGATTTTATATAGTAAAATGTGTCATATCTATTATATGTTATTATAATATATAGTATTACTAAGTATATGACATATAGTACTTAATATAATTTTAATATTTGCTTCATAGTATATGGTTTGATATATTATTATTAGTACAATATATTTTATATTTTTATAACATATTAAACATTATCATCAATTATCCTTATGTACATGCCTTTTTTTCTAATTAAAAAAAAAAACTTAAATGGATATAATGACAAATTGTTGAAAGCTTTGAAAGTTTAAGGGTGAATCCGTAGTAGAGCAAAAGTTTAGAGGTAAAAGAATTTTTTTTCTAAGTTTAGGATGTAAATTTGCACCAAAATGAAAGTTTAGAAGGGCACAAAACTTACTTTGATAGGCTAGGGGTGAATTTGCACCACAACAAAAGTTTAGAATTTTCTTTTTTCTTTTCAATTTTACCAATGATTATATACGCAATCTCTCCATATTTCCTTATTGTAGTTATTAATAACTCTACGTCTACTGTTGATTGGTCTTGTTCTCTATTACTTTTAATAGTAAATAAGGCTATAAAGTAGCTAAAACACCTTTTTTTATTTATTTTTCCAAACAAGTAGCCAAAACACGTTAAATTAATGAAAAATGAATATTTATTCACAGTATTGTTGCTACTATTGGTGTTATGTGTCTTAATGTTCTTAATGCTTTTATTGAAGTAATTAACCACTTAAAAAAGGTTCATGAAATCTTTAGTCATTTTTGAAAGAATACTTATAATCTAAATCAAGTGAAACATATTATAAGTTATATATAAGTAAACTAATATGTTTATATGGTTCTTATTTATTTTTATGAAGAGCTTAATATGTTTACATAATGATGGGCACATTAAAACTTTAAATGGGTTAGTAAATTATTAAAAGAGCTTACTAAATTCAATTGTTTACACTGCCAGACATGTTTATATGGTTCTTATTTATTTTTATGAAGAGCTTAATATGTTTACATAATGATGGGCACATTAAAACTGTAAATGGGTTAGTAAATTATTAAAAGAGCTTACTAAATTCAATGCATGGTAATTATAGCTTTTCTTAAATGTTTTAGCATAATTTGCTTAATTTTGAATTTAATAGTTTTTTACACTCGAATCTTTTATTGTTCTAATTAGGTTTAGGACACGAAGATAAGATAGTCATTTCTCGTGGGATTGACACATAGAGTTTGAGAAATAAACTATTTTTTTTCTATCTTATTGGAATTATATAGTGCTTGATTTATATGTTTTTTAAAACACAATGTTTAAAGGCCATTTCAATGGGCATCCTTTCTATTTTTGTTTAAATCTAAAAATTAGGGAAGTGTCCTTTAGGTATTTAATTATAATTATGGTCACAATAGCAAGTGAAAATTAAACTTGGAAAATAAAAATTTTCATACTCCCATAGAGGAAAATCAAGGAAATGATTTCATTTATTTGAAGGAAAAACTTATAATTAGTTTATTGTGATATATTAAAGGGTGAATAAAATATTTTCATCTTATATAAAACTACATTTCAAGAAACTAATAAGAGATATACATACACGCACAGTTGATGCTTTATAATTATGTGTTGAAAATATTAGAGATTTCTAAAGTAAAAGATTATACATTAAATCTTCTCAAATGGAAAAACTTTATAAAATTATTTACTCGAAAAAATTGTATAAAGTTATAAAGCATAAGTAAAATTGAAAAGAAAAAAAAAAATGTCGATTCCTTTAGAAGGTAGGAAGATGCATTTGTTAGTAGAGTAACATCAAAAGAAAGCCATTTTACAATGACTACTAGATAGTGCACCTATGATGTATGTGTTTAAAAAATTTAAATGAAAGTCCTTTAAAATTTTATTTTCATTTTTTCTTTCCATTAGATTATAAAATTTTCAATTTCAATAATCAATTTTTAAAAACTTTTGGAATTTATTGATTATATAAAATGTTTTCATTTAAGCTAGTTTTTTTTAGAACACAAATGTTCATCTAGTTAAGGAAAAAATTACACAGTTCATATTTCAGCACAAATATTGATTTAGTAGTCTTGTGAGTATATTTTCGTAATTTACATTAGAAAAACTAAGTCTTCATCATATAATTTCATTTTGCAAATTCAAATACAATAAAATAATTAATATATGATTATGTTATTAATAATATCGAGAACATTAACTTTCATAGATTTCTTAGACTAAAATATTTATCTACATTTCTTATAATAAATAATGTATTTTATGAAAAAAAAAATTGTGATTAAGTTATTATCTTATTGTGCATTGAAGAAATGAAATAAAAAATTATTAATTGTACATTACATATAATGCATTTAAGGGAAAAGGTAAATACAAGATTATGTTACTATTGATATTGAGAATATTTACTTTCATAATTTTTTTTAAACTAAAATATCAATCTACATTGCTTATAACATATGCATTTTAGGGAAAAATGAAAATATTTTATTATTTTATTATCACATTGTGTATTAAAGAAATGAAAAATTAATATTTATAAAACAAATTGATGTATATCAAAATCGAAGGATATATGATTTTAAAAAAGTCATTTTAGTAATTCCCTTTTTCTTTTTAATAAGGCATTTAGCCTAAATAGGCTATGGGTAAATATTTACTGTTGAAATTGTATATTACATATAGTTATATATAATACATTTACAGAAAAGATAAATAGATGATTATGTTATTATTGATATGGAGAACATTCACTTTTACAAATTTCTTAAATTAAAATTTTAATCTACATTACTTATAACATATAATGCATTTTAGGGAAAAAAATAAACATAACAAAGTTTCTTTATTTTTTTTTTAAATTTTTTTAGGTATTTTGTCAAGTAAGATATAAAACAAAAAATAAAAGCACAAAATCTTTTAGATATATAAATATAAAGAAAAATTTTCTATTATCTCTATTGAAGTGTGTAAGTTATTAGAGAGAGATATGAGATACAATAGGAGAAAGTGGAAAAGTGGTAGAGAAATGAATAAAGAGAGAGAAATATGAGTAAGTAGACAAATTTATTCATTACTTATAATTTTAATAGTTTATTTTTATTGTTAGTGTTTTTTTTGCTAAATAATATTAAATAAATCGTAAATAGATAAATATAATGATGATGGTTTCTTAAATCTCAAAGGGTTTTAATAATATAAATTAAGTGTTAGAAAACAATAAGCATATAATGTTCTTTATCAAATAGATAGTTATACGTACGTATAAAAGAAATAAAAAAAGAAAAAAGAAATGTTTTTCTATTATTATACTCTTCCCACCATGGCGATATACGATTCTAAAAATACATAAGTTAGAAAAGAGAATCGACTTAAACTAATCAAGACTTAAAAATACATACGCATACCTTCCAAAAGCATTGAGGAACATAAATTACAATCGTTTGAGAACTTCAGTGATAATTTAAAGGTGTATTCATATTTTGATAGGTCATACGTGAAAAGCATATTTTGGAGTTTTAAGGGGTCAATTTATATCTAATAGACAGTTGTATAATATATTTGAAATTTTTTTTATGATTAAGAAAACAATAACGTTCACTAAATCGGCATATATAAAATTCATTAATTTGAAAGATATGATAAATTTAAATGTTTAAAGTTGTACATAATTATTTACCTGAGAGTAAATTTATTAGAACGATGTCCTACATTTTAAAATTCACACCGGCCTTCCTCTTTGTTGTACAATGCCGGTATTTATTTTTTAAGTCACTCCTCAACTTTATCAGCTCGAGTAATATTATATCCCAGGAAAACAAAAACATATATAAATTTAACATCGTTATCTTTATAGTTAGATAGCTCTACAAATAATACAAAACTAATCCACATAAAGTACTCCCTACAATCTCGTCACTTTTCTATACACATCATTCCTCAAGTGTTTTTCACTCATGCAGTCTGATATGAAGATTATACTATATAAAACTAATGAATTTTAAGTTTATTTGCAATAGTATATAATTTCTGGCTATTAATTTTAAGAATTAGGATTTTTTAATTCAATGTTGATATTTTGGTGGACGATTCTTAAGAGTTCCAGTATGTTATTCTTTTAGAATCTTTTGTAAAACATATGGAATAATGATTGAAGTAACTGCGTTAAGTTGGACACTTAATTTCCTATAAAAAACATGCAATTGCAAGTGATATGAATAAAACTTAAAGTCGAGGATTACTCTTTTAGGACTGTAGGAAAAGATGGAATGGTATATAAAGATATTAAAGTTAGCCAACTAACCATCCATTCAATCCAACTTTTCTACGTTAAATTGAAATGGAAAGCAAAATGAATGAAACTTTGCATGATTATGGTTAACATTTTATAACGAGAGAAGTTTTAAAGGGCATAGAATTAAACTGGAGCCTATCACAGTATAGTTTTTTTTTTTTTTTTCCTCTTTTATTGTTTCGTATCTTTCAATAGTGTAGAGTCACATACCTATCAAGATGAGTTTCAACGTTCTTTTTGGATCCACACAATGGAATGACCCTGGAGTATTCACACATCTCTTCGATGGTGCACAATCATTGTTTCCATCTTTGCATTCATCAATATCTGATTTAATATGATAAATGGAATCAGTCTAGCATCCATCTATTCTGAAAAAGGTCATTTGTAGTGGGAAAATAAAAAAGTGAAAAAAAAATATCACCATTATAGATGTCACAGTCTTGTTACAAACTAACATAATTACATTCACACCATCGTTAAAATTGCATAAGTGCTTCTCAAAAGTAATATGTTGATGGTATACGAGTACAAGACAAGTCTCCGTTAGTATACTTCTAAAACTTAGGGCTACTTATGCTTTGTTTGAAACAATTCTAGAGAAAAAGGAAGAGTTGAAATTGAATGGACGCAAGTAGAAAATGAAGTAATGAATTTCGTTTTTTAACTGGATTTGAAGGGTGTAGGTGGAAGTGTGTGAAGGCGAATTTTTTCATTTTAGTATTTTGAAATTTCAATAGTCTAGAAAACCCATCACCGCCAACATTGCACAACATTTTTATGTACATTTTTTTATGGCTCATTTAGTAAATTTACAGTATTTTTCCAATAAAAGGTGGTGGAAGGGTTTTAGTGGTGAAGGCAGATGGTGCTAATGAAAAATTAACTTGTGGCCCCATAATTAGCAAGATCTTGCACTGTCTCTATAAAAAAAATTAAGGTTATTTATTCTCTTCTTCTAGAACTGTGTGTTTTTAGTTCTTGTATGTTACAATTAGGCAGTAGTAGGAGAGGGATGGAAAAAAAATAGAAAAAAAAAACAATTATATAATATTTGACTTATGTAACTTGTTTGAACTATTTAACTACTATATTGAAAAAGACAATAACTATAAATAGCCAAATAATTGGGGATCCGGTTACCATTTCTAATGGTCAGTAACAATAAAAAAAAGGATTTGTCCTAAAGTTATCCCCTTAAGAAGTAGATACGTATAATTAATAGTTGATATTATAGAAAAAAAAATAATATTATGATGATATTATTTAATAGTTCAAAATTGGAAATGATTTCAACTATTGAATTTCTAACATAATTAAAAGTATTTTAGAAGATCCATCTCCATAAAAAATGATGATGATAAATAGAAAATGATTTTCCTTTTTTTTTTAAAAGGAAAGATTGTTATTTTTTAACTATTGGCATTTTATGTGATAAAAATTAATGTCAATTATCGCCTGTAACTTCTCTTCCACCATTATTAATATCAGAAACTCCTAATAATAAATATACCAAAAAAGAAATCCAAAACTTGTTTTGCCAGACATATATACATTCTTTATAGTTGCATTTACCATGTTTAGATACCGCACGTCCACTAAGATATGGACGCTTGGCGCCTGTAGAAATGGGAAAAAATAAAGAATTTTTTATAGAAAGCAAGACACATCTTACCTTGACATCCATCTTTCAGGTAAGGGTTGCCATTATAACCATATTCGCAATAGCATAAAAATATCATCGTGTCATTGGTCCGGAAATAGCGGCGGCACCAATAACTAGCAGATGGATAATACGTTGCTGCTGTATCATACAACACTTTCCCAACATCAGTATCATTCGAGATTCCCCAGAATAGTTCTACAGGGGCATGCCCTTCCGTTTTCAGAGAATTCAGATCTGTAAATGAGGAACCCAACAACTTCGATTCACTGGCCAGTAAAGCATAGTTGTTGCACTGCGGATCATCCTTAGAATTGTTGAATTCCACAGTGAACGTCTGTAGATGCTCGGGCACCGTGGTTTGGCAGCAACCACCAAGACCAGAACAAGTACTATATCTACTGAAGTTGCCTCCGGTACAGTCGACCTCGCAACCCACGAAAGAATGGTTGGTAGTCATCTGAGCACTAACATTGCAGCCAACAGCAGCGAAGATATTGTATCTGGATGAGAAGAGGAATGGACTCCCTTGTAGGGTTGGAGGTTGAATATGAGGGCTAATCGCTTTAGGATAGCAACTGGAGTCTGAATATGTTATGGGAAATTTGATAGTAACATTTGGATACGCAAAAGTAGTGTCTTGATCAGTCCATATATATGCACCAAGCGAAATGTTAAGCACCTGCAAGTTGAGGTTCTTTAGGAAAGGGGTGGTGTTTTCATTTCGGCAATCTATCTCGTACCACTCATCCAAGAAACACTCGGATCTATCCCTTCCAAACGGAAAGGGAATTGTTATATCTCCGCAATGATGCGTGCAATTGATGAGCTCCGAAGACCAAGGAGATAATACAGCTCCTGCGTATGTCGTAAAGAGACATAAGAGGAGCAAATGCAAATGCAAACCCAGGATATGTAACAGCAAAATTCTTTTAGCCATGGGATTTATGCCGATGTTATTGAACCAAAGTATAGTGTATGGCTACAAAGGGTTTGGTATGAGTATGATTCGTTCATAAGCCAGGGGAGATAGGGTTGCTTTTTAAAGTGTGAGGCAGCTATTATTTTTCCATGGAAAATTTCGTACTTCAGTCCATGTGCAGATAAGATCAGCTGCTTTTACTTTTCAACTAAACGGATAGGACAAGGGCAGAAGAGATGTATCTGATCATTTGGCTTAGTCTCGTTTTTCATAGACGACTTGGACTTAAGACCAGCTTCTATTGGTGAAGCGCTTTAGGCCAAATTTCTAAACAAAATTGTCATTTTCCATGCACATAATGAATTCTGTGCAAAACTATGGTCTTAGATAACTCACTTTTATAGGAAATAAGGTAATTTTTGCATGATTTATTAATTTCTTAATAGTTTCATAAATTATAAGATTTTATAATCTATAGGTAAAAATAATTAAAGGCCATATAGGAGTATTGTCATAAGGCGATGAAGTCATGTCAGAAAACTTTTCTTGCCATAATTTTGAAGAAAACCAAGTTTTCTTTCTTTTTTTAATTACTGTGAAGGCCCATACTTGGATAGCAAATTACTATTGCCAAATTAATATAGCAAATTCAATTGGAAATGACTTTCAAACGGACAAACGGCAGAGTTGTGAATGACTTAGCCTCATTATTTTCAATGCACGCTACACACTGACTTTTAGGCAAATAGTGGAACATTCCCTTTCAAGAGAAGAAGGTTAGTGGGGCAACTTTTTAGGTCCATTGATTTATAGGGTTTTAAAACCTATATATTAAAACTAAGTTGACATGTAGTGGAAATTCACTTTCATGAGAAGAAGGTTAGTGTGAAAACATTTTAGATCCATTGATTTATAGGATTTTAAAATCTATATTAAAATAAGATGATACATATAAGTCTTGTGTCATGTAAGAGAATGATGCAATACATATATGTCACGAAATTGGAAAATTCTCGGAATAACGACTTAATAGCATTGAATTCGTTATCAACATTTGCGAAATTTTACAAACTCAAATATTCATAAAATCCTTATATATATATATATATATTGTAAAACTTATTAATGTTCATAATTTTACTTAAAATTTATATTGTATTTTAAATATTGATAGAATATTATAAAACTACGTGAATCCAATCTAGCTTGTAAGATTATGCAAAATATCCATATTTTTACTGAATAGTTCATAAAAAATCTGCTAACCTCCTTTTTCTTGACGTATGATTGGTTCGTTTGTGCACGATTTAACTAATAATTGACTTATAATATCTCAACTATATATTGCTACAAGTTCACTTTCATTATTCAAGAAAATGTTAGTATCGAAAGACCATTCAACAACTTTAAACTAGCAGATGGTGGTCCAAAAGAAAATATGAAAAGTCGAACGGACAAGGACAGAGAATTGTAAATAACTTACGCTCTCTCTTTTGATAGACGACCTAGACCAGATTCTACCGGTAAAACACGCCATGCGAAGTTTCAAAGAAAATGTTATTTTCCATGCGCGTAGTGACTGAGAACATTCACTTTCTCACGAGGAGAAGGGTATGGTATAACACTTACTTTTTTCTTTTTTTTAACCAACTATATTATAACTGTTGAAGATATTCAAATATGTTCCATTCAATCATCCAATTGAGAGATATATATTCATACTACTAAATTATAATTGCTTTAACTATTTAATTAAGTGTATTTTAATTATAGTGAGTAGTAACTTATTGAGTAGAGAGCTTCATGATATTTAAATTGAGTTGCTTGCAAACCTAATCAAGTTATTCAAGTCTAAATATTTGTCAAGTTTTAGTCGTGTTTAAATATCAATGATATTTTAATTAGAAGAATAATATTTTTGTAATATAAGCCAAGTGAAGATCCTCTCCTAAGTGCCTCTTAGAGTTAAATTTCAAACCCATATTTTAAGCAATTTGTCCCGTTTAGAACTATAAATACAAAACTTCAATTCTCATCATTAATCTCTCTTCAACCCCCCCTTTTTTTTTTATTTGGGCTATTAAATATCAATGTCCGGCGAACATTGGTAACAGTTATCGGAGCTGGACATGGAGTTGCGCACCAGTCTAGCATCAAATGTTTTCAGAAATTTCTCAGCAATTAAACCTATGCCAGGCATAGCTTCCTGACAAATGATAAGGAAAAGCATTGAAACCTTCCATGTCTAAGTGAAGATAAAATAGTTAGATTGATGTCCATTAATTTTATTCTTAGGGAAAGGGGAAAAAAAAAAGTCAGAAAATATCTCGTTCAATAAAAAAATAGTTAGAAGAATATTTTTCTAAGATGCTGGAATTTATCAGGTGTGTAAAAGATCATAAAGGTAAAAATTAGTTGTTTACTATTGCTTCAGGCCTTGTAAATTATACATTTTGGTGAACTACTATAGATCAGATCTTCCTCATCCCATTAAACGCGATTTCAACATGGCTTTCAACACAGTACCTTAAGAAACAACTTTTAATATATTTGCCTAACATTTCACGATTATTAGTATATTGGAAAGTGTATTTCATCAATAATTACACTCCTTTCTTGTGTTTACATAATAATGTTTAGGTTTGATTGTCCACCTTTATGCTTTGACATAGTATTAATATATATAAGGTATTGTCCTCTTACTAACTGGAATCAAAGAATTAGTAAATTTATTTTGCCGGGAATGAGATTTGCAGCATATCAAGCCTTGGTAAGGTTCTTCTCTTTGCATTGAATTAAACCACATGCTCTATCACTTTAATATTCTTTAAATTCAAAATATTAATATTCTATGCCTCATTAGGCATATTGATGCCATCTTGAGATACAAGGTAGCTGCTAACGACCCAAGTATTCAAATTGTATTTCTGGCTTTGCACCATGAAAGTTAGAGTGATCTATCCATAACCAGGATAAAGTTTGAGTGAAAATCTCTTTCATTTTTTTTTTCTACATACGTCATGTTTAGTATATTTTATAACATTCAAATATGAGATAAATCAAACTGAGGCATAATCTGAGACAAATCAAATTGAGGCATGGGTGTTCAGTATCCATTGAGCAATGACAAGTACATAGCTATTTGTGAAAGTATTTTACGATTAAGAAGCAACACCTTATAGCATGCTGATGACAACCATGCACTACTTGTGTTTGCATTCTCGAAACTTAATGTATTTTTCAGGATATTGACAAATAAAACTAAAATGCCTCAAAAAATAAAATAAAAAAGGGTAATTTAATAATTTGACCCTATTAATCTCGTAAATTTAGTTATTTGATAATAGAATTAAATTTTAGTATTATAGATAACTTCATGAGTTGATAAGACTAAGCAAGATAAAATTTTTATTAAATTATAAAATTAAATATATTATACGTAATTAAAAAACCTTAAAAATTCGATCGAAAATTAAAATCGCATATAAAAATCTTAAACCCTATATACGCGTAAATACTCAAATTTGACAGAAACTTTAAAACTATAAACCAAAGCTTATAAAATAAATTATTATACTCTAAAAGTATTAAAAACGTAATAAAATATGATTATCGGTCAATACGCGTAGTTATGTAAAATTATTAAAGAACTCGTTGAGATAACTCTCAAATATTATAAATATAACCGGTAACAATTTAATTAATAAATTTTATAAAATTTCAAATATTCTTTCATGATTATTATTAAGCCTATAATTTTACATTTGAAATTATGATCCTTAATTTTTTTTTCTTTTTTGTTATTTTTCCTTTTCCTTTCCTTAGTTTTTTTTTTCCTTATTCCACATGATATTTTTCCTTCTTTTAGATGTCTTTTTGACTTGCCCATGTGACTAAACATGTGGCTTAAAATTAGGAAGATAAAGTGTAGATTTAATAATGCTTACCTCATCCCTTATCCCTTCTCAATTTTTTTTTTCCTTTTTCTTGTCCTTTTGGTAGCTACAATGTACAACCCTCTTCCTTTTAATTTTCTCAATCAATGTAAAGTAATACACACTTTTCCTCTTTTTCTTCAACCATTCCAATTTCCTCTTCCTTTAGTTATCTTTCCTTTTGTTATTTCTTTTCTTAAACTTCACAATTAATATTTTTTTTTTACAACACAATTCAATATCATCTTTGCATCAATAGTAAGAGAAAGAAGAAAAAGAAAAGCTATTCAATCAATAAATTTTTTCAAGATATAAAATATTTAGTTGAGTGGTATTTTGATGTAATTTTTATTATTATATATGTACCTTTGTTATGTCGGTATATTTTGTTAAATGACATGTATTTTAGGTATATGTAATATACTTCAATTTGTAATTTCTTTTTCTTGTAATAAGGCCATATGTACATGTATTGAAATTTTATGTAAAATTAGTAGTTCTTATGTATATTTGTTCATATATGTATATAAATACTTTGGTATATACTTATATGTACATATATGTTAGAATTGATTATGTAAGCATATAGTATAAAGATATATATACATATAGATATGTGTATATAGTATGTATATTTATTTATTTTCATTATTTATATATATATGTATATGCGCCCGATTGTATATACATGTATGGTGTATAAATATATATGTATAGTACATGTATATACGTATAGTATATAGTATACTTAGGTTTATGTTGTAAATTTGCATATATGTATAGGTATAGAAATACATATACTAGAAGTATAATACAAGTACATGTATATGTACAATATATTAAAATATTGAATCTTTGAATAAAGTAATAGAGTGTATATATATTTATGCCATGAGCCTTGAATAGAAGAAAATAGATTAATTTATACAATTTGGTAAATTATAATAATAGATATATTCATGCAAAATTTATGAAAATGACACATGGAACCTTCCCATGTTGCCATGTCAGTATTTAATAAATTTTAATTAAGTTCATAATTAAAAATAATACTTATAAAATTATAAAAATAGAAAAAATGAATTAAATAAGTATTAAATCTTAAAAAATAGCAAAATACATATATCGTGATAGAACAGACTTAAAAATAAGAAAATTACCAAAAATATAGAATTTAAATATTTATAAGATCACAAATTTATAAAAAAAATGCTTAAAATAAAAATTTATAATTATTTAAGTCAAATAATAAAATTTATAATATTTTTAGACCATAATAGAAAATGCGAGTTACAATGTTCAAAACGAATCTCGTTACGTAAAAGAACATTAAAAAACAATAAAAATCGAAATTAAAATGAAAAAGTTATACATAATTGAAAATTTAAAATAAATTGAGAAAAGTAAATAAAAGATTTAAGTTAAACTATGTTTATACCATACTTGGGTTATAGTGGGAAACTAAGAAAATAATCATAGATATTTAGTTAACCGAGGAATTTAGTTTTTCAGAACACTTATAAGCTTTATCTTCTTTTAAGTACTTAATTATCAAGATCTGGAAATCCCAAAGGATTGAAGAGTGAGCATTAACCCAAGTGAGTGAGTTCTAATAATTTGCTATCTGCTTATTTTTTATTGTTTATAGGTTGCTTGTTGGCCGATACCAATTGCTTGTTGAATCACTGATTGCTTTGTGTGCTATCATTCATGTGATCTCTTTTTTAAATTGGCAAATATAACTATTCGACTAAAATAACCAATTATATTTGTTGCATGTCTATGACATAATTGGTATATTGATAGAGAGTGCTAGCTTTGTAGATTTTTGAGAAAGGTATTTTTGTAAAATGTTATTCCAATCTTAAATATATTTTATATGATTTCTATGACGTCTTGTAGTGCCCGTAAATGATATTTTTATCGTTAAGGCAAAGTTAACATAGTATCTCTAATTGATTGCGAGAGGACTCACATATTTGTACTCGTGGGGGCTTGAATATATTTTGATAGCGAGAGAACTCTCCTTGTGTGACCGAGGAGCCTTGGATATGTTTGGTGGATGGCCCTAATTAGGATATCAGTAAATGGGGATCCACTGAAGTTTAATCCTTATGAGATCGTCAATATTGTACTAAGGGTGTTTTTCGAGTATACAGAATGGGTTACTTACTCTTAACAGTCAAAGTGAACCCTTTCATTTTGAAATTCGAAATGAATCAAATCTCCCCAAGTAGGATTTGAACCCGCAACCAGTCAGTTAACAACTCACCACTCTACCACTAAGCTACTGGGAAACAATAGGAGATTAAATCTCATAGAGTTGGAGATTAAAGTTGTTTTTTGTAGAGATGGAAAATTCGACCACTTGACTTTATCAATTTGTAAATTCTTCCCCTATTATTTAAAATAATGAAATTGCATTCTCTGGTCTAATTATTGTTTTTGTTTATGTATTCTTGATTTATCTACTAGGTTAGTCTGGTTGCCATGGTATTTGATTCGCTAAATACATTATTATTGTATACCCTTTCATATATATGGTGTAACCCAACTCTTGTTTCACCTATATTGATTTCTATTTCTCAACTAAGGTAATAGTTGAGTGTTGTTTGGAGGGACAGTGCCCCCAGGCAGCCTCATGTGGTTAAGGTGAGGTACTCTGTACAAGTAAGTACGGAAGATAATCGATGTGTAGATGATGTAAATCTATACCTTCCATAGTTCTAGACTTTTATGGATGTTTTGTTTGCATTAATTGCGTATGCATTTATTTTGCTTGTAGATAGATTGCGTATGTGGTAATAATATTTGATAACTTGCTTGAAATATAGTCGTGAGGAACCAACCCACTAAGTCGTAGTTTGCTCATTCCCCTATAGTTTCTTTTACTAATTCCTTTAAGTAAAGATTAAGGAAAATCTTAAGAGTAGAAGTACAAATCAAAAATAGGTTTGATATTGTTAGAATTAATTGAAATATGTATAGTTGGTACTTAAACAATTCATGCAGAAAATATTTATATGATAGGATTATGTATAATATAGTATTTCTTATAAATTATCAAGTTGTTTTACTTTGTCTTAGTATTTGGTAGGCGATATTGATTCTCTACAGTTTTGATGGACTGTGGAATATCGGATATCCATTGTCATTTATATTTTATAGTAATTTAATTAAATAAAAATAATAAAAAACCTTAGTGACTAATTGTTTAGAGCTTTATAATCTCTAGCTTATAGGGAGGTTTTTGTATCACGAGTGTATACGTAATATGAGAAATTTAGGCAATCCTACTAGGCTTTCCTGAGGGTCATGATAGACCCCTAATGTTAATGTAATTTATATCTTACTTAATGGTTATTTAATCATAGATGAATAAATATCAAGTGTTTTGATGTATACAACCCTATGACAATTAAGATGGACACTATGTGTCACAAAATAAGAAGAAAAAAAATTCTGAAGTTCTTATGCTTGTGATGAAATTGAAGTGAAATAAGGGAATTCTCTTCATCTCTTTTATAGCTTGTTCTTGATTACAAATTTAATAATCTATATCTTGCTAACTAGGTAAAAAACATGACAAAAGATCATCTAAATGAGAACGATAGAAAAATTCAAAAGAACAATATTTTGAGGTAAGAGAACTCTATTATGTACATTTTTAAGTGAGTGATATGCGTAAAATGGAGGATCTTGTCATTCTTCAATTTACTTCATGCAGAATCTTATAAAAGATATTAAGAGGTAGCAAATCCGTTGGAAATTAGGGTTTACCCAACTCTTTTAAGGTGAAGGTTCATTTTTTAAATTAATATATAATTTTACATATACTAGGATTCTAATACAAGATTTACAAGTGAAAAGGGGGGCATTGGCACTAGTCTTAATGAGATGTAGGATTTTTAAAAAGTTATGTGACAAGTAACAAATCTATAGTTTTCTTTTTTAATTGTTTTACTTGGGAAATCAATAGATTCATAGTTAGATGTAATTTTGCAATGGAAAGATATAATGTTGTTATTATGGGAAAGAAGAAAATTGAAATTGATTTAAAAATGTGAATTTTGAAGATTATTTGAAGTTTTATTGTTACAAACCAAGCTTATTACAAATCTTGATCCATGGTTCGTAAACTTTGAAGTGAAGTTTGATGAAAAGACAAAACATTATGTGAAGAAATAAAGATTTTGAAAAGAAATTGTTACACCACTGTTATGCCCTAGAACTTGAGATGTTATAGCATGCCACATGTTAATATTAGGATATTGACATGCAAAGGCTCAAAACCTGCTAATAACCTCAAATATATTTAATAATCAAACCACAAGTCACATGATATAATAATAATCTCCAACTCAAAACATAAGTTGCTTCAAGAGTCTAGCCATACAAACTCATCAACCATACTATCAACTAAAGAAGCTTGTCATGCTCCTATAGTTTAAACTAAAGTAGCAAACCAATAACGGAGTCTCACATGCTCCTAAACAATACACTAACAAGTACATAAGACGTCAACCACGTAAGAAGTCTAGATCCTTAGTACATCAGTAGATTAATCATTAATCAAGTCTAGCGAACCCTTCTATTATTCCTTATAATAGGTATAATCATCATCATCCAAATCATACCCAGAGTTTTCATAGAGGTCTTGATCTCCTATATTACTTACATCAAAAAACAAAGGTCCTTGAAGGGAAGAAAAATATGCCTAGTATGATAGTTACCCGTCTACATAAGCATGAACAAGCATTTGACATATCACATATGAATACAAAATATGATATCAAATAGTCGATTATTATCTTAATTAAAGTCTAACATGCATTATCGCTTTAACGTCCCAAAGCTTGATGTATCTTATGATCGTGAGTCACATAAATATCACATATAATATAAGTATTTGGTATTAGGTTTTCCCTAACACCCTAGAGTCAACATTTATCTTAAAACTAATGAAATCGACTCAATATGCAACTACACTCAAGACAGTGCTACATACCGATCTTGAGTACCACGTTATGATAACTAGTAATCTTAGTCCTTTAGGCCTAACAAAATGCACTCAACACATTAAATTTGATAGTTGGATATATTTTAGGTTCATTATGACTTATAGCTAAATAAGCATAACCAACAGGCATGTAACCTCGTACCTAGAATGTATAGCTTACAAAACACCAATTTAGTGTCACCCCTAAAACTTGTTTCTACATAAGTCTATTACAGTTTAGAACTCATTTTAACACATTTCATCTTATTCCCTTAGTTTTCCCTACCTCATTGTTGGTTTACTACCCAATTTGACAAAGATGGATCAATTCATAAGTGAGTATGTTTAGATTTATTATAATTTGATAAAATAGTTGGAAAGGCTTTGTTAATTAAGCAGGATTTAGTTTCTAGTGAAAAAAATGTAAAAAAAAAAGAAAGGAGAACTTTGAAACATTATGTTTGGGTCTTATCGATTGGTTGGTGTCAAAGTTATTAATTGATTGTTGGATCAAAAAGTGAGGTTGAATATTTAGTGCATAGCAACCCCATATTGATCTATTGTCATATTCACTATTGATTGATCACTAATCTTGCTATTGATTAATTAGTAGCAATAAATTCTATAGAATTCAAGAATTCTTCCTTCAATAAACATAAAATTCACTTATTTTTCTTCATTAAGCTCATGAAACACCAATACACTCATTTATCCTTGTAATTATCATTCTAACTACATTTCATAACCTCTATTACTCAATATACATGAATAAAATATAAATGATTTCAAACAAGAATTCTTGGGGCTTACTTCCTTCCCAAACCTCCAGCACAATTTTACATGAGATACGTTCCTTCCTAAACACCTTCATTGAAACATCATCTTTAAATTGAAACAAACAATGGAAAATTACCAATCTCATACTTACCATAAACTATTTCCTTGTTTTTGAAGTACTCTTCCTACTTCCTTCAAGTTATTGTCAACTTCCTGTTTTCCAATTGAGGAATTCTCATTAACATCATCCAAAATTATGTCACTTGAAGGAAATCAAGTTTAACATTGTCCTTACCCTAAATCTTTAGTCCTTGCATTGGATGTGAGAAACTGCTATTTATGTGAAAAGGAAGGGGAAGAATACGTTAAAGGGAATGAGAGGAAAAGAAAAGAGAAAGGGAACTAACATACTAGTTCAAAAATAAAAAACAAGAAAAATCACGTACCTTTTGATTACAAAAAGACTACTTGCCCTCAAACTTAAATATAATTACCAACCACATGCCTATTGTTAGGTTTGTCCATATGTCTAAAGGGTCCAAGGCTATCTCTTGATTTGAGTTTTGAATATGTTTCCTTAGTATAGATACATGGAATATATCGTGTACACTTGCTAAGCTAGGTGGTAAAGCTATTTTATAAGCCACACTGCTAATCCTCTTTAGGATCTAAAATGGACCTACATATCTCTAGTTGACCTTGCCTTTAAGTCCAAATCTTATAATACCCTTAGTTAGCACTACATTTAGCAACACAAAGTCATTAACTTAAAACTCTAATGGTCGATGTCTCATGTCAACAGATAATGCAAAAATAACATGTATTTTCTATAATAATTTTGCACTAATTTAAACTTTATTCTTATGAATTCTATGTTATTTTGAGCTTAATTTGGTTAGTTATCCTTTGTAGGGACTCTGAGGTACTTTATGAAGATTTGAAGGATTCTTAGGAAATTTTGTGCATTCTTGGGGTAAAATAATAGAAAATGAAGTGAAATGAAAGAAGTTCAAGCATGAACGGAAGTTTAGAAGCAACTATAGTTGAGGGCCATGCCCTTGATCCTTACTCATGAACCACTTGTCAAAGAATTTCTTTTGATTTCAAAGTTTTACAAAACAAGCATGACTACGAGTAACCACCACGGCCGTATACTTTAGGTGTGAAGAAATTGCGATTTCCAATTTTTAGTTTTGTTAGGTTTTCTTTGTAAATCTTAAAAGTATTGCCTATAAATAGACTATTAAGCCTAATGTTATAGAGAGAGCCCCTTATGCAGTTATTAGGATTAAAATATTGTAAGGGGGCTCCTCTATTATGTTTTTTCTTTTCTTTTTAGTTTTTATGTTTTTACTTTATTAACTTAATAAATCGTTATTGAATCCTATGTTCAAAAGGTGATCTTTATGTATGAAACTCATTCAATGGTTTTGCCTATTGCAATCTAGTTACACCATTTTCATTATTAGTAGATTAATATTACTTGGAGTATTAATTTAATGTCTAAGTTTGATGTAGAGTTACAAGGCCTACAGTAAATAGAAAAATGTAATTAAAACAGATTAAGCACATCTAAGAGATTAAGTACTTGATCTTTCTGAATTAAAGCAACCTAATAGTAGGATCCAAAGGCTTCATGTGATCTTGGAACTCTTTATTTACAAGTGATTTCGGTAGAATAGGTTCTAAGGTTAGGAATTAGCCAAAAATGCGAGTCAAGCTAAGTTAGAATCTAATTTCAATTAGAATAGGGCTCAAAATCTCTACGGTCCAATAAAGCAATTGAGATTGAATGATCTCCCTAGAACAAGGTAATAGAAAATAATTAAAAATTTACAAAGGAAAATATTCATTCTTAATTAATTGAATCATGTTCTTATGTTATTTTAATATTTTTATGCTTTTAACTTGTTCTTATGCTTTTATATTATTTTTATGTTTTTATGTTATTTATTATTCTCATGTTATTTAGGTAATTAGTTATTTAATTATTTCATTGTTATTTAATTACTTTATTGTTGTTGCTAGTTTAATATCTTATTTTATTACAACCTTTATTTTCTATGTTTAGTTTATTCAATTAATTCTTCTATTATGAGAAGTTAGGTAATTGAATAATCTAAAAGGGTATAGCTACTAAAAATAATTAGATATACTCATATGACTTGGTTTCTTGTAGAAATGATATTCATTCTCAAAATCCTTTTTAATTTATATTATGACTTAACTATAAGCAATTGCCTAATAAAGTGATATATACCTCATCATGTAAACCCTGCGTAATCAGTAATATAAACCTTAATCTAAGTCTAAGTATTTTATATGATATCATCGATCGATAAGGTTAACTAAAAGAAAATTTTTATTCAATTGAGAAACTAATATAGTATCAATGTAAAAACCCGATCGAAACATAAATTGCGTATGAAAACCCTAAATTCAATATATATGCAAATACCCAAAATCGAACTCAAACTTAATGAAAACCCTAAAACTATAACTTTAAGCTTATAAAATGAATAAATATAACTTAACAATAATATAACCTTAGTTGATCATAATTATCGACTAAATTACATAATCACGTATAAATCTTAATGAACATGTAGAAATAACTTATCAATATTATAAACGTAACAAATATCAATTAAATTAATAAATTTTTATAAAATAGCAAAATTAATTTATAAATACTAATTACGTAATTTTTGTGATTGGAAAAATTATATATTTTTATTTTTATTTTCCTTTTTCCTCCCTTTTTCTTTCTTTTTCTTTTCTTTTTTCTTCTTCTTATTTTTTTCCTTGTTGCTACGTTGAATCCAAGTTGTAATCTACAATAGCCCACCCTTTATTAAGGTATCTTATCTCACTAAATACTTAATCTAGTTGGATTTGCTTCTTTGTTTTTCCATTTTTATTTACTTCAATTCCTCCCACAACTTGAACACGCCTGGAAACCTAGAAATCCAAAAGGAAAAAAGAGAAAAACAAAACACACGCTTAAATTTAACAAATACACTAAGAAGAAGAAGAAAAAGAAGAAAATAAAGGGATTTCTATCATTTGATTTACTAAAGAAATTAGGTAAGTTATTTATTTATTTTTGTACATATATGTATGCATGGGAGTATATATGTATTTTATACATAGTTATTTATTATATAATATGTATATGTATGTGTGACTATGTATAGATATGTATATGTACATAGTATTTTTTTTTTAAGATATATTATGTATGCGTAAATGGGTATATATATGTATATGTACATAGTATTTTTTTTATTATGTGATGTATAAATGTAAGTATACGTATAAGATATATATATATATGTATTATGTATTTCTATATTTATGTACATATGTATGTATTTAGTATTTTCTTTACGTATGTATATATAATATATATCTACGTAGGCATAGATGTATATATGTATTATACTCAATATTTTATATTATATGGTATATAGATGTGTGTATAAATAATAATATATATAA
Organism: Lumnitzera racemosa; assembly: GCA_024138005.1. Taxonomy (NCBI): domain Eukaryota; kingdom Viridiplantae; phylum Streptophyta; class Magnoliopsida; order Myrtales; family Combretaceae; genus Lumnitzera; species Lumnitzera racemosa. Next base: position 10,919,833 of record JAMXBC010000009.1, on the reverse strand, counting down.
TATGTATTTTTTTACTCATGTATTTATGTACATATATGTGTATTTGATATCTCTTTAATTATGTATTTATGTTTATATGTTTGCATGATTATGTAGATGTATATATATACTAAGTATTTTATTTAATTATTTATTTGTACATCTATGCTAGACATGAGATGTATGTATAATATTAATTGTATTTTGTATTTTAGTATATATACATATATTTATATATATGTAATACAACCGTATATGTACATATGTATATCAAGTACAATGCGTGTATATTATAATATACAATTACAGTTAAGATAAGTTAATACATAAAGTATATTATACGCATATGAATAGTATCGTATATGTAGAAATACGAGTATATTTAAATATTACATATATAATATACTATAATATTAATTGAATAAATATATATTTATATATATAAGTGTATCGTTTGCTTAAATCGAAAAAATTATACGCGATTAGATAAAAAGCTCAAATCAATAATTTCATGCAAATGAATAGCTAATTTAAGTAAGCGGTACTAAATACAATACTAGTTTAGTTATTTAATTTTCAAACTTACTAATTTTCCTATTCCCTATTATCAGGTGATCATGGCATTGACACTGACTTAGGATCTAACTATTACGATCCTTGATTTCCAATATAGTTGACTTATTTGTGTACGTAGATAGTGAATATAAATTGTTACTAATAATTGCATATTGTGTAGGGTTGGGTTTTGTTTGTATATGATACTGTCTGTTAATAATAAATTTACTTTAAAGTATAATAATATACTGTTTGCTACATAGTAAATTTGATAGGAATTGATCTTTTTGTCACTTTATTGATCATTGAATAAAGGGACTTAATATTATTAGACTTAAATGAACTAAATTGAAACACACATAATCATTCATTGCATAATTAATTTCGACCATCACATCACATAGAGGTAGTGATAGGTTATACGAAGGTTGATTATTTGTTGTTATAATATTTCATATGGTGTACATGTGCGATATGACTTTAACTTGGCCCGTGGGGACACTAGGCATTGAAGGTGTCAATCACTTGGTTAAAGGTTAAGTCTAGAGGCCTCCATTTAGGGGTAAGTAAGTGCTGCATGAACCTACTCATAATCATACCTAGAGTTAGATTTTGATTAAAACTAAAAATGGATATACCATTATATTTGGAATATGAAACACAAAGTTTTGTTATTATGTAAGTTATAGTATGATACCTGGATCTGATTGGTGCTGATGTATCTTCAACCTTGACTTCGGAGGGCGTTAAGTCTAAGTTACATGTAGTACCTAGTCACCTGCATGTATTTGTATGGCATATTGATTGTTCATATATTCATTTGCTTAAATTAAATTATTGTATAACTTATTTATTATATGGTTGAAGGAAATATTTTACTAAACTAGTTAGCTTTTACTCTTGTAGTTTGTTTTCGAAGGTTGATCTATTTATAGAGTCAGGTTGCCGGATACCCGAAGTTAGTAATACCTCAATGGGTAAGTGCAAGAGTACGATTAGTGATAAGAGTAGACTTATGTTATTGTATTTAGATTTGGAACCTTAATATGTAATGAAATAATATTATTTTGAAATACAAGATATTACCAACTTCTCATCTATAAATTTCTATATATATGTGTTATTTACATTTCAATAGTTTTATAATTATTATAATGCAATGATATTATTTACATTTGCTTAACTCTAGATTGTTAGTTGTAACTTGTATATCACATGAAGGGTTGTTGATTGAAAGGGATTGTTGATTGAAAGAGATAGCAATTTACAGTCCTTTATACGGTATATGGTGCCTGCCACGACTAATCCCCTCAGATCATGACACATCATATCTTTAGCGCTGTTATTATAGAGTAAAAAATAGAGTAGTCTAATTTAGGAAATTAGCATAGCCCTGAATTTATTCAATTACCTTGACATATTTACAATATATCTTTTCCTTAGTTACTTTGATATTATATTCTCTTCCTATTATCCTATTATATTGTACAATGTTATTTCTTTTATAGCTTGTAACAAGAGGTAGCAATAGGAACTTAAGCCAACTTTGACCCAGAAATTGAGAGGATGGTGCAACAACTTTGCAAAAGAAATTGCGATACCATGGATCAAGGTTTGCCACTAATTAAAGGAGGAGTTACAAAATTCAAAAAGTGAGTAGGAAGATGTAGCTAAGAACAATTGAAACAACAACAACAATGATGATGCCAACAAGACACTTATAGGATTCATAAAGCCAACGGTAATTAAAGATGAGTCCAACGTCACCAAACCTGTAATCCAAATAGAATTTTATTTAGATGGTCCATCAATTCATCTCGTTCGATAGATTGGCTGAATTTTTTAGTTTTTTTGTTTCCTTGATCTAATTAATATTAAATCCTAACTGTTTAATATTAACCTTCAACTAAGAATTAAGAAAGCTGGGTTTTCTTTTGATTTAAAAAAAAATTAGAGTTGTCGCATAACTAATGTAAAAAAAAAAAAAAAGTTAAGTTATGATCAATTAGGTAAAACAATTATAACTTAGGTATTAGGCTGTATAAAGACAAATTTTTTAAAAAACAATTGTGAAAGTTAGATTTTTTAGATTCAAAGCTAACTTATCAAATCCTAAATGGGTATTAACTTAAACCTTCCAAGATTAACTTTTTTTTTAAAAAAAAAGTAACCCTTTTGAACATTAAAGTTGAACTCTAAATTACAATTAAAGAAAATTAATTCTATTCGTAAAATGGAAAATAAGAAAGATTTTCCTATTTTAAGTCCTTCGGTAATTGTCAACGGGTGCTTATGTACTCAGTATTCAAAATCAAACTTTTTATAGATCGCACCACAAAACATTAATTTGTGAGTTTATTTTAATTTTGAAAATTGGCTAAGTTTACGTTTTTTAACCATTTCTATTTTTCTTTTTATTTTGAGGAAAGCTTTTAAAAAGGGTCTTGATTATTTCATGTGTTTATTTATTTTTTTTGAAAAATTCTAATAAAAGTCCTAAATGAAAAGAGTTAATTAAAAAAATTACTTTAGAAAAGAATTTTTCTAAGTGATAAGCACTTTTTTTTTTCAAAAAATTCCTCAAGGGTAGGAAAAAATGTTTTTATTTGAAAATAAATTTTTTAAAAAAAAAATTTATAGAAGAAAAGGAAAAATGCAAAAGACCTTTTTTTGTTATTATCTATTCTCTTTTACTCCTTTTAACCTTTTTAAAGATTTTTTTATATAATAGAAATAAGAAAAAAAAAAAGGAAAGAAAAATAAAGGGTTAAACTAGGTTTTCAAACGTAAGGCTGATATAGCACTAAGCGCAGACTATATGTATATAACATGTGATCTACATGAAGGAGCAAAGGCAGCCATCAAGGATATTTTCGATGATTTTAGGCTAAATTTCAAGAGGGAAAGGGTTTTTCATAAGTATTGTACTGACAATTAAAAGTTTTATGAAGGTGCTTTGCTGATTAGGAGTGGTTGGGATTTACCACCAGCAATGGTGGTACTTAGGTTGCGTAGTAGCTAGCTAGGTGTGAGGGATCAATTGGATTTTACATTTTTGGGGGTGATAAACTCAATTACATGGTTGGCTTTGGTCAAAGATAAGTGGATGTGGTGTTTTGCATGGTAGAGCTTGCAATGGTTAGGGTTTCAAACTCCAAGCTTGATCAAGGTGGCTAGAGGCTACAATTGAGCTTGAGGAGAGTTAGGTTTGAAAACCTAAAGGGAGGAAAACACCATTTTAGTGGTGGTTTGGTTCAAAATGACCAAAAAGAGAGAGAAACTTAGAGAGGGAGAAAGAGAAAGAGCTACATTTAGATAATGGGGGAAGTAGAGGTAGAAGTTCATGCTTGTGAAGGGATTGGGAAGCTGTATTTATAGTGTTCTAAGCTTAAATGAGCATGGAAACATCATTAATGGCAGGTTTCTACTGTTAAAGCTCCAACTCAAACACATGTTTTCTCTTGATTTTCATACCCAATTTGGAGCATTGAATGAATGAATTAACCTATTACTAGGTTTGTTATAGAGTAGGTTATACATAGAACATGAATTCACTAAGAAATTGTGTGTGTATGTATGTGGTGATCTCTTGAAAATTCATGGCAAAGTGAGGAGGTCAAATGGGGAGAGGAGATTAAAATCTAAGATTTTTTCTTTTTCCAATTTCAAGCTTATATTTAGTTACTTGAATGAACGAATCTAAATTGTTTTTTTCTCAATACATAAAGCTCCATGTTAGCAATCAAGAAATGGAAAGATTTGGGATTGATTTTGATGAAAAATGGACAAAAAAGAGCTTGGCAATTTGGAAATGGAAAACCTGTAAGTTTTAAGCCTCTATTGCAGCTATATGATGGAGATGTTGACATAATGCCCACATAGTGTTACACCAGCTACATCGACTAACTGATGATAGCTATATATACCTAATAGACATGCTAACCAAGTAAAGAAAGACCCATGGTATAGGCTGTAGAAGCAAAATGAAAACTCCCTTTGTGCATTTGAGTTGAGTCGAACCTAAGACCTCTAAATCACTTCCCTTCCAAGACCAAACATTTAACTAAATAGCTTGTTGGCTTATGCCCTGAAAAAACTTACAACTAAATAGTATTTAACCTATAAGACAACCTAAATATGTTTAAAATAAAAACTATCTATATAAAAGTAACTAACCCTAAAATAATTCAAGACTCCCAGAATTCCTTATTCTTTTTTATTTTTTTATCCTTATTTTTTTTTTATTTTTTAATAAATTTTCTAACTTTTTTTCTATTTTTCTAAATTTAGATTTTCTATTTCATGTATATTTTGAATTAGGACCCTTTCAAAATAAATAAATAAATCAATATAAAAACAAGAAGATGTGAAGAGGGTTGGGGGGTGTTGGTGGGGTGGGTGTAAAGCAAAAATGAGGTGTATATAATTACTCTTCTTTTCAATGAAGTTTAAGTAAAACTTTTATCATAAAAACAAAAAGCAATACCATTTTTGCCTTAAGGATAGGCTTACACTAAGAAGTGCTAAAAATAGCTAGTTATCTTAGGCTTGATCTAATAGAAATTTAGGGAAAGATGTTTCACAAGATAAAGAAGATGCTTTAAGAGCTGGCCATGACAATAATGGGTTTTCGAATGGTTTAATGCCCTAAAAGTTGACTATAACTTGAAAAAAGTTACTAAACGGAGGGTATGGCCCATATGGGCTAGTAAGAACCTTGAAACTAAATGGACAATGGTGCCTTGTAAGCTTGCAAGAACCTCGAATGGCAATGCTCTATGAGGTGGTTAAATTAGTAACCTTAAATGGATAATTAATTTGAAACCTAGTTGTACTACTCTGAGTTGACTAACTTAGGTAGAAGTGTCTTTAGGAGGTTAGCAACCCTGATTTGAAACCTAATTATGCATCTCTAAGCTAATGAACCTAAGTGAATAGACAAAATGCTCTTTGAGTTAGCTAAACCCTAAATGAGATTAAAACGTGATCGTGCTCCTATAAGTTAAAAAGCGCTCCTTATGCTAGATAAAACCCTAAATGAGAATTGAGATTAAGTCATGTTTCTCTAAGCTAACTAACCTATGTGGGTGTATCTTTAAGGGTCTAATAACCCTAAACGGTAAATTAACTTAAAACCTGGTACTACACTTCTAAGCTAACTAACCTAAGCGAGAGTGTCTTTAAGGGTCTGACAACCTTAAAAGGTAAATTGATTTGAAACTTGGTTATGCTTTTTTAAGCTAGTTAACCTAAGCAGGAGTATCTCTAAAGGACTAGCAACCCTGAATGGTAAATTGATTTAAAACTTGGTTGTACTCCTCTAAGCTAACTAACTTAGGTAGAAACGTCTAGAAGAGACTAGCAACCTGAAATGTTAAATTGATTTCAAATCTAGTCGTACTCCCTAAGCTAACTAACTTAGGCATGAAAAGTACTCATTGAGCTTTTAAATCCTAAAAGTTGGTTGGAAATGGGGAAATCACCTTATAAGCTAGCTATGACCTTAAGAAAGGTTGTTGAAAGGTAAAGTTCCCTATAGGCTGGCTAAGAGTCTAAGGGAGATTGAAAAAGGGGAAACACCTAATAGGTTAGCTAAGACTTTAATAGAGATTGACAAAGGGAAAGTACCCTATGGATTGGCTAAAACTAAAAGAGAAACTAGAGAAGGGAAGTATAACACCCCACATTTTAGGTATTTGCTTAATAATTTTTCTTAAACTTTTGATGCCTAAAGGCAATTCACTACTGTCATCATTGAGTTAGGGATAAGGCAAAACCTATATCCAACTTGCTATTCCACTTTACACAACATTTGATTCTAAATCATTTCTTATTCATCATAATAATCAATAGTGGAAGTTTTACAAAAGTGAGCCGTACTTAAAGTATCATAATGATACATATCTAAATAGTGTAATAATCCTTTATAACTACATACTTTTTAAACTATTATTGCTGCATTAAATCTTTTAAAGGTCAACACCAACTTCATCCCTAAAGAGTTTCCTTTAAGTACCTAAATAATTTCTTGAAGTTCATAACTTCTCTCAAGACTACATCTTCAACTAAACTCTAAAGTCTCCTTATTTCTATGTTACAATCTTTTATCTAACTCATCCTAAATTTAAGGATAAGATAACTTATCCCTTTAGCTACTATGAGCTAAATGAGAGTAGACAAACACACAACAACAAGCATAACTAATACAATAGGTATATCAAGAAGTAACTAGTCAAATTTTATCAACTTATCATTCGTAGCTAAGTACTCAATGCAAATGTAGCAAGTACGTGCTATGCTAATGCATGTGACATGCATCGATACCTATATCATAGCCTGCTTAGCAACTCATCTACCTTAGTCGACTTTAAATTAGGCATTTACATAATATATCTAGGAACCTAGCAAAGCAACCTTTAGTTGCCAAAACCTAACAGCCTAGCAATAATCACATAAAGTAAGAAAATCCAGCATATAGCTAACCCAACAGATACAATTTAGTTTTTATATGCTCGAAAACATAGCTCTTATACAACTTTTTTAATTAAGTGTTTCACTTGATAAATCCAAATTTTCACATGAAATCTAACATAGCAAAATTTCGAATTTTAGAAAACCCTCTATCTGCCGAGACTCCCTTCCTCTACTTGTCAGTTAATAATAATCATTTTATACCTAGAGCACTTTGTACTTCTACTGATAGAGAAAAAGAGGTTCCAGAGGAATCTTCCATTAATATCGGTGATTTGGGTTTTTTCACACCATATTTTAATCTACCTCTGCTTCGATCCGAAATTCTTAGCAAATCCTTGACTCCTTAAATACAATGGAATTTCACACTTGGCAAATCTTTCACTTTATCTCTTCTTATTAAGACCATAGAATACTCTTGAAAACTTAAGTTTCCTTTAAAATTTTTGAATTTTAGAAGACTCGACCCATAGGTCCATTTTGTGTTGTACTATGTCATGAATGCATCAAATTGCTCACCAAGAAAAACCAAGTGAATCTAAGCAAGCTCTCTCCAGATTTATTAGCTTAGCCTTTACTTTATTTCATTTGCATTTCTAAAACCTTAGTAACAAGTTCAATTAAGTGAACACTTTCGAAGGTAGGGTTAAGACTTAGCTTTTACTGAGTTAGTGTATATTTAAGCAAATGTAGCCCAAACATTAAGTAATGTAATCATGGCAACCAAATCCAATATCAAATCATATTTTAGTCAACAATAATTATAAAAGAAACTACTCATAACTCATTAAACAACACATCAAAGTTTAGCTAAGCTAAACATTAAGGAGCATAGAAAGTTAAGAGTAGATGTAAGTTTACTCAAGGAACACATAAATATCCATATACTTGGCTAACGAGACATCTCCAAACATACTCGTTAACGTGATCTCCTTCCTTCGTGATTTCGCCTAACTAAGGTAAATACTTCTAAGATCAATTATAGCTCCTGTGTATACATATACATTTCAACTTAATACTCACTTGTTGGTTGTTACTTCACTTTAAGCTGTTTACGACTTAGTTTTTGATTTTGCTTTTGATTTAGCTTCTGAATTAGTCTTTGATTCAACCTAACTTTAAAATTTCTAATCAAATGCTATTTAACTTATATCCTGATTTTCTAATCAAGGATTTCCATCATTTCACCTAATACATTTGTTTAATGAAGTTACATAAAACACTTAAGCACAGCAGCTTATGATTTTGTTTCTAATTCAGCTTCTAATTTAAACTAAAGTGCTATATTTACTTATAATATTTTCACTTTTTAATTAAACCAACTTATACTTCAAATACTATGACAGTTAGAACTCTCTTATGCAACAATGTTGATTATATAAATTTACCTTATATTATCCTACATAGTAAACTATGCATAAATAATAGGAAAATATGTAATAATTAATATTCATATTCTATTACATCCCTGAAAAATACTATAAATCATAAAAATATTTAGTTTAAGGTATGTTTAATGCAACTATTGAATATGGCCATTACATATATTTTCTAAAATATTAACTTTAAGTACAATTTTAGTAAAAATTAGCTTAAATTAGGTAAATAACTAAATAAAATTATATGATCCAATCTAAATACTTCTTAAATAATAAATAAGCTCTAGAAATCATTACAAATCATATTCATCAAGTACTTTAATTAAAAATCCATTATTTCTTTCTTATAAAAAACAAGGAAAATTCAACAAAATAATTTTAATAGATATTAAACATATATTCTATCAAAGGTTATATTTATTTAAATTAATTATGTCATATGAGAAATATATACAATAAAAATTAGATCAAAATAACATCATTTACTATTTTCTAAAATTGATGCAAAATTTGTTAGAACTTAGTCTGTTCTTAATAAACCTATGTAAGCGCTTCTAATTTTGAAAATTTAGGTTGATATTATGATTCTAAATACAAAACTACCAAGAGAAACCAAATTTCATAATTTTTAGATATCATTTGATATTTTTAATAAAAATAACAACTTATATGCAAAAAATTGCAAGTTTTCCATTCTCCAACCACCGAAGTTTTGCCAATGGTAACCTCCTATAAAAAATTCCTCTTCCAACATCAGACCTCAACCCCCAAATGGTCATCATGTCAGGTTTTCATCTTCAATATTTTCTAATTTTCCCTAATTTTTTGTTTTTATTCTAATTGTATACTTTAAAAGCATTTCCTATAGATCTTATATGGCTAAAGTGAGCCAATAGAAGTCTAAAACTCCTTTTATGGTTAGTTGGGTCAATGGGTTTTTGTTTTCAATTTTTTTTCCTTTCTAAGTGTCCAATTCCAATGTAAAGTAGATTGATTTTTGCTTAGGCTCTTAAGACAACTATTAGATTTCATCCTCCTCAATTCCAAAAGCAAGCTATGTCAGGTCTTAGGGTGTTCCAAGTAGTTTTGATTTTTCAAATAATTTTCCTTTGATTTATTATAATATTAGCCAATTATTTAGTATATTTAGTAATATATATTCATATCGACTACATATAACGTATATGGCATAATTCTAAAAAAAAAAAATTCACTATTTTAATTTGCCCAGTAGTTATCTACGGGTGCTTATATAACCACTATTGGAGATAAGACTTTCTGTAGTTCATTTCATAAAACTTTAATTTGTGGGTTTATTCTAATTTTGAAAATTGACCAAGTTTACATATCTTAATCATTTTTATTTTTGCTTTATTTTGAGAAAAATTTCTAAAAAGGTGTTGATTTTGAAAAATTCTAAAAGAAATTCTAGATGAAAAAGGTTAATTAAAATAATTTACTTAGGAAAATAATTTTTCTAGGTGATAAATACTTCTTTTTTTTTTGAAAAATTTCTTAATGGTGGAAAAAAAATTGTTTTTATGTGAAAATAAATATTTTTTTAAAACTTTTTTGTAAAAGAAAAGGAAAATATTTAAAAAACTTTTTTTGTTATTATCCTTTCTTTTTAATTTTTTTTTAGATTTTTTTATATAAAAGAAGTAAAATAAAAAAATACAAACAAAATGAAAGGGGAAAAAAAAAAGGCCGAACCAAGTTTTCAAGCACAAGACAAATATAACTCTAGATGTGAATCGGGTCTTGGTTCACCTAACTAGATCACAAGATTCGCATGAAGGAGTACAGACAATCATCAAGAGGAAGAGGCATGTTTCATGAATATTGTGTTAGTAATTAGGGGTTTTGTAAGGGTGCTTTGGTGAATGGGTGTGGTTTTTGCAGTGGTTAGGATTTATAGCTGATGATGGTTAAACTTAGGTTGCCTAGCAATTAGTTAGGTGTGAAGGATCGGTTAGGTTATACACTCTTGGTGGTGATAAACTCAATTATGTGGTTGATTTTGGTTGGGGATGAGTGAAAGTGGTGTTTTCCATTGTGGAGCTTGTAATGGTTAAGGTTTCAAACTCCAAGCTTGATTGGGTAGCCAGGTGCTATGGTTAAGCTTGAGAAGAGTTGGGTTTAAAGGCCCAAAGGGAGGAAAACACTACTGTAGTGGTGGTTTGTTTCAAAATGATAAAAAAGAGGGAGATACTTAGAGAGAGAGAGAAGATGCAAAGATGAGAGAGAGAGTGCACGGTTGGGCAATAGGGGAAGTAAAGGTAGAAGCCGATGCTTTAGAAGGGATTGGGAAGCTCTATTTATAGTGTTTTGAGCTTGTACGAGCTTGGAATGCTCATTAATGGTAGATTTCTACCATTAAAGCTCCAGCTCAAACACATGTTTTCTCTTGATTATCATACTCGATTTGGAGCACTCAATGAATGAATACGGCTTATTTCTGGGTTTGACACAAAGTAAGCCATATGTGAATGTGAATTCACTAAGAAATCACATGTGTGTATGGTGACCTCGTGAAAATTCATGCTAAAGTGAGGGGGTTGAAGGGGGAGAGGAGAGTGAAATACGAGATTGTTTATTTTTTTTTTCCAATTTCAAACTTAGAATTGGTTGCTCAAATGAACGAATCTAAACATGTTTTTTTGTCCCAATTCATAAAGCTCCATGTTAGCAATCTGGAAATGGCAAGATTGTAATTGTTTTGATGATAAATGGACAAAAAAGTCATTTGAAATGGGGGGTTTGAAAATGGAAAACCTACAAGCTTTAAGCCTCTATTGCATCTATATGATGGAGATGCCAGCCTGGTGCCTAACTAGCGCTATGTTAGCCATGTGGACTAATTGATGATGGCTACGTGTACCTAATAAACATGCCGACCAAGTAGAGAAAGACCCATGGCATAGGCTATGGAAGCAAAATGAAAATGAACTTTATGCGTTTGAGTTGAATCGAACCTAAGACCTCTAAATCACTTCCATTCCAAGGCCAAGTACTTAATCAAATGCATTGTTGGCCCATGCATTGCAATAATTTGCAACTAAATAGTATTTAACCTATAAGATAGTCTATATATGTTTAAAATAAAAAATATTTGAATAAAAGTAAGTAATCCTAAAACAATTTAAGATTCCTAAAAATTCCTAATACTTTTCTTTTTCTTTTATCTTTGATATTTTTTAATAAATTTTCTTACCTTTTTATGTATTTTTCTAATTTTCCTCTTTTTTGTATTTATTTATTTTTCTACATTTTCTATTTTTATTTAAATTATGACCCTTTTCATAAAAATAAATTAATAAAACAAAGAGAGGGGGGGGGGGGGGGGGAGGGGTGGCGGTTGGTAGGTGCACAAAAATAAGGTGTCCACAATTGGCAAGGACTCTAATAACCATATCTCCAACTTCATGGAAATTTGCAGCACATTTAAAATTAATGGTGTCTTAAATGACACAATAAGAGTAATATTATTTTCGTTCTTTGTATGAGATAAGGCTAAATTTTGGCTTAACTCTTTACCTAGAGGCTTTATTACTACATTGGAATCACTAGTGGAAAAATTTTTAGGAAAATATTTCCTTCCCGTAAGGAAGATAAAAATTAGGAATAATATTTTTGCTTTTGCTCAATTTGATGGTAAGACTCTTTATGATATGTAGGAGAGATTTAAAGAATTAATGAAATGGTGTCTACATCATGGACTACCATAGTAGATGCAAATCCAGACATTTAACAATAGACTCAATTATTCCACTTATCCAACCATTAATGTCACAACAGGTGGTACCTTGAGTGCCAAGACATTAGAGGAAGCTTGAAAGTTAATTGCATGGCAATGAATACTTCACAATGGGACAATGTAAGAGCCAAAAAAAAAATGTCTGGAAAATATGAAGTTATCTTAGTAACAACATTGATTGCTCAAGTTGAAATTTTAAATAAAAAGATTAATGGCTTGATGAAACCAGTTAATTTAGTGCAAGAGAAAGTGTTATTAGAAACTAAGGATGTTAATTTTGTCGCTAACCGATCTACTAACGATCCTTTCAGTAACACTTATAATCCAAGTTGGATAAATCATCCCAATTTCTCTTAAGAGGTTAGTAGCAGCACTAGAAGAATCACAAAACACAATAAAATATTTCTCCTAACATTGAAGAGTTACTAAATTGGTTTATCTAGAATTTCGATGTGAGATTCTAAGCTAATGAAGTCGTACTAAGGAACATGGAAGCTTCATTAAGGAATTTAGAAAATCAATTTGGCCAGTTGGTGAGATCAATTACTAAGAGGCCATATGGAAGCTTACCTAGAAATACTAAACCGAATCCCAAACTAGTAGGTTTGAAAGCAAACTAAGGAGAAAAAAGTTTTCAACCGTTGAGCTAATGACATAAAAGAAAAGCGCTCCTTAAAAGATAACCTAAGTTTGATAAATTTTTATATTTCTCATTTTAGTTGTTTTCTTTCCAATAAGTTAATTTGAGTTTTTAATTCTAAGTTAGTTCATTATCTTGCTTTAAATAATTTTTACGTAATTAACGCAGTTAGGCAAATTAGTTAGTAGTTTCATCATCCAATTTCACTAATTTTGAGTTGAAATTTTGCGCTCAAACTGTTACTAATTTTTAGTTCATATAGTTATTTCAGGAACCAAGTTGGAAGAATTGAGTTTGGCATGATTTTTAATTCCCATAAAAGATCACAGCCAAAGTCCACGCATGTGGACCTAGACCATGATCCTCTCGTAATTTTATTAAGGAGAAAAACTCGAAGAAAAATTCACAATGAGAAGAACATGACTAAGATCACCGCCATAATCCTTGGCCATGTACATAATGTTCTTTTTGGAATAGGGAAAGGAATATGGCTACACTCTAAGGCCTTGCCCATGGTTGCTATTGGTTTAAAAATTATAGGCATTTATTCTCTTTCCTCATTTTGTTCTAACTTTATTTCATTCACACACACACATTCCTCTTTATTTTCTCTCTACACATATCACAATCACTCACTAACTCCTTCGATTTGAGTATGAAATCAACAATCACAAGGTACTTACATCAATTTTACTTCGTTATTTTCCTTGATTTGTTGTTAGATTTCATAAAAATCTAATTTTTATCTAGGTTTTCATGTTGGAAAGATGTACATACGTATAAATCTTAAGTTCTAAGGATGATCTAATGTATATAATGCCATATAATGTATTATTTGTTGATTATCTACTAGAAACTTTTAGAAAGATGCATGCGTTGTGAAGGAGGAAAGTGATAGAAAATCTTAGAAAGATAGCAAAAGAGAAAGAAAGAGAGGGAAAGTGAGAGAAAGTACTTGATTATGCAATTGATAACTTTAATTCGTGTTTAGAAAAGAAATTTGTGCACTTGATAATTGTAAGCATCACAAAATTGAATTATGCATGTATTATGTAAGTGAAACAATTTTCTAATCAATTAAGTTATATTGAATATTAGTGTTCATGTGATTTAAGAAATAAAATTATAGGTTGAATTTTTATCCACAAAATTATTCACTTATAATTTTATTAATCAAGCTTTTTAAGAACCTAATATTTCAATAGACTAAAGTTGATTAATTCTCCTATTGAACCGCAACTTTAGAAATTTGCATATTCAATGCTAAATTTGAAAGGATTAGGCATGATTAAATTTCAAAGAATTCATTTGTAAAACTATCCTATAAAAGTGCTAAGCCATGATTTTAGTAATTTAGGCATTATATTTTGCAAACTTGTTAATTTGTTCACTACCATAATTGCTTAGTACTTTAACTAGAAATGAATAGGTGTGATTGCCATGGTCTAATTCTTGAATTAATTTTGCAACCATGAATTATTTTTTGTTATCACATTTAAACTCCTTTTCTGTTTTTAATTTTAGAAAATTCCTTGAGTTAAGCAAGCAACTTATAAAACCTCAAGCTCTATTTTATAACCCCTTCAGCTAACCTTCAAATATGATTGGTAAAGACAAAGGTTTGAACACCTTTCAAAGAAGAAGTTTGAAAAGTTTACTTATATCAATTGGAATGCTTTGACGTAAGTGAGTTATGAGGCTAGAGTTCACCAATTGATTGGTTTTGGTGGATGGGATCGGATGCTAACAATCAATAAGTCGATGTATAGGGAGCTTACCCTCGAGTTCCTCTATACATTCATGTTAGGTATTTATAGCCTTACTTAAGGTAGACAAAATACAATCCACTTTAGGTGCTGTAATAAGGAAGTTAGGATATCTATTGATAATTTTGGTAGCCATTTGGAGCTTTATATGACTAATTATATTATGACACAAGAGTATGTGAACCTCCCATATGAGTTGCTTAAAGGTGTGTTTGATTCAGTAATATACTGCTAAAATAGGGAAGTTAGGATATTTATTGATGACTTTAGTACCCATTTGGGGCTTTGTACTACTAATTATATTATGACACAAGAGTATGTGAACCTTCCATATGAGTTTCCTAGAGGTGTGTTTGATTCAGCTATATGTGATAGATTGGTTGGTAGTAGTAGAGGTGTGTACAATCCTAGCAAATCTAAAGCATCAAATTTGCATGACCTTGCTCTTAAGCTAATACATTATGTATTAACCAGGAACATTATTAGTAGAGGCAATAGTTAAGGGATGGTAAATAAGAGGGACATATTGTCGTTGTACAGCATTACTAACTATTGTCCCTACAATTTAGGACTCAGGATGGTATGATTTGTGAGAATGCAAGCCACTAAAGGGCAATATAACTATATATTTTTAGGTCCTTTCATTACCTACCTAATGAAAAACTACCTTGCCTTATGTAATGAGGCACATACAAGAAAGATGAAGAATCCTACTCCTCTTACCTAAGATACTATCAAATCCATCACTTGCTACCACCACTTAAACTAGTTGGTGAGGATAAAACTTCATCATCCTCCAGGCTATAAGTTGAATTTTCCTCAATGATTGGGACTGTTATGAAATTCATGAGGAAGTTTTTTAAGAGACCGAGGACTGTAGACCATTAGGTATACTAGGGCTTAGCCTAGTAGGTGGCAATCATGACTAACTTCTAGATGCAACCACCATGACCATCACTAATGCTTGAGCCAAATTTTGTAGAAGGGGTCATTGAAAATGAGATTGAGGAAGAAGGAGAGAAGGAAGAAAAAGAAAATGAGGAGTGATCTTATTTTTCTTTTTTTTTTCTTTTTTTTTTGGTCTTTTACAAGGACTTGGTTTATATTATTTTTATATTTATTTGTTGTTTAGATGACTATATCAATTAACTAACTTCTTATTTGCCTTTTTAACTACTTTTTATGATTTGAAGTCTATTAGATACTAACTCTTGAGAACTTGAATTAGCAAGTAGTATTATATTAGTTATTTTTCCTTAGTTAACTTTTCCCTTTCCTCTTCTTTAGTTAGTTCATTTTGGACACAAAAAGAAAACTAGGTGCTTAATAGTTCGATGGAAAGTTGCTTTTGAACTTCACTCATTTTGAAAAGAATCCAATAATAAAACCAGTGAAGTCTTAATTCTTTTCTTTTAATTTTAATTTTTTTTTATTTTTTATTCCATCTCCCACTTAGATGTATGATTTGAATGATCACATATATTGAGGATAATGTACAACATAAATGTAGGAGGAAGGATAGAATATATATTCAAGAAATTTGCAACATAATTTTTTTTTTTCAAATCTACCCAATCTTTTATGACTTTAGAACACTCTGTTGAATTTAACTCATTAAATCTTTAGAATTCAGAGTTATCCCTCTCTTGAGCTTAAACTTAAACTCGAGATTCAGATAGATATGAACAACTTAAGGTCTAGTCATTTTGATTTGTGAGCATAATTTTGGAGGAGAGTTATCTATCCCTCATTTTCAAAATTTTGGATTGGTTGAATAAAGGAGATTTGTCCTTTGAAAAATCAAAGTAGTTAAAGGTGTAAATTAAATAATTGCATCGAATTGATAAAGAAACTGTTAGGGATTAGTATGGATTGATCTTAGTCTTTCAAAAGAGAAAGACTGTTTGCTACTACCAATAAAAAAAATTGAATTTAATTGACATTGTTAAGGACTGACCTTGGTCCCTCAAAAAAGTAAGGAGCTTTCTTGTTGACAACTGTTAAAGTAATTAAAAAGGATTAAATTAGAAAGGATTGGCCTTAGTCTCTAAAAAGAGTGAGGTACTTTCCTAATGCAAATTGTGCTTCAATAAAGAAAATTAAATTGAATTAATAAGCCTCCTAACAAAAATTGAGAGAAGTATAAAGATAATTTAGCATAGTTCCACTACTTAAGGGTGTACTTATTACGATACTCGATTCTAGAGGTTTAGCACATATACTATAATCATGCATAAAAAACTTAGATGTGCAAAAATGTAATGCATTAGTATTGAAAAGAACATACTTACTACTAGAGTGTATGAAAAGCGTACTTACTATAGTGTTAATGTCGTAGGTCCTAACACTACAAAGCTTAAACATGACTTGTCGCTCTCTTGGCATGGCCCCCTTATATTCTACCTACTCCCTTTAGCTAAACTCTAAGGACTATTGGTATATGCTACTAGGACTACCTAATCACTTGTTTCCTTACAATCTATCATCTAGTGGCGCCTTTGCTTGCACTTGTAGTAGAACATTGGGGGAATGACCTTATTACCATAATTCATGCTACTCATCTTCCTACAATTAAAGTAGACTCCCTCTATCCACTTATATTCTCTTAAGTCATGGGGTCCAAAACATCTAGTGCTTCTCCTCTTAAAAATCGACATGGACACCTTTGCTTAATCTAATGTTAATGTGGCCATAGGTCTAGTTGGTATTACTGTGGGCCTCTTCTTTTCATTTAACATTATACAACTTGATGTTAGCCTCTTCCCTAGTGCCTTGACTCTCCTAGCTAACATCTCATCTGTCTTCCTATGACATTATCCTAGTTTTTTGCCTTATCAACAACATCTAAATATCTAGTCAACTGGAAAATCCTGACTTCATGTTGTAGATTCAAATCTAACCAAAAAACAAACCTTTAGGCTCATACTCTATCAATACCTCTCAAGGCATCTAGCATGAACTTGGTTAGTCTCTTCAGTTTCACCTCATACCCCTCTACACTTTATTATCATTGCTAATAGTAGAAGTAAGCAACCATCATTTGTTCATAAACCATGCTAAGGAAGTATTTCCTGTAGAAGGTTACTTAAACATTCCCATGAAATAGGCTCCTTAATCAACCTCTGTTCTACTATCTACTAAATAGCATCATCACCTCTCAATACATATATAGGATAGTCAACTCTCCTCACCTTAGGCACCTCAAAGGTTGCAAATGTTTTCTCCAAATCCCTAATTTATGCCTCTATAGCCAAATAATCATCAACATATGGGTGAAACTAATAGGAATTAAGGGTCATTTATAAGATCCAAAGCTCAAGGGCATGCTTCTTTAGTGTGCCTGGCTACCTTGAAGGACCCAATGTAAGAAGAAAAGCAATTCCTTCGAGCTCACCTGGTCTATCTTCTTAGCTCCCCCGATTTGTTTACTATTTCACAAGTAGAAGGAGAAGAACCTACTAACAATATCAAGCCCAATCAAAGCTAAATATTAAACCTTTTAACTTTTGAGTTGATAAGCATCCAATCTCATTTTAACCCTTTGTTAGGTTGACTTGTTAAGCCCAAGCTACCAAGTTCCCACTTTTACCAAGCTACTGACTTTAAGCCAAGTCAGCCAGCTTTGCTTGGCACTCATTAACCATTTAGACCATAAGATTAAGGGGTCGACACATGTCCCCTTTCTAACATCCATACTTTTCTTTACAAAGGATATTCCTTTTTTATTCTAATTAATAAATTGCCTTTGTATGATATGCACTTTTTCTTATCTAGGAGAAATCTTTTTAATAATTTGTAGTAACCTAAGACTTGCCCTAAGTAGGCCATATAAATACTTGCATTTTGCATTAGTCGTATCATTAGAATATGGAAAATTAGAGCTTTTCCTTTTTGAGCTAAGTGTTCCTTACTTGTTGTCCTTACTCTTATCTAGGCCCTTTGAGTGTAGATTAGTGAAAAGTGAACTTTAGCCATACTTATGCATAATATCAAGTGTAACATAAGCTCACATGAGGAGTTAGTGAGTCATGTCTTACATCGGTGCATGAGAACCCTTGCTCTACCTACAATCTTCCATTTATTCTTTCGAGCCATCTTATAGTTTAAATTTGTTTGTTCCTATGATACCTTTGATCGTGTGTTCATCTATAACCATTGCCCATATCATCTTGCTATTAGAGTTTATTTATATTCAAGTAAGCTTCTACATTTTATGTTCTTGAGTGTCTTAATACAGTACGTCGTGTGCAGTTGGTGAATTGAGACTTGAGAAGTGTTGAAGAAGTTGTTCGTAGTTGCAGTGAGTATTGGAATAGTGTTTTAGGTTATGGAAGTAAATACTCTGTTATTCTTTGTTTCAATACTCACAAAATATAGTGTATGGTTTTTGTTGGTTTGCAACCATGTTGGGCATTATTGTTATTGTTCTAGTAGTGGTTGGAGTGCAAGATATTGAGCTGATTATTTGAAGAAGAGTTTAAGTGTAATTTAAATTGTTTTAACTAAAGGAGTTAATATATTGAAATATTAAACAATGTTGAACTGTAGTATACAAGGACCACTCAAAAACCAAGAGAGTGATGCTTAAAATGAGCTTAGACAATAAGGAAGTTATACACCCCAACCTATATATGAGAGATTAGATAGGCTCACCAACTTGGTAAGTGATATGTATGAAGATAGGCAACGAGCTAGAAGTGACCTAAATAAAGGTCGAGTGAATGAATTACCTAAGAGAGGTAATGGCCAGCTTAACTGAGCTAATTTCTCAGTTCGACTACCTTAAGCTGGAGTATTAGATAGAATTGCTTGATGAAGGCTTGTGTTAGAGGAAATAGAAGAAGAGGATGAGGAGTTAGGCAATGAGGAGGAAGAGTGTTGTGAACTTGAAGAGAGAAATGTACAAGCTCCTAAGGTAGAGAAGCTAAGGTTGCAAATCCTATACTTCTCTAGTAGTGTTGATGCTGAGGACTACATAGATTATGTTGATAAGATAGAGAAATAGTTTGAGTTCTATGAAGTTCCTAAGAATGCTAAAGTAAGACTTGTACTAGAATTCACAGGATATGCGACCTTATAGTAGAAGAATTTGTAGGTTCCATAACAAAGAGAAGGAGAAGGAGAGAAGTTAGAGATTGGGAAGAGATGAAGAAAGTGATGAAAAGGAAATTTGTTCTAAGCTATTATCTATTTGACGTGTTCGAAAAGGTTGCAAGAGTTGTGGTAAGGAGGATTAAATTTTAACGCTTATGTGAAAGAGTTCCAAATACCGATGACTCGATGTGAAGTTTTTGAACTAGAAGATTGAACTATCTTTAGGTCTATTAGTGGGTTAAAGTATGAAATGGGTGATATTCTTAAA
Organism: Lumnitzera racemosa; assembly: GCA_024138005.1. Taxonomy (NCBI): domain Eukaryota; kingdom Viridiplantae; phylum Streptophyta; class Magnoliopsida; order Myrtales; family Combretaceae; genus Lumnitzera; species Lumnitzera racemosa. The sequence goes on along the minus strand of JAMXBC010000009.1, from coordinate 10,899,924 downwards.
ATCTGACATATTGGATCCTTAGATGAGGTCATTTGAGCTGCTTAGAGGATAGTGCAACGATCAATGAACAGATTCCAAGCTCTTGTTAATCGGTTCATCTTTAGTCGACCTGTTTTAAGCAAACCTATGTAATAAAAAACAACTAAGACCAATGTTGTTCGACCTGTTTCAATTACCTAAGTAGAGGAGAAAGAAGTCTCAAGGAAGTTTGAAAATGGGTAGAGTTCTATCGGAAGATGAGTGAGGTTAAATGCTTTAAGTGTCAAGGGTTCGAACACATGGCAACAACAGTATTGAAACGAAAGGATAATAGTGGTCAAAGGAGAAGTATTTACCATAGAAGTTGATAGTATTAACGAAGAGAATAAAGAACCAAAGGGATCTGGATAAGCTAACCAATTTGAGGAGGAGAAGCAAGTTATCTATAGTAAAGAGGTAACTTTATGCCTACAACTATGGTATTAAGGCGAGTGATCAGTATGAGCCCAATATTTGAAGAAGAATAACGAGAGAACTTGTTCCACATTAGATGTAAGGTTAATGGGATGTTGTATGCCCTTATTGATGATAGTAGTACCTATACTAATATCGTGTTTGCCTTTGTGGTCTAACAATTGAAGTTGCCAACCATACCCTACCTTAAGCTTTATAGATTACATTTGCTCAATGAAAAAGGGATCTTGTAAGTGACCAAGCCAATCTACATTGGGAAGTACCAAGACAAAGTTTTTTATGATAAGTTACCTATGAATACCTCAATGCCTCACATGTTCTTTTAGGAAGGCCATGGATGTTTGATTGACACATGTTTTAAGATGGATAGAGAAATACTTGTCCTTTTGAGTATGAAGAAAGAAAGGTAAGATTGAATCCCATGTTTGTTGAACAATTCAAGATGATGCAGACTCAGCTTAGCTAAGCCCTAAAGAACGAAACCTTAGTAATGACAAGTGTCGAACTGTTGATAGAGATATGACACAAAGAACCAACCTTTTTGTTGGTTAAGAGGTTGCTTGAAATGAGGGATGTGATTGTTGAACTACCTACCGAGGTGAAAAAACTATTAAAAGAGTTTGCTGACCTATTCCTCGATGAATTGCTAGAAGGTATGCCTCTGATCAAAGGAATTAAACATGCTATGGACCTACAACTAAGAGCCATATTACTAAATAAGCTACATAAAAGCTGAACCTTAAATAAGTTGCTAAGCTCCATAGATAAGTAGATAAGCTAATGAAAAGAAGCTATGTGAGAGAATCTTTAAGCTTATGTACCACCTTTATTAGTAACCAAAGAATGATGGCACATGGCATATATGTGTAGATAGTTGAGCCACTAACTATATTACTATGACATTAGAATGCTAGAAGGAGATGAGTGGAAAATCGCAGTCAAGACTCACCATGGATTATTTGAGTACCTAATTATGCCATTCAGATTGTCAAATGCAACAAGCACAATCACATGCTCTAAGAATTGATCGAAAAGTTTGTCATTGTTTACTTTGATGATATTCTTGTTTACAGCCCTAATTTGGAAACACATTGTGAACATCTCCGAGTTGTCTCTATCAAGCTTTGAGCCAAGAAACTATATGCCAATCTAAAGAAGTATGATTTCTACTGACCAGGTAGCGTATGAGTGGGTCAAGATAAGGTCAAGGTTAGTATTTAATGTCCTGTGTTGACTTATCCTGCCGACATGCAAAGTTTTCACTATTTGGCATTATTTTATCGTCGTTTCATAAGGAATTTCAATACTATTGTAGCCCTGCTTATTGAGTTATCGAAAAAGAACATCGAATTTAGATGGAGAGAGAAGGAATAGCAAAGTTTTTAGGAAGTGAAGAGGAAATCAACTATGATCCCTATCCTATCTCTTTCGAGCATTGATAAAGCGTTTAAAGTAGAGTATAATGCATCTAAACTGGGTATAGGTTTTGTGTTAGTGCAAGAAGATCGACCAATTGCCTAGTTTAGTGAGAAGCTTTAAGGTGTAGCACTAAATTATTCTTTGTATGACAAGAATTTCTATTCCTTGATCTAAGCCCTAATTGTTAAGCAACATTACTAGTAACTTAGAGAATTCATTATCTACACCAACCACAAAACGCTAAAATATCTGAAGAGCTAACTTAAATTATCCAAGAGATAAGAGAAGTGGATTAAATTAATAGAGGGATTTTCTTATGTTGTTAAGTACAAGACTAGCAAGAACAATGTAGTGACTGGTGCCTTATTACAATGACATGCCCTCTTATCTGAGCTCTAAATAAGAGTCCTTAGATTGTTAGTGATTAAGGCTTTATATGCTGAAGATCCATACTTTAGTCTGATTTATGCTAGATGCGAGGATAGCTGAGCTATTGATCATTATCACAACGAGGATGGACACCTATTCAAAAAGGAGAAGTTATGCATCTCAACCTATTCTATGAGAGAATTACTAGTACGAGATGCACATGTAGGAGGATTGTTTAGTCATTTTGGGAAGACTTGAACTCATGAAGCCCTTAGCTTAAGATTCTTTTAGGCTAGAATGATGAGAAACGTGTAGTTTTTGTTGGAAAAATATGCTACCTATTGGAAAGCCAAGAGAAAAGTTGAGTACGGACCTTATTTTCCATTACCTATCCTAGACAAACCATGGTCAAAACCGAGTATGGATTTCATGTTAGGTTTACTGAAGACATCCTAAGGAAAGGACTCCATTATAGTGTTCATGGACCACTTTAGAAAGATGGCACACTTTGTGCTATGTAATCGAACTAATGACACTTTGGTGATTTCTTTTCTCTTTTTGCAGGAAATGGTCAAGTTGCATGGAGTGCTAAGAACAATTGTGTTTGATCAAGACCTTAAGTTCTTAAGCCATTTCTAAAAGACCCTTTGAAAACAACTAGGAACCAAGCCAATGTTTAGTAAATCTTGCACTCGTAAACAAATGGGCAAATTCAGTTCGTTGATAAGACCTTAAGAACCCTGTGACAAGTAGCAATTGGAAGAATCCTAGCTGATTGGGACATGTGCTTACAAATAATTGAGTTTTCCTATAATAGGACTATCCATAGTATCATCGAGAAGTTACCCTTTAAGGTTGCATATGGATATAATCCTGAACTCCTACTGGATCAGAATCCTAACCTTGCCAGCTTAAAGATTAGCAAGCTATTGAAAGATCATAAGCTATTTGAGCAATGCACCAAAAGGTTGTGGACCATTTAAATGGCGTTGCTCCTAAGCTTAAGAAGAAAGGCTGAGGAAGAAAGGCTAGAGAGTTCTAGCTTAGTGACTTAGTATGGATGGATTCAACTCTACAAGGACAATTTCCCCAACCTAAGGAAGAACAAGTTGTCCTGGAGAGCAGATGGACTTTTGAAAGTGATTGAGAAGATCAACCCCAATGCTTATAAGGTAAAACTACCTGAAGGGTATGGAGTATTCGATTCCTGCAACATTTCTAACCTTAGTTCATATTTCCTTGATGATAAGCTACATGAAGCTGATTTAGATTTAACCTTAAATCTCAAGCATCCTAGAGGGGATGATAGGAATCAAGGGCCAATTACGAGATCCTAGGCCTTAGGACATACTTCTCTAGTATGCTAAGTTACCCTAAAGGACCTAACTCAAGAAGAAGAGCAATTTATCCAAGCTGACCTAGTCTATCTTTCTAGTACCCTAAATTTGTTTACTATTTCACAAGTAGAAGGAGAAGAACCCACTAACATTATCAAGCTTAGTTAGAGCTAAATATTAGACCCTCTTACTTTTGAGCTGATGGGTATCTAATGTTATTTTGACCTTTTGCTAAGCCAACTTGTTGAGCTCAAGTTGCCAAGTTCCTACTTTTAGAATAAGTGCTCTCTAAGCCCTTGACTTGCTAAGTTGGTGACTTGATGTTCAACCAATCAGCTTTGCTCGACACTCATTAACAGTTTGGGCCATAAGATTAACAGGCCGATACGTATCCCTTTTTTGACATCCGTACTATCATTTGTAAAGAATATTCCTTTTGTTTTGATTACCGGATTACCCTTATATGATATGCACTTTTCCATACCTAGGAGAAATCTTTTTAGTAATTTTTAGTAACATAGGAATTACCATAAATGGCCCATATAAATACCTATATTTTGTATCAGCCGCATCGTCAAAATATCCAAAGATAAAGCTTTTCCTTTCTGAGCTAAGTGTTCACTACTTACTCTCGTTATTCTTAATTAGGCTATTTAAGCATGGACTAATGGCGAGTAACCTCTGGTTATACTTATGCATAATATCAAGTGTGACCTGAGCACATGTGAGGCGCTGATGCATCATATCCTACGTTGCTATACAAGAACCCCTGCTCTATCTTTAACCTTCCTTTTATTCTTTTGAGCCATCTAGTGGTTTAGACCTTTTTGTTCATGTGATACCTTTGGTCATGTGTTCATCCATAACCATCACTCGTATTAGAAACTCTTTGGCTAGCCTCACAAACTTATCTAAAGTAGTCACATGATCCTGCTTATCCTTACTTTGACTAGCCTCCTTCTCAACCTGTACTTACCTCTCATGTCTCCAAGCATCAGCATAGTTCTTGTAGGGTCTAAGCATTAACTTAAATCTAATGTGCTACTACATCACCACCCTAATCAAACCATTCCCAGCCTCCAGTAGTGAAGCAACATTAGGTGTAGTTTAGGGTTAACACTAGGTAGCATCCTCCTCCTTAGGGTTTATTCTCTTAGAATCTTATAATGAATGTCCTACAAATGTTCTCACCATAGTGAACAAAAGGAAACAAAACCAAGTTAACATCTAAGGTCTTACTGATCGATTGATATTAGAGTTATCAATTGATTGTTGGATCATAGAGTTAAGTTGAAAATTTTATGCTTAGTAGCTTAATCAATAGCTATATTCACTACCAATCAATCGATAATGCAACTTGTCCTACTAATTAATTGCTAATCTTGCTACCAATCGATCGTTAGTAGTAAGTTTAGTAAAATTGCAGAATTCTTCCTTTGACAAAACATGGAATGCAATTCCTTTTCATCATTTATATCATAAAGCACCATTACACTCATTTATCCTTATAAATCCTCATTCCAACAACATCTCCTAACCCTTTACTACTCAACATACAGGAATAAAATATAAATGATTTCAAACAAGAATTCTTAGGACTTGCTTCTTTCTCAAACTTCTTATACAATTCTATATGAGATATGTTCCTTCCTAAACACCTTCATTGAAACATCATCTCTGAATCACGTCAACAATAACAAAATATTGCCACCGTCCCACTTATCACAAACTATTGCCTTGTTTCTAAAGTGTTCTCCCAACTTTCTTCAAGTTATTGTCAACTTCATAATTTCTAACCAAGTAATTTGCATTAGCATCATCTTAAATTGAATCACTTAAAGGAAATCAAGTATAATGACATACTTACCCTAAATCCTTCATTGGATGTGAGAAAACTATTTTTTGTGTGAAAAGGAAGGAAAAGAATATCTCAAAGAGGATGAGAGGGAAAGAAAAGAGAAGAAGAACTAATGCACTAGTTAAAAGAAAAAAGAAAAAAAAAGACATGTGCCATTTTGATATGGGTCCAATAAGGATTAGGTGTAGTGATAGTTATAATAACGACAATAAGGATACTCTTACAACAATGCCAAATCTAAGACATGGCTACTCAGTTCATCTAAGAAAAGAATCAATTGACCCTTCTAGTATGTGATGGGCTACCAACCTCAAGACCTCTCACCCAAGCTTGTCTTAGAGGACTACAAGGTCTTGCAAAGAGAGCCCAGACCTCTCAGCTCACCTAAGACGAGCTGTTGTATCTAGATGGCCTATGGTTAAATTCTCTACATGATTAGCTTAAGCAAAACTTACTCTATATTGAAGACCTCGATACTAAGTTTCTGACTCGGACTCTTATATCTAACCTCTAGGATGCTAAGCTTTAGCTATCGACCTATCTACCTTACTAATAGCTTAATTTCAACACCATACTATCTAATGTATAGGCCCTATAGTAGCATGTTACCTATCCAAATCTTTTTCTATCATTGTATTATATTCCTTTTATTTGTTTGTTGCATTTACCCTTTTTGGCTTATGCTAGGCATCTTTATCTTGTATTACCCTTTTTTTAATTTCATTCTTTCTTTTGTCACCTTAAGAACTTATTATAAATAATCCCTTATCCATTGCAGCCAGAATTAAATTTTTATCAATTAATGAATATTCCCTTCACTATTCTTGTAAGAAACCCTCTCTAAGTTACAACCTTCATGTTCTTATCTAATCTTACTAGTAGCATCAGGTTAGTAGCGAGTGGACCTTAGCTTTTGCTTTTGCATAATATCGAAAGAGAGTTAAGTTATATAGTGTTCCTCGGTGTATCATAACTAGTGAATAGCTTCATGAAGCTACTGGAAATTCTAATCCATTCTATTGCCTTTTCTTCAATATCTCGAATGACCCATTTTCAACCTTACGATAAGCCCTAGTGATAACTTAGGTCCTAAGCACATCATATTATCTCGGTATTAGAGCTTGATATTACAATTGAGAGCTAAGTGTTCATAGTGATTGGTTTATTGTGAGTAATATACATACTCTACTATACTCTACTTTCTCTACTTTGAAACAGAGCAAGTTATTAAAGTTGTTATGAGATATAGTGTTTAGTATTGTTGTATGGAATCTTTTGTTTAGTTGTGAACTTATTGAATTTTAGTTATGAGAATGTCAAATCCTAGTATACAAGTAATGATTGCTTATGGTCAGAGTGCTATACATCATTATAGTCATGTTGAACAACAAACCTCTCGAATAACGAACAAACAAATAAAGAACCACACTGCCATTGCAACTAACTTCAATGTGCCCATATAGAGACTAATGGAAACTTAACCATAAGAAAGGAATGTTGAATATGGTTAAAATGTGTGAGATAGGCTGAGAGGGCAAGGAGTGGAAATCCAAGCTCCTAATGCTATTAATGCACCACCAACTCAAGTCGATTGAGTAAAAGGAGTTATATGACAAAGACTTGATTTGGAAGAAGTTGAAGAAGATGAGGAAGAAGAGTAGTTTCCTGAGTATAATGAGTGAGAGCTTTAAGCACCCCGAAGGATTGAGATCATTAAAGTATAGGTTTTGAGCTTCTCTAGAACTAGAAGTGTTGATGAGTTTATGCATTGGGAAGAGAAGATAGAGAATTTTTTTTTACTTCTATAACAATGAGAATGTTGTCTGAATTTACGTTGTTGATTTAGAGTTTTTTGGTATGCAATCATGTGGTGGAAGAAATTGTAGAGCACACATCAGTAAGCATGATGTGAGATTCGAACTTGGAATGAAATGAAGCAAGTCTTAAGGAATAGATTTTTCCTTAAACACTATGAGCAAGATACCTTCTAACGAATTCAAGAGCTAAAACAAGGTAGCTGATCTATAGATAAGTATATTCGTGAGTTCTAGTTATTAATGATTTGATGTGATGTTGATGAGCTCAAAGCGTAAGCCATTGCAAGATTCACATTTAAGTTATTATTTGAGATCAAGAATTTAGTGGAAGTACAGAGGATAGGGACTTTAGATGAGACAATATAAATTTTCCAATGAGTAGATTGGTAGAGTTAGACTTAACTCAGTTGATCTCAAACTACTCAATCTAGCATACCGAGCTGATGTGGTTAAGGCTAAGCTCCCCATGGTTTTAAGGTGGACTGATGTGGCCATACACCAAGTCGAGCTAATGATAACCTAGGTAAAGCTAATGCTAAAGAGCCTAAAGTCAAGAAAGATACTAGTTAGAGCTCAAGATAGAAGATAAAGGTGATTAAGTGCTTCAAATGCCTTGGTTTAGGTCATGTAGCTAATCAATGTCTAAAACGACATGTGATGACTATAATAAGCGAAAAGCCACAGATCAAGGTGGAGAGTCAAGTGAAGGCAAGGAAGAAACAACTATTGAAAATTTGTTGGGCGAATTTCAAGAAGATCTTAAAGCCTTAACTTGACTAAACTTAGGCAATACATTAAGATGATTGTCAGAAAAATTCTTAGTATCATTGCTATAGAAGAGAATGAGTTGCGAGAAAATATTTTCTACACCAATTGCCATGTGAATGGCAATCTTTGTGCCTTAATCATTGATAGAGGAAGTTTTACTAATGTAATAGCATTTACAAAGGCCCTAAGTTGTTGACCTATCCTCATCCTCAACCTTACAAAATCCACTAGTTAAATGAGAAAGGTAGACTCTAGGTCACTAAGTAAGTAAAGGTGCTGGGGATATGTACAAGAACGAGGTGCTGTATAATGTCTTATCAAATGTGTGCTTTGTACATACTTCTTAGCTGACCTTAGCTATTTGATTTGAGAGTACTCCATGATGGATACCTAAATACCTACCTACTTTAAGGGATGGCAAGAAGGTTTTACTTGCTCCTATGAGCCCTAAGGATGTCTAAGAATGACAAGATAAGATCTCTAAGTCCTTATAGAAGATGTCCTTAGTGATGTCACAAGTTGCATTCTCTAGGATAGCTAAGTTTAAAGATTAGTCTTTTTATTAATAAGGAAACTACTTGAGCTAAGAGAAGTAAAAACATCATTAGTCAACATGCAAGTACTACTCCAAGAATATGCCTATCTGTTTCCTAACAAGCTACCTAAGGGGTTGCCTGCTATTAGAAGTATTAAGTACTACATCAATCTCTAGCTTAGAGTAGTTCCATCAAACCAACCTGCCTATAGGCTTAATCTTGAGTAGGTAGCCAAGCTTAAAAAGAAAGTTGATGAGCCAATTAACCGCGGATATGTTAGAGAAAGCATGAGCCCTTATATTGTGCCAGTTGTTCTAGTACCAAAGAAGGATGACTCTTTGTAGATGTGCATTGATAGTTGAGTTATCAATAAAATCATTATTAATTACATGTATTCAATACCTCAGTTAGATGACATGTTAGATGAAATACATGGTGCATAGATATTTTTGAAAATAGATTTGAATAGTAGTTACCCCCAAATCCAAATGAGAATAAGGAACAAGTGGAAGATAGCTTTCAAAGCGAAAGATGGTCTCTTTGAGTGGTTGGTAATGTCTTTTGAACTTACAAATGCATCGAGTATTTTTATGCAACTCATCATGAGATCATTGACTAGAAAGTGTGTTATAGTTTACTTTGATGATGTTCTAGTATATAGTATCAACCTCTCATCTCGTATCAAGTACTTAAGAGCTGTATTTGACATCTTTAGAGTTGAACATCTGTTCGACAACTTGAAGAAATGTACTTGTGTTAGAATGAGGTTGTATTTCTCATGTATGTTGTATCCAATGGAGGTGTTCGAGTTGATAATGAAAAGGTTAAAGTTATTCTTAATTATCTAACATTGACTTGTACTGTAAATGTGAGGAGATTGCATAGATTAGCTTCATTCTATCAAAGGTTCATTCGAAACTTCATTACAATAACTTCCCCATTAACGAGCTAATTAATAAGAACTCTAAGTTTCGATGGATAGAGAAAGCTTAGAGGAGTTTTGAAGAGATCAAGTCTAAGTCGACTTTTACCCTAGTGCTAGTATTGCTAAACTTTAATAAGATCATTAAGTTGGAATGTGATGCCCCAAGAGCAGGCATTGGTGCCGTTTTCTTGTAAGAACATCTACTTATTGTATACTTTAGTCAAAAACTCAATAGAGCTGAACTATACTATTCTGCATATGATAAGGAATCCTATGCTCTCATTTAAGCTCTTCAAAACTAGCAGCATTACTTGTTACCTCGAGAATAGGTCATCTATAAGGATCATGAGTTCCTTAAGCACTTTCTAGGATAGTAAAAACTCTCCAAACGTCTTGCTAAGTAGGTAGAGTTCTTGGAAACTTTTTGTTAAAAAATTAAGTATAAGAAAGGAAGTTCTAACACTGTAGCTAATGCCTTATCATGTCAGCATATGCTTATTATGACTTTATAAGCTTGGATACTTAGATATGGTACTTTTCCAAATTAGTATGAGCAAGATTCGTATTTTGGACCTATAGTCATCAAGTGTAGTTATGGAAGAGTTGTGAATGAGTTCTACTTAAACCAAGGGTTTTCTATGAAGGGAGGACATGTGTATGTGCTAATTAGTTTAGCTTATGAACTATTAGTTCAAGAAGCTCATGTAGGAGGCTTAACTAGTCATTTTGGGGAAAAGAGAACACATGAACTACTAAAGGAGCACTTCTATTGGCTAAGAATGATGAAGAATGTTCATAGGATTCTATAGAGATGTGAAGTGTATAAATATGCAAAAGGTTGAAAGGAACCCTATTAGGAGTGCATGCCTCTACTTATGCTTGATTAACCTTAGACTAACATGAGCATAGAGCATAGACTTTATGTTATGACTACCTCAAACTATTCGAAAGCATAACTCCATCATGGTGGTGGTCCTAGGCACCCCATTTTTGCCCATACCTACTACCTAAACCCCACCCCAACCCCCTACTCTCTTTAATTTTTAGAATTTTTTTAGATTAGGGTAGAGGATCCTAATTTAGGAAAAAAAATGATTCAAAAAATATAAAATTCATAGAATACAAAAAAAAATAAGATTTAGAAAAAAAATCATAAATATCGTTTGGGTTGGGTTCCATAAAGGGTGTGAGGCTTAGGTTAGAAATTAATCTAGCCCAGGCCACCTAGTCTATATATGCAATTTGATTGCAAATATGGATAAGGCACAAACCAATGACCTGAAAGGTACTACACTTCAACTTGCATTTTCATATATCTTAGAGATCCTGGGTTTGAATCTCACCGAAGGCACAAAATGCCTTTTATTTTTCTCCATAAAACATATGCCACATGTTAGGATAGCATTAGGCCACATGTCTACTGTGAATACATGGCATTGCTTCGTCCAACTACAGTTAACATAGCACCATGTGGCAACATGTTAGCACCTTTATGACATGTTTCGTGCTATGCATCTTAATACATGGCACAACAACATGCCAGCTCATGCCACGTATTTGGCTACGTGTCTTGTCAAGATGCATGACACAACGTCATTTGATCACTTGATCGACGTGGCACAATGTCAACACATTTTCCCCCTATTTTCCTTTCTTTTCTCCAAAATTTCTATAGTTTCCCTTTCTGGACAATCCACTTTTGAGCTTAATTTAGGGCCTTTTCCTTTGCAATTTGACCAAATAAATGAGGTCATTATAGAGTCAACATGGAATACTTTGAATGGAGCTTGAATACGTGTCTAGATTCATATGTTTGGGCCTTCAAATCATCCATGAAAAAAATGGAAAAAAAAAAGAACTAAAAGTTAGGAATATGCATTGAATTTGATCTTCATTTTTCCATTTCAAATTGAAAAAAAAATAAATAAATAAAAGGGACTCTCACTTCATACACAATTAGAAATATAACATACACAGCAAGCGGCTACGATACGACAACATCCTATACCCTTGACTCTCTCTCACCATGACAGTAGCAATACCATAGCCATAGCATCCTCAGCCAACCAAATCTGAACAACCCCATTGCCATACATCTACTATCACACATCGAGCAAGTCGCGATGGTAAACTCAAAAGCACTTTGGTAGCCCCTACACTCTCACTCTTAAACCAATACCTTGACTCCTAGCCACAACCCCGTACAACTTAGATCTATGATACCATACTCTACTAGGGATGACAAGAGGGCAAACCATATAACCTTTTGAATTTAGAGTTAAGTTTTGAAATACCCTAGTTAGTGTAATTTATTAATTCATTATTGTTTTTTATGTTTATCTATAGTTATACTAACTTTTGTTCTTATAGGGTTAGCTTTAGTTAAATTTTTAAATTTTGGGGAAGGGTATTTATTTTGCACAGCATGAATGTATGGTAAGTATAGTCAAGCCTAAACCGTATTAAGACCTTAAAATGGAGGGGCCATTATGTAAACTTCTGGTGCTATGGTGTAACCACCATTAAGAGTTGATTAAGTCATCCCCACTTAAGCTATAATGTGATCAGTGAAGGCGTTTTCTAAGAAATAAGTGAGGTCACAAGGCTTAAGGACCTTTAGAACCCACTCAAATTACATATACTTAAAATATGAGTTAATACTCTACACCTAAAAGTTGCAATCTTACTAAAGTGTTTTATAAACTTAATCATTTTTTCTTTTCAATAGTTGGCTTGCAACTTAAGGAGTAATGTACTAGCCCAATGTATCTTGCATATGCATGTATATATGTATATTCTTTTATTGGTTTTTATCTATGAACTATTTAGGCCCAAAATGGCAGATAACTAAGCGAACTATTAGAGAAATGATAGGCTACATAATCTCTCTAGGACTCATGCGCAGCAATTAGAGGTTAAAACTGCTTACCTAAAGGAAAAGCTTGAGTGTTCTGAGGATCACAATCAAGCCTCAAAAGCCCTTCTTAGACAAGTGATTAGAGAAACCCATGAAATGCTAGAAGACCTTTAAGCTTCTCAATGGGACATAGTTTAGGGTTTTTCCAATTCATAGCTAGGAGGCCTAGAATAAATCCTAAGTTCCATCAAATAAAGATCGAGAATAAATGTTAGGTTCTCTTCCTTTGTTTTCTATACTCTAATCTTTCAAAATTATAAAAGTTCTCTTTAGTTCATCATTCTTCATTGTTTAATATTTCATTCTTTATAAATAATCCTTCAATAGCATTCACTTAACTATTGTTCCCTTTCACTCAATAAAATATAAATTCCACAAACTTATAAACTAGATCCCCAAAATCACCATCCTTATTTGTAATTAGATTTCTCAATTAAAAATTTTATCTTTCTCTTCCATAAAGAGAGAGATAGTAGAAAAAAATATGAATGAAAAGAAAAGTTGTTGATGGTTATTAAACCTTATGGGATTAACCTAAATACAAAGGAACTAACCTAAGCCTAAGCCTTTAGCCCACTTAGATAACCAGCCTAAACTCATCTAATCTAAACGAAGCCATTTGGCCCATTAAGGAATCTAACCTAAACATATGCCCTTCGACCGATTAAGGTAGCTAGCCTAAACACTTGGCCCGTTAAGGCAATCAACCTACAAAAAGCCCTTCGACCCATTAAAGTAATTAAACCAAACACAATCCCTTAGTTTAGTAAGAAAACTGAACCTAACCAAGTCATCATTTTACACTAGGGCATATTTTAAGAAACTAGGGGACAAAGTCAATCTCCACCTTAAAGAAAATAAATATAGTTTCCTCCCTAAGAAACTAGTAACTCACTTTCAAAAGGTTTAAAATGAAAAGAGGTGAACTTCATCCTACATACTAACCCTTCAATACTTTGAGAGTTGAGTGACATGACAGGGATGATGCTTTAGACTCGTTTACTAAAAGAGGTCAACTTTAAGTTTGATACACAGATTAAAATGAAGTTAGGCATTGATTTTCAAATCCTAAATACTATTATTTTTTGTTAACCCCATTGGACCAATTTGGAGAATTTTTAAATTTTAAACTTGTCAAGAACAACCCTATAATAAGGCAATTTGGAGGTTAGGGTCATTAATTAGGAGAGAGGAATAAAATTAGTTTGTGCTTGCTTTAGTTATGCTAATTCAAAGACAAATTTTATTTCTAATGAGTTATTTTTCTTTGAAATGAAGAATAGCCAACTCCTTTTCAAACATCTCAAGCCTACACATACCTTACCTAAGCCCATACACTTGAAATCCATTATTTTAGGGGCTTTGAGTCTCTCAAAGACAAAGAACTTAACAATATAGATAATCACTTTTTAGGTTAAAGGAAAAAGAAAAGAGCAAGAAATAATGGGGCAAAGTAATAAATATGGAAAGAACAGGGCAACAAAAAAAAGAAAAGGAAAAAAAGAGAAAAAGGCTTGAAAATTGGGCTTGTGTATAAGAGGAAAGCCCCCAACCAAAGAAAATCCTTAACCGAAGAAAGTCTAAAAGGTGTAAGGCCCATAATTAAAACCAAAATATTCCTAAGAGATACAAGACCCTTATGCCCATTTTGAACTACATGAATACTCATCCCAAAACACAAACGCAAAGCCCCCTTTATCCCTCACAAACACAAGACCTCCTTACCCTCAATACCACCCTTACTTAATAAAAAGTTCTTCTGATCACAAGAATAATTTGTCATAAATAAAAATTGTTTCTGTTTGAAACCCTTTAGCGAAAAGCCTAAATTTATAATATTAGACGAAAAAAGACTTAACTAATTGATTAAGGCGTATTACTTACAAAATGGACTATAATTTTTTGGACTATAGTTAAGAATATAATTTGGACCACGTGTTCACATGGAAGCCCTTTTTAACTAAATTAATCATGGGTTACCTTTTTTCTTAGGAAATGAGGAGCAACTATAGACACCTTTTTTTTATCCCTTTTTTAATTTTTAGAAATTTTTAAAATTAGAGTAAAGTATCCTAATTTTGAAAAAAAAATAGAAAATTTAGAAAAGTTTAGAAAAATAGAAAATGTAGAAAATACAAAAAAAAAAAGAAGATTTAGAAAAAAAAAATAGAAATTTAGAAAAGTTTCGAAAAATAGGAAATTTATAAAATAAAAAATAGACGATTTAGAAAAAAAATAAAAAATTTAGTAAAATACAAAGAAATGGAAAGTTTAGAAAAAAATAATAAATAAATAAACAAAAAGAGCGAGTGAGAGAGAGAGAGAAGTAGATAATTTAACTAGGAAATTTAAATAGTTTTAGTTTTTTAAATATCATTTAGGTTGGGTTAGGAAATTTAAATAGTTTTAGTTTTTTTAAATATCATTTGGGTTGGGTTGCACAAAAGGGTGTTAGGCTAATGTTAGAAATTAATTTCGTTTAGGCTACCTAGTACATATATGCAATTTGATTGCATATATAGATAAAGCATAAGCTAATAGCCTAACGATATTACACTATGACTTACACTTACAAACAGCTTGGAGATCCTACGCTCAAATCTCTCTAAAGGTACAAAGTGCCTTTTATTTTTCTCCATAAAACACACTGCCTTATGTAAACATAGCATTGGGCCATGTTTCCAGTATGGACATATGGCATTACTTCATCCAGTCATAGTTGACGTAACACTATGTCAGCACCTTCGTGACACGTATTATGCCATGTGTATTGATATGTAGCACAACGACACATTAGCTCATGCCATGTGTTTGGCCAAATATCTTGTCAAGATACGTAGCATGACATCATTTGACCACTCAGTTGATGTAATGTTATGTCAACACATTTTACCCCTATTTTCTTCCTCTTGCCTTTCTTTTCTCTAGAATTTCCATAGTTTTCCTTACTGGACAGTCCAATTTTGAGCTTAATTTGGGGCCTTTTCCTTTACAATTTGATCGAATTAATGAGGTCATTGTAGAGTTAACTAGGAATACTTCAAATGGAGCCTTGGAACATGTTTGGACAGTCAAATTATAGAAGAAAAATAACAAAAAAAAAATAAAAATTAATGATATGCATTGACTCCAATCTTCATTTTCTCAATTCAAAAGATAAAAAAAAAGGGGGACTCTTAAGCAGAAACACAACATACATAGCAAGCGGCTACAATACAGCAACATCTTATACCCTTGACTTTCTCTCACCACAATAGTAGCAACACCACAACCATAGCATTTTCACCCAACCAAATCCGAGCAGCCCTATCGTTATATGCCTACTGTCACACATTGAGCAAGCCATGGCTGCAAGCTCAAATTCACATCAGCATCCCCTATACTCTCACTCTTAAACCAATGCCTTGACTCCCAACCACAACCTCATGTAACCTAGATCTATGGCACCATACTCACCCAAACATGATACTAACCATAGCCAAATTCCAACAGTAACAACAACAGCAACCCCCACGCTAAAATAGCACACTTACTGTCCATTGTTAACCCCACTAACCACAGTAGCATGGCCTATCCTCATTCTCCCCACATTCCACTACAGTACACTATAACAGCAAACAACAAACCATTGACTGCAACCCCTATGCTAACACAGCTTTACATTTACATACAACCTAACCATATGTAGTGGCCAATTAGCCCCACTCCAACTACACTCAGCCAAGCTTTATTGTCCATCTACCACATACACATAAATAAAACAAAAACATAGTATACAAGCTAGCTTCAAATACGCCTTAAACATACCCAATATGACAACCTCTTTGAAAATACCACTATTATGCCTCCACCTCTCAAACGACCATCACTACTAAAGACCTCAACTCAACCTCCCACCAAACTCCAGCAACCCCTACATAAGCTACCCATAGACATTGCCACCACCTAAGCTTTAACAACCAGCTAAGCAACCACTAAACACAGTAGTACTTAGGTAAACCCCCATTCTTTAATGGAATATCCACAAAAGTGGCCTTTCCCACTTATTTTGGCCCCTAAAACTAGCAAGATCGAACCTAGATGGCTACTGTCTTCTTCTCTAGCCACACACATGCTACGCAATTGATTAGGTCAGTTAACCTAACCCAACCCGAAGAGTTTGCTCCAAGACCAACCTAAGACCTACATAACTTTGTCTCTAGTTTGGTCTAGCCCTGTTGTGGTTTATGTTGTGTTTTGTTTTCCATATTTTGCATTTATTTATTGTAACCTATTGAAATTGTTAAAAAAATATGAAAAATGAAAATAAAAAAAAAACGAAAAGTAAAAAAATAGAAAGAAAAAGTTTAGTTTTATTTTTATGTTTTAGAAAGAAATTAATAATAAGAAAATAAAATAAGTGTAAAACAAAATTAATAAATAAATTAGTTAAAAAATGGATTTTTATCACTTAGATAGTCATTTTTCAATAAAAACAAAAATAAAATTGACCTTTTCCAAATTAAGGCCTTTTAAAAATTTTCAAAAAACAGTTTAGGGCCCTTTTAGAAAATTTCCTTAAATAAATCAAAATGGCTAAAAGACATAAACTAGGCCATGTTTTCAACATTAAAACGAACTTACAAATTAAAGTTTTTATCAAATAAACTATGGATCTCTAATCCCAACTAGCAGATACGTAGGCATCTCCAAGACAACGTAAAATTTGTAAAAATTTAATTTTCCTTTTTTTTTTGTAATTATAGCTTAAATTATCCAATTTCGTAAAATAAATCTGACTTAATTCAATTTCACTTTAAAAAAGTTAAATTTGAAAAGTGAATCTAAATTTAGAAATATAATAGTGGTACCTGTAAGGGTTTGAAAAGATTAACTCTTGAACTCAATCTTTGGTTTTCAAAACCTTTTTTTTTTTTCAAATTGGTTTTTCAAGTAAACTAGTAGCTAAGTTAATTAGTCCTTCCAATTAATTTAACCTAAACCTCTTTTTTCCAAATTCCAATAGGGTGGCAATCCTAAAATGTTTTCTAAAATAAAAACCCAACTTTCTTTAACTCTTTGTCAAGGATCAATATTAAATTGGTAAGGGTTCAATATTGATTGCGTTAAGAAAAATTTATAGAAAAATTAGGCTCAATAGTGGTCAATCGGTTCAACAAAATGAGCTATTTCAATCTCTACATAAGATTGATGATGCTTTATATGTTGTTAACCTCTTTTTGTAAGAGATTGTATGACTATAAGGAGTCCCAAGAAGCATCATTTTAGATCGAGGGATGAAATTCACAAGCTTTTTTTTGGCAGAACCTTATGAAAGAAGCTTGTTACAAAATTGATGTTCATCACTTCTTGTCACCTCTAAACAGACAAACAGACTAAAGTGGTCAATTTCATCGTCTACTACAAGCTATTGTTGGGAAGAATCAACTTGACTAAGATTTATGCCTACCTATAATTAAGTTTGCCTACAATAGCTCCGCCCATAGCTCAATAGGATGATCATCCATTGATGTCGTTTATGGTCTCAAATTAAGCTTACCATCGAACATGATTACCAACTCAGCCTCTAGAGGAGATGGTTAGTCTGGCCTACAACATGTAAACCAATTCATGAGACTACATAAGAAGGTTGCAAAGAAGTTAGCTAAAACAATAGCTTAACCACAAGAGCATGGAAGCAAATGTCGTAAAAGCATTACTTACAACCTTAGAGACCTTGTTTAGGTACACCTCAATGAAGAGCAATTTCTAAGGAAGAGAATGAGCAAACTATTACCCATTTCGAATGGTCCCTTCAAAATTCTACATCTTATCAATGACAATGCCTAGAGCTATAATTACTAGAAGAGGATGGAGTATCGCCAACCTTCAACGTCTTTAATTTGATGCCTTATGCACCCGAAGAGGAATTTGACCAAGATTTAAGGCTAAATCTTCAACACCCTCAAAGAGCTGATGGACTGTTGACCTCAAGACCTCTCATTTGAACTCATCTTGAAGGACTATAAGCTAGCATGGCCTATGGTTAAATTCTCTACAAGGTCAACCTGAAGAAACCTTTACTATATAACAAGGACCTTGATACCAAGTTTCCAACTTAGACTCTTATATCAAACCTCTAGATTGCTAAGCACTAATTGTCGACTTGATCAACCAACCTATCTACCTTACTAATAGCTCAATTTCAACATAACACTGTCTAGCTTACAGACTTTACAATAGCATGTCACCTATCTAAACCTTTTTTTGATATTGTACTATATTCCTTTTTGTTTGTTTGTTGCATTTACCCTTTTTAACTTTGACTAGGTATCTTTATTTTGTATTTCCCTTTTTGTAACTTTCTTGTTTCCTTTGTTTCCCTAGGGACTTACTATAAATAGTCCCTTATCCATTGCAACCGGAATTAAGTTGTTATCAATTAATGAATATTCTCTTCATTATTCTTACAAGAAACCCTCTCCAAAACCTTTACACTCTTATCTAATCTTGCTAGTAGCTCGAGGTTAGTGGTAAGTGGACCATAGCTTTTGCTGGTGCATAATATCAAGTGAAAGTTAAGTTGTGTAGCGTTCATTAGTGTGTCATATAGAGTAAATAGCTTCATGAAGCTACTAGAAGTTCTAATCCATTATATAGCCTTTTCTTTAATGTCTTAAAAAACCTATTTTTCGACACTATGGTAAGCCCTAGGGATAACTAGCTCCTAAGCACATTAATATGACTTACCCAAACATCCCCTTCTCCTAAACATGTGGTATGTAAATAGAGTCAATGTCTCCACACTTTATCCCATATATAAACCAAACATAAGCAATAACATTTGCTCCTCTCTTCATAACCTACCTTACCCTTAAATAACCTTTCTACCCAATCTTCTCCATTTAACTCAAACCAAAACCCACTACTAAACCTATCATTAAGAGCTCCCTTTATCTTGTTTAAGAACTTGTCAGCCTAATGAAAGGATCTTTCAAGAGAAGTATTCCATCTTTCCCTCTTCTTATGTCTTTCTCCATTAGTAACATTAGTAAATCTCTAACTCATCTTTTTAGATACCATCTCCTATAATAAGTGCCTTCAATAGTCTCTCTATCAAAAGGCCTAAGGAAATCTTAGGTGAGGAGGAAATTATATGCTTGATTAAGAAGGCAAAGGAGAAGTTGCATCATGTGTATAATAATTTTAGTAATCGAAATCAGACAAGTAGGAAGATTTGCAAAAGAACCAATTTTCATAGAAAGAGGTCGATTAATGATAAATTAAATATCAAAAGCCAACACGTATAACTCAAGATTTATGAAGTTAAATACTTTTCTATCATTGGTAGCTTTGCAAACAAGTTAAGTTGAGATGAGCTAAGCTTTTGAAGGCGTAGACTTGACTCATTTAAAAATTATCAAGCTCAAGCTTAAGCTTTGTTAAGCTTGCAAATTAAGGCTTGAGCTTCACTTGTTTAAGAAAATGAGGTTTACCTTAAGCTCAAGCTCAATTCATTTGCTAATGAAGCTCAAGCACCACTCATTTACTAATCAAGCTCAAGCTCCGCTCATTTACTAATCAAGCTCAAACTCTGCTCATTTACTAATCAAGCTTAAGTCAAATCGAGCCTAAATATACAAAGTGAAGAAATATCTAAATAAATAGATTAATAGATAGTGAATAAGGATTAGATTACATATATTATCCTATAAGATATTATATATTTATATAATTATATAAAAGTTAGCTTCTAGATTTTAATAATATAATATATATATATAATATTTGTAATATATAAATCTTATGAGCATGCGTTAGTTCATAAACCTAAGTGAGCAGACTTATGAGCTTAAACTAGAGTTTGAGCTTAACTAGTTTAGATAAATAAGCTTTATCTTGAGCTCAAGCAGAGTTAAGCTTAATGCGAGTTAAGTCTAAGTAACTCATGAGCAATTAAGCTTATTTGCAACCCTAATCATAAGCTGAAGTGTTTAACCTTCATCAGCCACCCTGTTGCCATGATAAGTATATCTTTGAATTGTTGAGGTTTGAGTCAATCTTCTATAATTAGAGAGCTTCAAAGCTTTATCTTTAAGCATAGACCCACTCATGTTTTCTTAACTAAAACAGGAAATGAATCTAATTATGTTGTTCCAATTAAGAGAAGAATACATCTTAATGGTTGCCCTTATATAGAACCAAAAGGGATGAGTAGACATTTGACTTCGTAGTAGATGGAGAATGTTTAAGTTCGTGTACTCTAGTATTCGAATCATTTTATTAATACCCTAGTGTTACTAGATTGGAGGGAAAAGTTTATAAATTCATGGAGTTATGCTCATCTAGAGTATTATGGCGGATTAGATTTTCAAAATGACTTAAGAGATATAGCATCATATTTGACTGAATCCTAGATGGTTATTAGGAATTTGAATGAGATCTTAAGTGAAGTTAAGAAGAGTGGAGGCAAGATTAAACCTACTAGGAAAATCCAAACTTTTAATGACATGACATTCAATTGCCATTTATTTGATATTGATTTCACTAACATTAGTTCACTTAGCCAAGTGGTAGGTCAAGGATGGCACTGATAAAAGAAAGGATGGATCATGATCTAGTTAATCAAGTTACATGAGTTTCTAAATACTCAAATGTCAAATCTTGTTTTAGATACCTTTGACTACAGTTTGCTTTCATTAAAATTATACAAGAAAGATAAAGCAAGGGCAAAAAGTTTTAGATGTAAGGTTAGGTGGAGATTCAAGAAGGGTTATATATGGACTATTAATAAAGGATGGTAGATGTGTGAGCAACCTCCAAATCTGCTTGGTGTTATGGACGAATTGCGATGCAAGAAGGGGTTTACTCTAGTTAGTAAGTATTAGATAGGGAATGATGAGAGGAAAATTGGAACTCTAAAGAGGAAGAATAGTGATTTGTAGAATTATGACATGAGGGAGTTGAATGGTGGGGAGGAAAAAAAGTTAAGGAAAGAGCTAAATGATTTGTTATGCTAAGAAGAGATTTATTGGAAGTAGAGATCATGAATAAATTAGCTTCAAATGGGGGATAAGAGTATTAGGTTTTCCACCAATCTACTTCAAATAGGAGGGCTATGACTAAGGTTTTTAAACTAAAGAATGAGGATGGTGTATGGACAATTGATGAGGAGGAAATTGCATAATGTTCTTGAATTTCTTCAATAATTTGTTCACCTCCAAATTTTTGAATCATATGCAAAATAGTTCAGTTGATTGAAATTGATGAACATAATGCTTAGTTGACTAGTAGAGTGACTTTTGATGAAGTAAAACATGAAACTTTTGATCTTAGAATGTTTAAAGCACTTGAACTGAAGGTTTTTAGTAGCCCTTTATGTCAAACACTTTAGATTTATATTGGAGCTTTCATATCTGATGTGATCAAGAATTTCTTTAAGTCAAGTATTTTTCCTTCTATTTTCAATGTTTCTAATATGGTTCTTATTCCTAAATGTGCTAAGCCAAAAGATATAGCCCAGTTTCAATCTATTAGTTTATGTAATTTTTTTTATAAAATCATTTAAAAAAACTTAGCTAATAGGTTTAAACCATTGTTAAAAACCATCATATCCCCTTTTTAGAGTGCCTTTATCCCTAAATGGCTTCTTTAGGATAATATCATTGCTGCTCACAAGATGCTTCATTTTTTATGAAGAATAAGTGTGCCGTGAATTGTTGAACTCATGATTTTAGGTAGAATTAAAACGTGAAAATGTAAGTTTTTATAACCTATATAAAATAACTCTAAAAAAACTATAGATATGCTCATAGTAGCTATAAAGTACTTGAAATATATGACAGTGTCGAGTCTGATTTTTCGGTTTTCTTTTATTTAAAAATTGATTTCTCATTTCCCGATTAATACTAAACCCTAACCTATTTAATATTAATCCTCGACTAAAGAAATTGAGAAATTTCAATTTTTTTAAAAAAATAATTTTTGGAGTCGCCACCCAACCGGAGTCAGGAAAAGAAAAGAAACCGTAACCAATTGGGTGAATTAGTTACGATTTAGCTGCTGATCTTTGATTTCAATTTTAATAAAGAACCAGAGAGTTCCGAATTCAGGGGCTAACCTATTAAACCCTAACGAGTACCACTATTTATTTACCGAAATTAGGATTATTTTTCTAATTGTAATTTAAAAAAATAAATAAAAATTAAAAGAAAAATGAACCTAAGTTTAACATATTTTATCGTCGCCCTGAAGGTGCCTATGTACCAACTAGCTAGGATTAGACGGTCGTAGTTCTTTCTTTTTTTAAAAAAAAAAAAATTAGTGTGTTGATTGATTTTAATTTTGAAAACCGACCGAGTTTATGTTATTATAAATTTAGTTTTTCAAAGAAAACTTTAAAAGGGTCCTAATTCACTAAGTCTTTTATTCTATTTTATGAAAACTCTCTAAAAACACTATTTTTCTAAAAGGGGATTTTTATTATTTTTTTATTTCCAAATAAATTTTTAAGTGAGAAAATCTTAAAAACATACCTAAGCAAATAAATACATACACATATATCTGTTTACTTATCATGTCATAAACTTAGCTAAATAACTAAATAATTATAATGATAAATAAAGAGATAAATAAATAAATAAAATAAAATAATTAAAACCGAACCTGGTTTGGGTTGTTTGGTGAAGTGCTGGTGTTAGTTCATCGAGCGTGGAAACGTGACGGTTAGCGCTAAATTGTGCACTGTAGTGCTGTTGTATAAAACGTATCGCTGCTCGCCTGGCGTTGCTATCTGCCTGGTGTTGCTGCTGCCCGTCTGGTATCGTTACGTTAGAGAGCTTCACAATTGGATGTTAGATTCGGCTTCAAAATTGTGGAAATTTGGAGTTGATTGCGGATTGCAAAAAGCTGGATCGACTTTGGAATTGGACATTGGATCAGCTTCAAAATTGTTGGATATTGGATCGTGGTGCGTTCATTAGTAGCAAGTGTTATGGTCAAAGTATGGTGAGTCAAGTGTGGCTAAAGTGCTGTAGTGATGATGGCTGGTCGGCGGGGGAGTTCAATGTTTGTGTGTGGTCGTTGTGTTGGCGTGGACGAGGAGCTATTGTGGCGTAGAGTGCATGCGTTGAGTGACTGGTTGAGTAGGGAATTGCGATGCGAAAAGAGGATTGGCTACCATGGTTGCTGGATGGAGAGTGGAGTTAGACAGCAATTGTGTTTGTGTAGCTGAATCGCTTAAAGTGTGGATGTCGTGATTTGTGTATTCTGCTTTTCTACTAGATGGTCTCCGCTACTGCTTCCTCGATGGATTTCAGCCCCTACTATTTTCTGGTAGAGGGTCGGCTAGGGGTGTTGGAGCATGTGTGTTGATTGCAGCTCAGTTAACGCTGATCGATACCACGCGCGGCTGAGTGAAGGATAAACTGGTTATATCTTTGTTTGGTTCAACTACTACTGTTTGCTTGGAGATTTGTCCAGACGTTGTAAGGGGCGGCGCTGCTAATCTAACGAACATGGTTGGGGTCAGTGATTGCTTTTCAGTTGGTGAAGCAGGCTGCTGCCGAATTGGAGTGAGCAGCCGCAAAGTTGAATTGCTATTGTCTACCATACTGTTGTTCGGAGTTGATCATGCCGTATTCTTTTCCATGTTTTCCTTTTCTATTTCTGTTTTTCTTTTTTTTTTTTTTGTAGTCCCTAGTTGTTTTCGTGTGTGTGTGTTTATATAATCTCAACCATATCATTTCTTATCACATCTACTTATATCTGATTCATTAATTAAATTAGATTCAAATTTAATTCAAATCTGATTTAACTAATATTTATATGATTTGATTAGATATGAATCCGATTTTAAATCTTGCTCCTGCAAATATAGAAAAATAAAGACATAGGTGCTTGCTGAGACCTGAACCCATGACCTCCAACTAAATTCACCCAAATACTCAGTTATTTATCCATTGAGCTGTTGGTCCGTATCTTGACATTCATTATAATTAAATTACATTTAAACTATCTGAATCCCTAAACTAAAATTTTTAACTAAATTAAAACTAAAACTAATTATTCCTAATATAAATTACTTCCTAAAACTCTACGAAATTTTTATGATTTTTCCTTTTCTTATTTTTTTGGTATTTTCATTATTTGTTATTATTTTTAAATTAGGACCCTTTTTTGTAAAAATAAAAATTACGACTATGGAGGGGCAAAAATTAGGTGTCTACAACTGCCCCCTTTGTGGTGAAGTTTGAACAAAACTTTGCCACAAAGACAAAAGAAACACCATTTTTGCCTCAGGACAATTCTATCCTAGGGAACGTTAAGTCACTTGATGAAGGTTATAACGACAATAGGAAGTGCCTTAGTGATTTGGCAAAAATCTCTAAAAAAGAATAATAAGAATCTCGGTCGTGCCCTGATAAGCTAACTAATCAAGGTAGTCAAAGTGCCCCATGAGCTGGCTAAGACCTAAAAATATGAAGACTTGGATCGTACCCTTAATGAGCTGACTCACCAAGGTGGTTAAAGCGCCCCTTGAGTTGGCTAAGACCTAAAAGTATGAAGAAGACTTGGATCATGCCCTTAATGAGCTGACTCACCAAAGTGGTCAAAGCACCCCTTGAGCTAGTTAAGACCTAAAAAATCTGAAGAAAACTTAGATCGTACCCTTAATGAGTTGACTCACCAAGGCGGTCAATGTGCCCCTTGAGCTGGCAGAGACCTAAAAATATGAAGAAGACTTGGATCGTGCCCTTAATAAGTTGACCCACCATGGCGGTCAAAGCGCCCCTTGAGTTGGCTAAGACCTAAAAATATTTGAAGAAAATTTGGATCATGCCCTTAATGAGCTAACTTACTAAGGCGGTCAAAGCGCCCCTTAAGTTGACTAAGACTTAAAAAATCTGGACAAAACTTAGATCGTACCCTTAATGAGCTGACTCACCAAGGCAGTCAAAGCACCCCTTGAGCTGGTTAAGACCTAAAAATATGAAGAAGACTTGGATCGTACCCTTAATGAGCTGAGTCACCAAGGCAGTCAAAGTGCCCCACGAGCTGGCTAAGACCTAAAAATATGAAGAAAACTTGGATCATGCCCTTAATGAGCTGACTAACCAAGGCGGTCAAAGCGCCCCCACAAGCTGGCTAAGACCTAAAAATATCTGAAGAAAACTTGGATCGAGATAGCTCTCCATGAGCTTGCTAAATCCCTAAAAGATTATAAGTTGAGCAACATTTTGTGAGTTGGGTGACTGGGAGCCTGTAAAACTCCAAATTGGGACTGTTTTAGGAGTCAGGGAGAAACTTAAGAAACTTTAGATTGGGACTACGCTCTATGAACTGGCTAAATCCCTAAACGAGAATATGAGTCGAAATAACGCTCCATAAGCTCATCGAAGCACTAAATCCCTTAAACAAATTTTGAGTTGAATAACATTCTGCGAGTTGGATCATTGGAAGTTGAAGGCACACTGGGACCATGATCTACGAGCTAACTAATTGTTTTTTGGAAAATAAGCTATTATCCTTAAGGGGAAACCAATGGTCAAAGCAATGTTTTATCAGGTTTAGAACCACTTACCTGGTTTCAATGATAGCTCCCAAATCGTCTCTCGTCTTATTAAGCAGTCCGATTAGAATCAACAATTCTAACCCTTACTATTGCTTTTCTTGTTCTAGTTCTTCTTCTTCTTTCTTCTGCCGTCTCTTTCCAAAACCCCTATTCTTCTACTTCTTTTTTTTTTTTTTTGAAAATAACTTAAGTTTGAATCGAATGTAAAACATATTCTTCTCAAACAAGGATGTCCTGTATTGAACTTTCGGTCTAAACATTGGCTTTCCGAGTAAGCATTTGTTCTCAAGTGAGTTTTTACTTACACGCCACACGTTACCCCTTTTTTAACATAGCCCTATCCTGAAAAATAGGAAACAAATCTCCCTTTCTTTAGGGGTTAACCACAATAAAGTATTAAAAGAATTTTTATCAATAGTCATCGCTTCAAATTAAATGATTATTATTTTTATTATTATTATTGTTATTTTTTTTTTGGTTCTTTGTGTAAGGTTTATTTTTGGTAGATGATAGAGCGAGGAGCGGGGTCTTTTAGTGGAATGAGGAAAAGAAAGGCTAAGGATATTATCCAATGCTAACAACTACTAGGAATACCAACTTTGCATGTAAAAAATGAAAACGAGACCACAGTAATAGTAAGAGTATTTGCAAAAATTTCATTGATTGTTCAAGGATAATATATCTTCAATGCATCAGCATTTACTGGGTCCTTCAAATCTGGACCATCCATTTGAGACAAAATAATAGCTCCTCCAGGCAATACTTTCTTCACAATGTAAGGCCCTTTATAGTTTGGGGCAAACTTCTCTCTTGAATCAGTTGTGTTAGGCAACACCTTCCTCAACACCATATCTCCTTCCTCAAAACTTCGGGGTCGTACTTTTTTGTTGAAAGCCTTGGCCATTCATTGTTGATAGCAAATGTTGTGACATAAAGCTACCAGCCTCTTTTCATCAATTAGGTTCAACTACTCAATACGCTTCTTTACCCAATCAGCCTCATCTAACTAAGTTTTTGACAATATTCTGAGAGACGGAATCTCAACTTCTACTGGCAGTACAGCCTCGATTCCGTATACCAATAAGTAGGGGGTTACCTCGGTTGATGTTCTGATAGAAGTTCGATAAGCCATGAGTGCAAATGGCAACATCTCATGCCAATCTCGATACGTAATGGCCATCTTCTCAATAATTCTTTTAATATTCTTATTGGCTGCTTCCACGGCTCCGTTCATTTGGGGCCAATAAGGAGTCGAATTTCTATGAATGATCCTGAAGTGTCGACATAACTCGGACATCAATTTATTATTCAGATTCGTACCATTGTCAGTAATAATCGTTTCTGAAGTACCATACTGAGCCAGTATGTCTCTTCTGATGAACTTGACCACTACTCCCTTCATCATACTAGAGTAGGATGAGGCTTCAACCCACTTAGTGAAATAATCAATAGCTACCAATATAAATCGGTGCCGATTGGATGCCTTTAGAGTGATTAGGCCAATGACATCTATTCCCCACATCGAAAAAGGCCATGGTGCTGATAGTGTATGCAACTCTTAAGGTAGAGCATTTATCTTGTTCACATAGATCTAACATAAATGGCAGCGTCTAACATGTGCGATACAATTTGCTTCTACAGTTGACCAGTAGTATCCCATCCTCATGATTTTCTTGGCGAGCATGTAGCCATTCATGTGAGGGCCATACACTCCCTCGTGTGCTTCTTTCATTAACATCTCTGCCTCATTCCCATCTACACAACGTAAAAGCATACCGTCAAATGATCGTCGGTACAACGTAGAACCGCTCATTAAGTACTGAGCCGCCAATCTTCTAATTAATTTTTTATCCTTCCTCTCTGCTCCCTCGGGGTACGTACCATGTTGTAAAAATATTTTGATATCATGATACCAAGGCTTTTCATCACATGAACTTTCCATTGCTAAACAAAAAGTAAGCTTTTCTTCAATTTTAGTTTTAAGTGGCTGAATCTCCACTCCTTTCGATATTTGAATCATTGATGCCAAAGTAGCAAGAACATCGACAAATTGGTTTTGAACCCTTGGTACGTACATAAAGGTAATCTTTTCAAACTTGGTTATCAACTCGGCCAAGTGTTGGCGATAAGGCACTAATTTGGGGTCTTTCGTCTTATACTCACCTTGAGCTTAGCCTATAATCAACGAAGAATCTCCATACACCTGTAATTCCCGTATCTCCTTAAATAATGCGATTTTGAGCCCCAAAATACATACCTCATATTCTGCAATGTTATTGGTACATGAGAAAACTAATCTCACAGCCATTAGAAATTGTGTACCTCCAGGTGATACCAGAATTGCCCCTACTCCACATCCAGACACATTGGCTGCTCCGTCAAAGAACACTTTCCACCCTGAAGATTTTTCAACTATTTCATCATTAGAATCATTTCCTACTACTAGGATATTTTCATCAGGAGACTCAACCCTCGCTCCTTAAGGGGTATCCTCAGAAGGATTTTCCGCTAATTGATTCGCCAACGCTTGCCCCTTAATCGAACTTTAGCTCATATACATAATGTCAAATTTTGTCAACAACATTTGCCACTTTGAAACTCTGCCAATGAGAGTCGGTTTTTTAGCTAAGTATTTCAAAGGATCGTGTTGGGTTATCAACTCAATCTGATAATATAGTGTGTATTGTTTGAGCCGATGCATAACCCAGACCAATGCACAATAGGTTCTTTCAGCTTCTGAGTATTTTTGCTCCCCTTCTGTAAACTTCTTGCTTAGACAGTAAACGACTCTCTCTTTCCCTTCTTCATCTTTTTGGCCAAGCACGGATCCCATTGATTCATGCATTATGGTCAGGTACAAAAACAACGGCTTTCTCGATTTAGGAGCTGCCAACACTGGAGGCTTCATGAGATATTCTTTGATTTTCGTGAAAGCCTTTTTTCATTCCTCATTCCAGCTGATCTTTGCATTCTTATTTAGCAGCTTAAAAAGAGGGCGGCATTTGTTCGTTAACTGTGAAATGAATCGGGCTATGTAATTTAAACGACCCAGCAATCCTCGCACTTCCTTGAGCGTTTGTGGAGGAGGCATGTCAATTATAGCCTTGGCCTTATCAAGATCAACTTCAATACCTCTTTGGCTAACTATGAACCCCAACAATTTTCCTAACGTCACACCAAAGGTACACTTCTCCAGATTCAATTTCAAGTGGTACTTTTTTAGCCTATTAAATAACTTCCTCAGGTTTTCTAGGTGATCCTCCTCTTCATTAGACTTCGCAATCATATCATCAACATACACTTCTATTTCTTTATGCATCATATCATGAAAAATTGCAACCATGGCCCTCTGATATGTTGCACCTGCATTCTTCAGCCCAAACGGCATCACTTTATAGCAAAATGTTCCCCAAGTCGTAATAAAAGTCGTTTTCATCTTATCCTCTTCGGACATCCGAATTTGATTATATCCCAAAAAACCATCCATGAAAGAGAATAGATGATTTCCAAAAGTGTTATCCACTAAGACATCAATGTAAGGCAATGGAAAATTATCCTTGGGCGTTGCCTGGTTGAGATCTCGAAAGTTTACACACACTCTAACTTTCCCATTCTTCTTCATTACTGGAACAATATTAGCTACCCATTCCGGGTAATCCAACACTTTGATGAATCCAACCTCCAGTAATTTCTTTACTTCTTCTTTAATTTTCAGTAAGACGTCAAGTCGAAATCTCCTCAATTTTTGCTTTTTTGGTTTGACATCCTCCTGTGTGGGTAAATGGTAGACTACAATCGACGAGTCTAACCCAGGCATATCTTCATATGACCAAGCAAACATGTCTTGGTAATCAGCTAACAACGTAATCATTTCTGTTTTTTTGTTTCTCTTTCAAACTCACCCCAATTTTTAAATTCCTAGGATCTTCTTCGTTCCCTACATTAATTGTCTCAATCGGTTCATCAATAGTGATCTTATCCAGTTCATGTTTTTGCCATTCCTCTTGTATATTACTGTGGTCATTGACATCACTCCCGATGACTAACACAGTAGGGCTGGAAACGATATCGATATTCTCATTTTCTACCTGTGCAAGGTATTCCTGGTTTTCGCTTGTTTCATTGAATCTAAATGAGAATGTATGAAAAAAATGCATGTAAACAAAAGAGAACTAAACAGCAACATGAGAAAGAAACGAACTAAGATTTCATTGAATAAATGGAGGTATGGTCTCAAATGAGATAAAGGCCTAACTAATTTTGAACAAAAGGTTCAACGATACATTTAAAACAATGACTATTAAAAATAAAAATTCAGAAAATACTAACTATGGGTCACCCCTTTACCCTAGGGAAGACCTGTTGCTATTCACCGGGATGGAAAACCAGTTGTTCAAATGATGCTGGAACTTGGGTGGCAAGTTTGTGGATGCTTTTTTGTCAAATTCTCGGGCTTGAGTCTCTTCTTATATAAATGTCTTAGCTAATGGTGGAAAGGTCATCGAGGCATGGTATAATCTGTTACCTCTCTTACCTCTCACTTGCTTCTTCTGGAACTCTTCTGCCGAGGAAGGATTGTAGCTAAGGCCGTAGGTGCCGATTTGGCCTTCCTTGAATTGCTTCCTTCTCTCATCCTCTTTGTCGGAACCAAAAATCATGTTCACTTCTTCAAACATTTGTAACCCCAGCTCCTCTTGTCCCTCACTTCCTATATAGGGTATAGCAGTCTCCTTGTAAATTTCATAATCTTGATCTCCCAGAATTGTAATCACCTGGCCATTAGAGATAAACTTCAATTTTTGGTGCAGGCTTGAAGGTATGGCCCCTGCTGCATGAATCCAAGGTCTTCCCAATAGTAGGTTGAAAGATCTTGGAATGTCCGTAACTTGGAATCGAATAGTGAAGTTGCGGGCCAATACTCATGGATAAATCAATCTCCCCTATGATTTCTCTTCTGGAACCATCAAAGGCCTTGACTATTGTAGAAGAAGGCTTAATTGCAGATGTGTCAATGCCCAGCAAATCTAAAGTGGCGAGTGGGCAGATGTTCAGCGACGATCCGTTGTCAATGAGCACCCTGGTAACGATTATGTCATTACTCCTTACCATGATGAAGAGTGGCTTTGTATGTTTGTTCCCTTGCTCGCCCAATTCTTCAGCCGAAAATGAAATTTGATCTATTGGGAGGATCAAATTAGTAACCAGTCCCATCTTCCCAGTTGGAATCTCCCGAGGGACCTTTACCTCATTTAAAGTGCGGAACAAAGCCTCCCTATGTAGTTCAGATGCAAGTAGCAGGCCCATCAGCGATATTTATGCAGGAGTCTTACTGAGTTGATCCATGATTTTATACTCACTTGACTTGAGCATTTTGGTAAAAGCTGATAGTCCCTCAATGCGTTCAACCGCCGTCTTATCATTTGATTCTCCTGACATGACTTTCCTCCCCTACTCCTCTCTTAGGTGATAAATATTTCCCGATCGGGTAATGCCCCCTAGTAGAGAACCTGGTTTCTCCTAATTTACTAGGTGATAGTTAAATGGAGCAGCCTTGTAATTTTCCGGTAGCAACGGTATGTGAAATGTGTACCTCTTCACTTCTAGAGTCTGGTTACCAGTATAGAACTCAAAAACCTTAGGCTTCTTATTTGCGTCAATGACGTTGATAGCACAGTCATAAAAAATCATACCAATCATCGGCCCATGGTTGGGTAAGAGGCTGTTATTAACATTAGGAACGGGGGCTTCCACAAAATCCAACTATACTATCCCTTCATCTATCAAGTCCTGAATCTTATTCCTCAATCTCCAGCATGCATCAATCTAATGCCCCACTTGTCTACAATGGTATTCATACTTTACTGTGGAGTTAAAGAATCTCGGTCGATATCGATTGCTAGGAAGTTTGTACCGTATCAAATTATCCCTTCACAACTTCTCGAAGACTTGACTCAAAGGGACCGGTATCTTGGTAAATTACCTATAAGTCTTGTTAGTTTGAAACTGATCTTTGTACTGTTGCTAGGCGAGAGGTGGATTTTCCCTAAAAGAGACTTAAGCATTTGGTTTAGCATTTGAATTTACCATACCAATCATAGATTCTTTGGTCTTGTTGACAACTGGTCTTGGACCAGATGACGCAAGTGGTCTTCTATCTACTGCATCTTGCAGCTTACCCGAAGAGACGGCACTTTTAATCCTACACCTAGCTGCTGCTACTTTAGCAAAACTGGATGAGGCATGCCCCGATGAGATGGGAGAAATAGGGCCTCTCCAAGGTGTTAATGAAAGTGGATGTGAGCTCCTTCTTAGTCATTGGAGTAGAGATTCTTGCAGTTAAGGAGCTCCATCTTTGAGCGTATTCTTTAAACGATTCATTATTCTTCTTTCATAGGGTAACCAAATCCATCATAGTCAGGGCTACTTCCACATTGAATTCATATTGCTCATAAAACGCTGGAGCAAGTTTCTCCCATGTATTTATCTTATTCAAATCAAGCTGGGCATACCAAGTCAGGGTCGGTCCGGTCAAGCTATCTTGAAATGTCTGTACCATGAGTGGATCGTATTGAACATATTTACTCATCTTCTTGACATACAACCTGGTGTGGAGCTTGGGATAACCTATCCCATTGTACTTTTTGAATTCTGGTACCTTAAACTTCTCAAGGTATGATTCCATGTCATACGTGGAAAACTCTGTGATCCCCGCCTGTTCAAATGCATCACATCCTATGAATGCCTTCATCTTCTCAGTGATTTGTTATGTCAATTTCTTTTGCAGTTCTTTCAAGCTGTCCGCGTTTGGCCTATGGTCGACAGGTCTCGGGGCCGCATACGTATCAGGTTCGAAGGTCAGGTTATCTTTCAGGTAAACTCCTTCCAACTCGAAAGGGTCTTTTTGATATTCGTGTTCTGCTTTAGGAGCTTGTGTATTCTTCCCATATCGGGTTTTGGAACCCTCTTCATTAGCCGGCGCTGTAGCTCATAGCAAAGAAATGCTGTCTGTTAGAAAGCTCATTTGTTCTGCCATCTTCTCCATAGCCCTTTTTATGGAACGAAATCTCAGCTCGGAAGGATCATTGATCTTAGGGTCTCCATCATTTCCTTGAATGGTGGCCATCCTGGTCTGGGAACGGGTTCTAATCGGACTTCTCTAAAAGCCTTGATGTTTGGGAGCTATCTTGAAATTTTACCTGATTGTGTTTGAACAACTCAACAAAGGGTTAGTATATATTATATTTTCCTAAAAAGGGTGATTAATCATACAAACATAAAATGTATGTCATACGAGTGTAATGAAAAAAATCAAGAATTGG
Source organism: Lumnitzera racemosa (assembly GCA_024138005.1). NCBI lineage: Eukaryota > Viridiplantae > Streptophyta > Magnoliopsida > Myrtales > Combretaceae > Lumnitzera > Lumnitzera racemosa. The sequence goes on along the minus strand of JAMXBC010000009.1, from coordinate 10,866,654 downwards.
GGGGGGGGGGGGGGGGGGGGAACCTTTGATGTGGCAAAACCTAACTAACTTTTATTAATTTTTGCAATTGCGAAGCTTTACACCTCTTATTCTGTTCATAAAAATGAATTCTAATGAAAACATAAAAAACCTAAAAATGAATTCTAATGACTAGTAAGCTTATCTTGCGTCCTCCTCTTCTTTCAGATCATGGGAGCTTGCTCTTCTTTACCCTTAGTCCTCTTCAGTTATGCTTCCAATGCCTTTATCTTCTGATGGTACTCCTTGTAATGGCTTTCCAACTCCTGCTCTCTTTTATTCGTCCTCTCTGGTTCAGCTTGAACTTCCCTCTTCTCTTCATCATCTTCCCTATCTTTCAGCCCTTTTAGCTGGTGATAAAGAAATCCTTTGGTTGTTTGACTCCTAGCTATTATCCCTCTAGTGGTAGGGGTGGTCTTTTTCATGCACCAAAGAACTTGGATGCTTTGAAGCTTGGTTATTTTATCAACCATCATCATACCAGGGTTAAGGAAGTCCAGTAAGGCAGCTTTTAATGATGGTCTAGGGATCATGTCCTCAATGAGTCCATTAGCTGGAACGTATGTGGTGCAGACATTGAAGCCGATCAGAGGAACCGCTTTGAAGTCTCTACATCCATTTATCATTTCCTTGCTCACAAACCACCTGAGTGTCAACAACAACTCTTCCGCTTTCATACTTTGAAAGTATTGGACCCAGTAGCGGCTAGCTATATTTTCTAGCAGCTCAATTCTTTCTTTAAAAGATTTGATGAGATCATATTGCTGAGTAAAGTCAGCCTGATTAAAATCAAGCTGGTAACTTCTCATGTGGCTAACGAACCAGACCACCAGTAGGACCCTATTAGTTTTCAGATCTCCTCGTTTCTTTTTCTTGAGATGGATTAGTGACCGGATCTGCTCCGCCAGAAGGGCCAAGATATACGATTTCCCTTCAAGGAATTAGGCTACGAGTTCTGCATTTCTGAAATGGACTCGACGTCTTTCATTAGGGAACAGGATTGTATTGAAGACTGCTAGTATAAAAGTGTTGACCCGGTACTGGTGCCACGCTTCTAAACTTGCATAAAAAACCTTGCGTTTTTCTCTATGTTTCACTTGAATAGAAAACCAGTCTATGACATCCTCTAATCAAATGGTCTTTCCTTGATTTAGAACCCGGTTTATTTTGGTTTATCTGATTCCCAGCAACTTGCTGAAGATCTTTGGTGTTGCAGCTTCCAAGTCTGGGACATAAATGTCATCCGTGATTGCAGGAGCCCACAACAATTGGGCGTAACTGATGTAGGCCCATACAGAAACTGGTGGATTCGGGCTCCCAAAAGTAGACTAAGGCCCAGACTAGAGTGATGTTCATAGGGATCTTCTATAGAGAGAGGATTGGCCTAATCTTATTCTTAATAAACTCCTGTTTATCTGGGCTAAAGAGTCAAAACCATGTCTGAAGCAGCTTCTGTGGCCACTGCGGTAAGTGGACATGAATGTCTTCAAAAGGCCCTTGCCTTGGTCCAACCATGACTAATCAAAATTACAATTACAATGTATTCTAAACTTTACATAAAAATAATATCATAGATTATTTACAAGGGAAGATTACAATTACAATCACAACTTCACAACTGCTTTATCAATGTAGGTTTGCCACATCATAGGTTCTTGTGATTTTTGAAAAAGTTTTCATGTAATATGAAGGGTGGGTTCTAAAGGTCCTCAAGTTCTGCAACCATTACGTTTTTCAAAGCAACAATTCTGTGGTCACATTTGAACTTGAGTAGGGTAGCCTGATCGGCCCCGGAAGATAGTTACCCCACAACATCCGAAGCTTACACAATGCTGCTCCTCTTAAGGTCCTAAGACGGCCCGGTTGTGACCGTGTCTAACATGCATTTATGATGCAGAAAGGAAAATAAAATAAAATAAAAATAACTAAATAAAAGATAAAAGTAAAACCCCCCAAAATTTCCTCTTAGATAAATTGCCACAACAAAAAAATGTTAGTAAAAAAATAAATAAATAAATAAAATAAACAAATACATCAAATAACATACCTAAGTTATTTTATTATTATTATTTTTTAAAAAAAATAATCCTATTTTCAGCAACTTCTAGTGGCTAGCCCTCTAGTGGTCCCTAGTGGAGTCGCCAAACTATCGAGTCTGATTTTTCGGTTTTCTTTTATTTAAAAATTGATTTCTCATTTTCCTATTAATACTAAACCCTAACGCATTTAATATTAATCCTCGACTAAAGAAATTGAGAAATTCCGGTTTTTTATTAAAAATAATTTTTGGAGTCGTCATCCGACCAGAGTCAGGAAAAGAAAAGAAACCGTAACCAATTGGGTGGATTGGTTACGATTTAGCTACCGATCTTTGATTTCAATTTTAATAAAGAACCAGAGAGTTCCAAATTCGAGGGCTAACTTATTAAACCCTAACGGATACCACTATTTATTTACCAAAATTAAGATTATTTTTCTAATTATAATTTAAAACAATAAATAAAAATTAAAAGAAAAATGAACCTAAGTTTAACATATTTTATCGTCGCCCCGAAAGTGCTTATGTACCCGTTAGCTGAGATCAAACGATCATAGTTCTTTCTTTTTAAAAAAAAAATATTAATGTGTTGTTTGATTTTAATTTTGAAAACCGACCAAGTTTACATTATTATAAATTTATTTTTTCAAAGAAAACTTTAAAAGGGTCCTAATTCACTAAGTCTTTTATTCTATTTTATGAAAACTCTCTAAAAACACTATTTTTCTAAAAGGGGATTTTTATTATTTTTTTATTTCCAAAATAAATTTTTAAGTGAGAAAATCCTAAAAACATACCTAAGCAAATAAATACATACACATATATCTGTTTACCTATCATGTCATAAACTTAACTAAATAACTAAATAATTATAATGATAAATAAAGAGACAAATAAATAAATAAAATAAAATAATTAAAACCAAACATGGTTAGGGCTGTTTGGTGAAGTGTTGGTGTTGTTTCGTCGAGCGTAGAGACGTGACGGTCAGTACTGAATCGTACGCTGTAATGCTGCTCTATAAAACGTACTACTGCTCACCTAGTGTTGCTGCTGCCCCGTCTGGTGTCGTTGCGGTAGAGAGCTTCACAATTGGATGTTAGATTCGGCTTCGAAATTGTGGAAATTTGGAGTTGATTGCGGATTGCAAAAAGCTGGATCAACTTCGAAATTGGACATTGGATCGGCTTCAAAATTGCCAGATATTGGATCGTGGTGTGTTCATTAGTGGCAGGTGTTGTGGTTAAAGGATGGTGAGTCAAGCGTAGCTGAAGTGTTGTAATGATGATAGCCGGTCGGCGGGGGAGTTCAATGTTTGTGTGTGGTCGCTGTGTTGGCGTGGACGAGGAGCTACTGTGGCGTAGAGTACATGCGTTGAGTGACTAGTTGAGTAGGGAATTGCGACGCGGAAAGAGGATGGGCTACCATGGCTGCTGCATGGAGAGTAGAGTTGGACAGCAGCTGTGTTTGTATAGCTGAATCGCTTGAAGTGTGGATGTCGTGATTTGTGTATTCTGCTTTTCTACCGAATGGTCTTCACTACTGCTTCCTCGATGGATTTCGGCCCCTGCCATTTTCTGTTAGAGGGTCGGCTGGGGCTGTTGGAGTGTGTACGTTAATCGCGGCTCAGTTGACGCTGATCGGTACCGTGCGCGGTTGAGTGAAGCATGAACTCGTTGCGTCTTTGTTTGGTTCGACTATTACTGTTTGCTTGGAGATTTGTCCAAACGTTGTAAGGGGCGGCGCTGCTGATCCAATGAACGTAGCTGGGGTCAGTGATCGCTTTTCAGTTGGTGAAGCAGGTTGCTACCGAATTGGAGTGAGCAGCCGTGAAGTTGAATTGCTATTATCTACTGTACTGTTGTTTAGAGTTGATCGTGTCGTATTCTTTTCCGTATTTTCCTTTTCTGTTTCTGTTTTTCTTTCTTTTTTTCGGTAGTCCTAGCTGTTTTCGTGCGTCTGTGTTTATATAATGTCAACCATATCATATCTTATCACACCTAATTATATCTGATTCATTAATTAAATTAGATTCAAATTTAATTAAATTAAATTCAATTTTAAGATTTAACTAATATTCATATGATTTGATTAGATATGAATTCGATTTTAAATCTTGCTCCTGCAAAGATAGAAAAATAAAGACATAGATACTTGAACCCATGACCTCCAACTAAATCCACCCAAATACTCCGTTATTTATCCGTTAGGCTGTTGGTTTGTGTCTTCACATTCATTACAATTAAATTATATTTAAATTATCTGAATCCCTAAACTAAAATTTTTAACTAAATTAAAACTAAAACTAACACTAAAACTAATTATTCCTAATATAAATTACTTCCTAAAACTCTATGAAATTTTTATGATTTTTTCCTTTTCTTATTTTTTTGGTATTTTCATTATTTTTCAATTTTTGTTATTTTTTTTTAATTAGGACCCTTTTTTGTAAAAATAAAAATTAAGACTATAGAGGGGTAAAAATCAGGTGTCTACGGACAGAAATAAAGAAATGAAGAAATTTAAATCTTTTCCATAAAAAAAAAACTCTTAATTTGTATCCTAACATTCACGAAGGAAGGAGAAGTAGAGTTGGAACTAAATTTTTTCCCATTCCTTTGTTTATTTCTTTTTTAAATAAAACAATGAATTAAAGAGAGCCAAATGTTTCAACTCATTTTGAGTTACAAATAGTATACACTTTTGGAAAAAAAATAATTATAAACTTAAATATATAGTTTTCCTTATAAACTTTTTTATCGGAGTTAAAACCCGAATGAAAAATATGAATATCAAATAAGGGATTAGAAGAGAAAGAAAAGGAAAAAATTGGAATAGGATAAGGAAAATGTTTTAATGTCTTATCTAATAGTTAATGGGCATTACAACTTACGACATAACCCCGCTAAATCAAAACTATGCTAAGGCTTCTAAGTCTACCAAGTTTCATTCATAACATAACCATTCTATAAATACATAAAAGAATCCACTAATGAGTGGGTCACAACAACTACTCAAATCCTCATTAGCCAAATATTCAAACTAGCACAATAGTTCATTGAGTTTATTAACTCGTAACCACAAGTGTCACAATGTAGAATGAAGAGAAGCTAATCTCCTTATGTTAACCTAACTCCATAAAACATAGTAACAAGGAGTCTATCTCCTCAATAAAACATGTCTCTCCTGAACATGGCATAATATCACTATAACTTTAATCATCACAGAAATCTAAATATTTGATGCCTTCTTCTTCCTGTATGTCATCCATAAACAATTCCTCATAAATAAGGTACTCATATGTCCCTATGCTTAAAAAAGAATAAAAAATGAGTTAAAGCTCAGTACGGAAGCACAAACATATACAAATGCCAAAGTCGAAACATACATATGCATATAATGCAAACTATATCAAGAATAAGCAAACAATAAATTAGTTATATTTAATTTAGGTCCATAAACATTTAAGGAGTGCTCATGACTGTGTTACCCCATGATCTTTTCTATGTACATAGGTGGATATAAGTATACGTATTCCTTTAAGTCCTTTATGCTTGAGTCCAGTGTCTAGAGACTGAAACCTAAAATTCTAATTGCATCATCCCATATGAAAGTCTATTAGGGAATCTCTACATATAATCAACAATTGGTCATCTACTATTACGGGCTTCTAGGGTAAGTAAGTCAAGTACAACTAGCAATGAAATTTTATGAAGCCAAATATAAATTTTTCCGGTTCACTTACTAAGTCCTAACAAATACAAGAAATAAGCAAGCATTACGTACCTGAGTCCTTAACAAGCAAACAATTTTGTAAAGGAATGCTGGATTACGAGAGTTCAAAACCTAACCCTAAAACAAAGCAATCTGCTTAGTTTCTGCCACTTATAGTGGCTTAGCATCTGAATGTTATCTAGTAAGGCATTAAGATGCCTTGTGAACCTAAAGTCAATTCAACCATTTCCTTATTAAACTAACACCTCTTCCAATCCCAACTTAAGGTACTATAAGCCAATTTTCCATATAGTAAAAGCTAAGCTAGGCCTCCAATTTCAACTTAAAAAATAGCTTCTCAACTTAAGATTCAAGATTATGAATTGTAGTTCAATGCACTTCCATGCAAAATATCAAACACTTGGCGAAGTCAGATTGGAGAGGCCCTAAATCTTCAATAGCTACAAATAAGTTTCAACTTAAGATTTAAAACTTATCATATTCTAAGCATATCTCTTCTTAAATCCATTTTTCTAGCCAGAAATCAAACCTAACCCAAGAATCCATCAAGATACTTACCTTCAATACTTGAAATGGTTACTAGATAAAAGAACTATAAATCTTCTCTTCAATACACCTAAGAGTAAGCTAGAAATAACAAGAAACAAGGGGATTTAGTGCACTATGAACCTTAATACAACTTTTTCGAGCTAAATTTGCAAGAGCCTTACCTTAGTCACCTTGAACTTTCCTCTTAAGGTAAGGTTTAGGAAGGAGGCTTAGTTTTATGTTATAAAAGAAGAAGGTTAAACTATATGTGACAAAACTAGGGTTTAATAAGGAGACATATTAAGGGTACGGTTTTAGATACTTTCTGAAATGCCTAAAATGACCTTGTTTTTGGAAAACATTTTCTTCATATATTATATCCTCTCATCCTCAAGAATCTTTCGTCTTGAGAGTTTACTTTAACTTAAGAACAACTTTAGATACTTCCACTTCACATTGTCCTCCAACTCCTATGTGGCCTTGCATTTTGACCGACTCTTCCTTTGTAACTTCACTTAGGGGATTGTCCTTCTCAATTCATGAACTTTCCTACCAACTATGTTAAGGGTCTTTCCTCGATGGTGAAATTTGATTGTAAGTACAAAAACTCCAAATCCAGAATAGGTACATCTACATCTTTCGATCTTTGATCTGACATAGGTATGAATTTCTTTAACATTGATACTTAAAAGATATCATTCATTCCCTCTAAAAATATTGGCAAAGCTATATAGCAAGCCACCTTTTGAATTTACTTAAGCACTTCAAAAGGACCAATATTGTCATGGGCAAGCATCCTTATCTGATGTTATTGCCATGGGCATACCATTTAACCTAACTACTTCCCTAATATAAGCTTTTACTAGCCTATCTAAGGTATAACTAATATTGATTGGTAAGGGTTGACTTAGTTAATATTTCAACTATTACCTAAACCACATCGTGTTTTTCCTTGGTTCCAGGGAAGTAAGTTAAAAAATCCATCGTCATGTGCTCCTACTTCCACTGAGGCACCATTAAAGGTTACAATTCACCTATTGGTCTCTTATGCTCAAACTTCACCCTCTAACACGTAGGACATTGTGAAATAAACTCAACTATATCACACTTGATGTTTTTTTACCAATAATGATAGTTCAAATCCTTGTACATCTTAATGCTTCCAAGGTGTATTAAATATGTCAAATAGTGAGCCTCTTAGAACACTTCCTCTTTCAACTTTGGTAAGCACAATCTTATCCCATATCTTAAGGTCCCATTGATGTCTAACCTGAACTTAGGTACCAAACCATGCTCCACTTTACTCATCAAGTCTTAGATTTGTTGATTCTCTATCTGAACTACTTTGATCTAGTATACTAAAATCGGTTGAATGCGTAAACTTACCAATCTCTCTCCTACTTCATTGGTCACAACTTCTAAGTCCATCTTGTACATATCCTCAAGAAAATGCTTATGAGTCGTAATCAAGGTGGTAAAATTGCCTTGCTTCTTCCGTTTGATCGTGTTTGCTACTACATTTACTTTTCCCTATTGGTATTGAATATCCATATCGTAATCCTTTATCTACTCCAACTATTTATGCTACCTCAAATTCATCTCTTTTTAAGTGAAGATGCACTTTAGACTCTAATGATTCGTGAATATCTTGCACTTCTCCCCATACAACAATGTCTCTACAACCTCAAAGCTATCACCACTACCGCTAACTCTAAATTATGAGTTAGGTAATTTTTCTCATAAGGTTTAAGCTATCTTGAGGAATAAGCAAATACCTTCCTATCTTGCATCAATACGTAACCCAATCCTTAGCTCAAGGAGTCATTGAAAATAGTAAAGTCTTCCCCATACTTAGGCAAAGTCAACATTAGGGTTGCACTTAACTTTTGGAAAATGGCTTCACAACGGTCATCTCAATCAAACTTTACCCTTTTTTGGTAAGTTTTGTGAGAGGTGCGGCCAAACTAGAAAAGCCCTCAACAAATCTTTTGTAGTAACCTACTAAACTCAAGAAGCTTCTAATCTTAGTCACTAACTTTGGTCTTTACTAATCAACAATTGCCATTATCTCTGTTAGATCTAAAGATCCCATCCTTATCCACTACCTGACCTAAAAACACCACATAATCAAGCCAAAATTCACACTTAGAGAAATTTGCAAGCAACTGCTCTTCCTTTAGCAGGCCTAAAACTAACTTTAAGTGCTCTTCATGTGCCTCCTTGCTCCTAGAATAGATCAAGATATCATCTATAAACATAATAAAAAAATCTGTTGAAAAAAGTCTTCAAACACTCAATTCATTAGATTGATGAAAGCTAATGGGGCATTAGTCAACCTAAAAGGAATAACTAAGACTCGAAGTGTCCATATCTCATCATTGTCATCTTTTGTATGTCTTCTTCTTCAATTCTCAGCTGATGATAGCCTTAAACCTCAAGTCAATCTTATAAAACACTTAGGCTCCTTGCAACTAGTCAAACAAGTCATCAATTATGGGAAGTAGGTACTTGTTCTTAATCATGACTCGATTAAACTCTTGATAATCTATATAAAGTTTCATACTACTATCTTTCTTCTTAATAAACAAAACTAAAGCTCACTACGACAAAGTGCTTTGTTTGATAAACCCTGTCTCTTATAAATCTTGCAACTGTTTCTTCAACTCTACCAACTCAACTGAATCGATCTTATACACTTACTTTGAGATATGAGTGGTTTCAGGTACTAAGTCATTACAAAACTTGATATGCCTCTTAAGTGGCAACCTTGGCAACTCTTTAGGAAACACTATAAAATATTCATTCATCATAAGGATCTATTCTAACTTCATGTATTCGTTACTCTTCGATCACATAGCTGCTAATCTCCTTTTTCCCCATAACTCATAAGTAGGCAACATAATGAGTCTTTGAGCATCCAACTTAAAGTTAAAGTCACTCCCATCATCCAAAGTAAAGTGTACCACCATGCCACAACAATCAATAATAGCTTGATACCTTGCCAACAAATCCATACCTAGAAAAACATCAAACTCAAACTTATTCAACACTAAAAAGTATGCTAGCAACATTACCTTCCACTTCTACACTAACCCTCAATACTTCCTCTCCAATGCATTCATTACTCCCAAAGGTGTACAAATATTTAAAGATCCAACCAAAAGCTCAAGAATCAAGTCACAAGCACGTGTAAATGACTTAGAGAGATAGGAAATCATAGCACCAGTTTCAAACAAAGCATATGTACTACAAGAGTATACAATGAGTGTACCTATAGCAGTGTCCTCATTAGGTAAGTCTTAGTGTTACTAATGAAGTAAAAACACTCTCGCTAAGGCTTTCTATCTTGGTCTACCATTCTATTGTTGTTTGGTTTGTACTTTAGCTAGAGGCCTAACGGCGTATTAACTTGCTCTATCCTTCCCCCTTACTGGTTTCTCAGTACAAGCTTCCTCAACACAACCCCTTCAAGTATAGAGATGATAAGAAGATAACAACATAGATTTGTTAATGTAGCCTTTGCTAAAATGACGAGTCTTGCTACAAGAAAAACAAGCACCCATCAACAACCTGCAAAGTCCTATCTCTTAAGGTCCATAGCATTTAGGCCACTTAACAGTAAGAGGTATTGGTACTAAAAGAGTTAAGGGTAAGGCTTCGATCTAAATAAGAGGGAGTACCTTAGTTATTGCTTTAGTCATCAATTGAAGCTTCTTCCCATTTCCCTGAACTACATCTCCAGAAGTAAACCTTTTTCATGTCACAAAATTAGTTCAACCTGCTAGAGTGTCCTTTTTTTTTTCCTTAAATTCTTTTCCATGTGTGTTAACTTCATAATATTCTCTATGTATGTATCCAATTGAAAAACATCCACTACACTATGTAAATTTGACTCTAAGCTATTTAGAAACCTATGAGCTCTAACCCCATCATCTACCCTTATAGTTGGTGGTAGAAATGTAAACAAACGACTCATCACAACCTCATACTCCTCTACTAACCAACAACCCTGATGGCAGCTAAAATAGGCAGCTTACAAATGGTCCCTCACACTGATGGGAAAGAACTTAGCATATAATAGATTCTTGAACTCTTGCTAGGTGAGCAACCCCTCTGACCTCCTCAGCTTACTAGTCCACTAAGCAACAATAACCTCCTTCAATTTATAAGTAGCATCATCAACTTTCCTCTCATCAAGCACTTGGAAAGTAGTGAAGGCACTCTCTAAATCCTCCATCCACTTGCTAGTAGCCAAAAAGTCCTCCCCTCTTGGATTAAAACCATTGATCTTTTGAGAAAACTCATGCAAATTGATAACCCTATCTCTAGGTGTAGTCTACTAAGCCAACAGTCCAATCAGATAATTCATAGTCTTTAGTAGCATGGTAGAGGTGTTCGGACCCAAACCCTACCTAGTCTAATCCTCTCGAGCTTCAATAGCTCCTTCAGGTTCTGAACAAATCTACACTCTAGTGCCTTTCGGATGAGGTGGTGTAATAAGGAAAGCATCTCGTAAGGTGTCTTGCCCTCCAAAAGTAGAAGAACCTAGACCAAAGATATGTCTAGGTAGCATACTATAGGAAAAGGATATAAAACAACAAGTAGTACAAAGGAAACTAACTGAAGGGGTAGAGTAAAAGAAGATAAGTTACTTAGAAATCTAATAAAAGGTTAACTCAAATAAAATCAAGCAACAACATAAGTAACTCTTGATAACAATAAATCATGCTTTAACATACAACTTGCAATTTCCAACTTAGTAAATCACTTCTTAACTGATTTATGATCAACACTTATTTAACTACAAGATTCATTCCCTAAGGTCTTCGTAATCAAATGCCTAAGATTCTTATATCAGCTTGCCCAAACCCTTAAGTCAATAGCCTAGCTACCTACTTGATCTTTCATCATAATCCCCTCTATGATCTTCAAACCTTTAGCTTTGATACTATGTAAGTTATAACACCTCAGGATCCTAAATGGGTATTACAATGTAAGCCCCACAACCAGTCACTTAGAGTTTCGATCGGCTGAAATATCTGATCAATCCTAAATTATAAATAAAATCAGAAATATTAGTAAAAATGATCTTGTAAGTTCAAATTTAAGAAAATAAATAATAAAATAAAAGAATATAAAAATTTCAAATTTTAAGTATATAACTCGTTATTTATCGAAAATGCATAAAATACATTCCAATAATTAATGAATCGCTAGATAAATTATATGTATACTAAAAATCATAGAATGACCTAAATAATATTTAGGAATATTTATTTGTACTATATATGAATTTACATATAGGTAGAAATACGCGTAACTACTTAAAATATGCAAAATGAGCTAAAATAATACTAAATAATTAAAGAAAATTCATAATTAATTAAGGAAAAATAAATAAAAATAATAAAAAATAAGTAATGATCCAGATTTAGGTCATGGAAATTGGGGAAAATAAGAAAAAAATTAGCTAATTAAATTAGAACAATACAAAAACCAAATTGGAAGAAGATAAGACAATTTTCTAATCAAATTAATGCATAATAATTTCCCTAAATCTCTATAAATACTCCAAAATTTTTCGAAGCTCATTTGGTTAGTTTGGAGAGTGAGAAAAATAGAGAGAGGTGAAATTGAGAGAAAAATTAAGGTTAGAAAAAAAAAAAAGAAAACTATATAGTTGGGGCTTGTAAGGAGAACCTAGACTTGACGAGCAACTGGAAGTAGATAGCCACCACCACCATACGGTAGTAGCAGTACCCAAGTGGGTCGATATACCCATGGCCACCGACAGTAGCTAGAGCTACCCAAATCGGTGAGTTCGATTTCTAGTCCGATTTTGTATAATTTTGTAAAAATAGTAAATATTTTTAGAAAATTATGAATTTTGTTATTTCGAAATATTTTTTTATGTAGTTTTTATGAAAAATATTATTTTGATGAAAATATGTCTCATGATATATGATCTATAAGAAATTATGCAAAATCGAGCATCTTTCGGTTTAGAAATAAATGACCTTTTGTTTAGACTACTTAGAGAATATGGAATAGTACTATGAAGCCCGTTTTGAAAAATTAATTTTTGAAATTTTTAGATAATTTTTAGGTCGTAAAATGAGGTATAAAATGGGTAATTTATGGTTAGTTAAGTAATTAAATAATTAATTACAGATTTAGTGAATAATTATATATTTTAGGATGTTAAAATCTGATGAAATATGATACTTGTAGTATTTAGGGTGTTAGATGTAATTATTAGGTTAATTATGTAGTAAATAAGTAATAGGGAAAAATAGTAAATTTTAAGTTAATTTTGTAAATTAGGTAATTAGGTGTAAAATCTGATTTAGGATGAATTTTGAAATTTTGAAATGATAATTGATGTTAGGAGATGGTAATTAGAGTATTAAAAATATTAGATGTATATTATGTACATAATAAGTAATAGTACATAATATACAATTATTAGAAATATAATAAATGGAAGATATTAGAATAAAAATTGATATTATATAAATAATAGGGATACATAATAAATCTGATAGAAAACTTAAATTTATGTAATCATGTGAAAAATGTAAAAATTTCTCACTTTAGAAGTAAATTCGATATACTAATAAAGATTTAAGTGTAACGGGTAGAATAAAATATTGACTAGGGGTAATGATGGTATTTAGGATATCTAGATGTAATGTGATTAATTTCACATTATGAGTTGAAACGAATTTCTAGGATTCGAGTATAAAACAGTACTTAGAAAATCAAACTAGAACCTAATTTAAAAATCAATGCGAAAACTAAACCCGAACTTAACCCCAAACCTAAAATAATTGTAAAAGATTTGAGAACCTAGATAATTTGATATATTAAACCCTAAACAAAACATAACAATAAGTATTATAAGATAAAACCAACTTATAATAGTTATATGAAAAACTGAAACTACGTTTGTGTTATAGGGATGATTGGCGATGGCTTGAGTGAGTTAGACCTCCAGTGAGTGAGTGAGGAGTCTAGGTAAGTTGGGATCAATATGATGCTGTATTTTGGAGGCTTGAGATTATGCTTGTTAGATAGTTGGTTGTGTGCATGTGTTTAATTATGAGTGATGCTATGATTTTGTTTGTTGTTCTAGCTTGTATTGTATAATTTGTATGAAATGATTGATCACCATAAACTAGACCTAATCAAATATATGACTTATAATCATAATCAAACCTATACGGCAACCCATTAGGAGAACCATTAGGAGAAACTTAGGATTCTTTGGCCAAATACCGACTCCTTCGAAAGGGATAGCGCAAAATTGCATAATGGTCCCTTCTTCATCCTTAGTTGAACTAAGTGATAGGAGATTAGGTTGCGGCGAGGGTGAAGTCAATGGTTCGAAGGTAGTCGCAGGAAGAGCGGTGTCTCCATTGCACAAGCCTAGGTTTGGTCGTAAGCTATTACATTAACTGCAACTCCTTAACCCGGATTAGAGTGGGCACAATTTCTCTAATCTCACGACAGGCCGGACAACGTCGTGCAATGGCATTTACTTGAACATGCATTGCACCTAATAAGTTGGTTATAACCTTATTATGTTTATGGTGTAGTTTTAAGTCCTCTATCCTAACTTACTGAGCTTTGGTTGCTCACATCCCTATAGACATCGTGTAGGTGTTGGCTAAGAAGCGGCGTACAACTACTTTGAAACGAGTAATTGTTGGATTTTAGGAAGTGAGGAAAAACATTTGAAGAACAAACATATATTTTTAAGGTCTAAGCTTTTATTTTAGAACTTATCATTTTTGAATAATGTAATAACTAGGAAATATATTACGGTGAAATATTGTAAACATTAATTGTAATAACTGAATTATAATGTATATATATATATATTCTCACTTTCTTAGGTAAACGATTTATTTAAATTACAAACTATTTACTTTAAAATAGATTAGTCGTAGATGCCTTATATAGATTAGGTCTAGGATAGCAGTTGTAAGGATAGCTTCTATCTTAGAATAGTTTACACAGCGAGACTGTTACGACTCTACCGCTTCGGGGCGTAACATACAACATGCCACATAACTCTACTAATAGGAATTATGCTAAGGCTTCTAAGTCTAACAAGTTTCATTCATAACATAACCATTCCACAAATACGTAAAAGAATCTACTAAGGAGTGGGTAACAACATCTTCTCAAATCCTCATAAACTAAAGATTCAAACTAGCACAATGGTTCATTAAGTTTACTAACTCAAAACCACAAGTGTCACAAGGTAGAATAAAGAGTAGCTAATATCTTCAAATAAACAAAAATCCACAAAACGTAGTAAGAAGGAGTCTATCTCCTTAATGAAACACGTCTCTCTTAAACATTACATAATATCACCACAACTCTAGTCGTCATAGAATTATAAATATTCGATGCCCTCCTTGTCCTATATGTCATCCATAAACAACTCTTCATAAATGACATACTCATACTTCCTTATGCTTAAACAAGAATAAAGAGTGAGCCAAAACCTAATATGGATGTACAAATACACAATGATACCAACCCAAAACAAATACATGCGTATAATGTAAACTACATTAAGAATAACCAAACGATATATTAGTTAACTTTAATTTGGGCTCGTAAACATCAAAGGAGTACTCATGGCTTTGCTACACCTTGACCTTTCCCACATACATAGGTGGATATAAGTATATGTGTTCCTTTGAGTCCTTCACACTTAAGTCCAGAGTCTAAAGTCCAAAGATCATAAAACCTAGAATTATAGCTGTGTTGTCCTATGTAAAAGTCCATCAGGGAATCCCCACATATAGTCAATAGTTGCTTCTTTAGTAATTTGCCACTGTGAGCCCTTAAAGCAATCAAATCAAGCACGACAATCAAAATTTATTAAATTGAATATAAATTAGTCTGTTTTTCTTACTAAGTCCTAACAAACATAAGCAACGAGTAAGCTCTACTTACTTAAGTCCTTAGCATGCAAACAATTTAGCAAAGGAATGTTAGAGTACAAGAGTCCAAAACCTAACCCAAAGACAATTTAATTAGCTTAGTTTCTTATATCTTGATCAAAACTCAATAAAACAAGATCCCCTTCTAGTCAAATTTTAACTCCTAGGCTAAGTAAGGAAATCACTTGAAGTCACTTCATAAACTTTAGCCTTTAGGTTAAAGATTGAGTCCTATGGATGTGGAAAGATTAGATAAGGAGTTTATTGAGATATATTTTCCTAAAAGCTAACTTAGAAGGCAAAAGAGTTGAAGCAAGACTGGCATCCCTATGCTATAGATAATAGCATCCGTATGTTAAGCTTTTGCCACTTATAGTAGCCTAGTGTCTAGACATTATCTAGCAAAGCATCTAGACGCATCGCTTCTGCTTTGTGATTTTGTAAAACATAAACCCTTCAAACCCAAAGTCAATTAAACCATTTCCTTGTCTAAACTTACACCTCTTCTAATCCTGACTTAAGGTATAGTAAGCTAATGTTTCCATACATTGAAAGCTCAACTAAACCCCTAATGTCAACTCGCTTCTTAAGTCAAGAATCAATATTAGGAATTTTAGTTCAATGTACTTACTTACAAAATATCAAATACTTGGTGAAGTTAGATTGAAGAGGTCCTATATCTTCAATAGCTACAAATAAGTTTAAACTTAAGATATATTACTCATCATATTCTAAGAATAGCTCTTCTTAAATCTATTTTTCCAGTAAAGAATCAAACTCAACCCAAGAATCCTTCAAGATACTTACCTTCAATACTTAAAATGGCTACTAGACAAAAGAACTATGAATCTCCTCTTGAATTCAACTAAGAATAAGTTGGAAACAACAAAAAACAAAGAGATTTAGTGATGCGTCTTTAAGGTCAGACATATGGAGAAACACCAAAACAAAGAAAACCAAAAAGAAACAAAAGAAAAGCTATTAGATTCTGAGCAGCTATCAACTAAACATGACATACTAGTCGATCCTACTCGGACTATAATCTACTGAATATGACTCACTAGTTTGAACTAAAGGGTCACTTCCCACTACTCATTGCTAAAAGAAATAGATAAGAGTTGAAGAGTAATGAGAACACTAAGGTTTCTTAAAAGAAGCTTGAATAAATTCTAATGTTGATAACTGATATCAGCATACAATTAAGTAAGGGTTTATATACTAATCCACTATGATTATTTACATGTATGAAAAGACAAAAAGAGCATTCTTACAATTAGGTTACATAATACATACTAAAAAATGTAAAAAAGACAGAATATTCAATACGGGAAGCGAAGGAACCCTAAAAAAATGTCGTACCAAAAGATACGTGTCGTTCAATGGCTAAACATTAGAAATATAGTATAAATGGATGAAAAAAAGAATTTGCAATTAGGAGCCGACCTGATTTAGATTAAGTTAAGGCCTAGTTAGTCCTATCGTAGAGCAATTAGCTTAGTTTAAGGTCAAACGTTTGTGGTTAGCTTGGATAGTCTTAAGGTTGTCTACTCGGATATCTTATCATAGTACAATTGTTTGACAAGTCTAGCACATTGGAAAGTTAGGCAATCAAGATGACAAAAAAGGGAAACACAAAGGTTAGGATAGGAATGTCCTTCTTGGATAAGGCTTCGAGCTAGTATTCTTTGAGTTTGAGTGAGTCCTTGAAGTCCTCTAGCTCGACTTCATATGATTGATCCTGGGGATTAATTTCTATCATTTAATGTGCTATAAACCTTAATACAAATTTCTTGAGCTAAATCTTTAAGAACCTTACTGTAATCACCTTGAACTTTTTTCTTGAGGTAGGGTTTAGAAAGGAGGCTTAGTTTTCTACTATAAAAGAAGAGGTTTAAATTATAACTAGTAAAAATTAAGGTTTACTAAGGAAGCAAATTAAGAGTAGAACTTTAGAAACCTTTAGAAATGCCTAAAATGTTCTTGTTTTTTAAAAACATTTTCTTGACATACTACATTTACATTATTATAAGGTTTGTCATATGTAGAAATTGAAATATTAAACACCTGCAAGTTGAGTTTCTTTTAGAAAGGAATGGTGTTGTTTTTGCAATTTTTCTCAAACCATTCATCTAAATAATAGTGGGATCTATCCCTTCTGTTGATAAGGCTCTTTAGACATAGGGCCCTCAAGCCTATCTAGATTTGACGTGCCTCACCATTTTGGGCCTATCGCCCTAGGCTTAAGTCATAGGTGCGACATGACCGCTCTTAAAAAGCTCTTTAATAACTAAAAGACACTAGATAAGGATAAGAGACTAAGTCAACAATCAACTTCAGCATATGCAGGACATGTTAGATACTACAAGCCCACTCTCCAATACTTGCAGAGGAAGCTTCACCCATTAATCACTCTCTAACTGCTACCTCCACTCCACTATAAATACTAAGTCACCACTTAATGGTAAATTACTTTGACACTTTGTACGCTAAATCTTGTCTATTACTCTTAAGTATCCACTACTCTCTAGAACTTTACATTGACTTAAGCATCGGAGTGACTACGCTAGACAACACCTTGGCATCCCCTTAAAGTGTTCTATTTTGTAGGCTTACCAAATGTGTAAAGCTCAATTTCTATCGGAAAATACCCGAAGACAACATTTAACACCGTTTGTAGGAAATAACGGAATTCCTACATAAAAAACCCAAACACATTAAACACAATCTTTAGACATTATGTCTTGTCTTGATAAATAAGAGAATCACCAATTAATGAATAACCAACCCGTGGAGAACTAGCCTCCTCCAAAGGAAATACTAAAGGAGCACTTAGAGCACTCGAAATGCTTAGTTGAGGAATTTACTACTCAAAACAGGCTTCTTCGTGCTCACCTTAAAGAAGTTAAGAGGTACAACATGCAAACTCATACCCTAAAGCCTTTAATGCCTATACTAGGTAGAATAACCACTATCAGCAACTAGTGTGAAATGGTAAGGATCAGTAATTTGACCCCTCGATGCAATAATAGCTGGCAAGGTTTACAGTAACTCGCGACTAAGCCTTGGTTAGTAATGAGCAAGTAACCAACTCACACGGAGTACTAGCTTACTCAATAGCACGCTAAGCTCATCCAGTAGACGATGCTAACCTCAATGAGCTCCATGCAATTTTTAGGAGTCTCTATGAGCAATAAGGGAGTAAAGGAGCTGGCGATGCCAGGCTGGTTGTTAGTAATAGAACCCCCTTGACCAAGGGCATCCAAGACAAAGTGTTTCCCCTTAAGAGCAAGCTTTCATCCTTAGACCAATATGACAATATAGGGGATCCGAACAACGACCTTCTCCACTTCTATACCCCCAAAAACCTCCATGGTCATAGGAACGCTATAATATGCAAGGCTTTCTCGGGTATCCTAAGGAAAGTAGCTAAGATGTGGTTTAACCATTTGCCCAAGAACTCCATCAGCTCCTTTAACGAGAAAGCATAGAAGTTCAGCGTCCATTTCAAGGCTAATAAGCCCCTGTTCAAGGATACGTCATCCTTATACCTGATAAGGCAGAGTAAAGGTGAATCTCTATATGACTATGTAGCCTGGTTCAATAATTCCATGGTCAAGATCCCTCAACTGGATGAGGGATTTGCTATCTACGCCGCTTAGCTCAGCATTTGACCTTCACGAGACTTCTTCTAATCGCTTGCAAACTGTAAGCTAAAGACCTTAGTGGACTTTTGGAATAAAGCCCAGAAGCACATCGACCAAGAAGATAACATTTGTACTAAGCGTGATGCCAACCGAGAGAGGACAGGTAAGTATGATAAGTAAAAATTGTTCGTAAATGATCACCTTGATAGTCTTTTCTGAGGTGAAGCACAAGAACCTACTACAGAAACCCCGAAGATGAAGGGGAACCCTAGTCATCGAAACTTGGATAAGTACTGCCAGTTCATACCACTAACGAATGCTTCAAACTAAAGAAAGCAAGTGAATATGCCATTCAGCAGGGCTTCTTCAATGAGTATGTAGCCCAATTGAGGAACAATGACTGTTCCAATGACGATGACGACTGAGCACCCCAAAGGTGACGGATCCTGGGTGTTAGAGCAGAGTAGAATGAGGACCACCATAACAACCATACCCCTAATGGCTTAATCAATATAATCATTAGGGGGATATACCTAAGGAGCTAACTAAGCACCAGTAGCTAAGTTAGCGCCTTATTCAAGGTGCTAGTAGTAAGGGATAAGAGATAGAAGCTAGACACTTCTATCTCCTTCTCTGATGAAGACATCAAGGAGGTAAACCTCCCATGAGGACATCTTAATCATAGGGGTAAGGATTGCAAATTTCGAGGTCCTAAAAATAATAGTGTACACTGGCAGCTCTATTGATATCCTCTTCTTGTACACATATGAGAGGATGAGGGAGAAATCGTCAGTTAAGATGAAGTTATACCACCACAACTTGATCAACTTTAATGGAAGTACCATCCAAGCTAAGGGTATCATCACTCTAGATATGGAGCTTGGCAATAATGATCACGTAACATGATAACCAATAGAGTTCATCATGATCGACTATACCTCCCCCTATAATACTCTCTTGGGAAGACCAAGTCTAAATGTGTTCAAGTTCATCACGTTCTTTCTTCACCTAAAGGTAAAGTTCCCAACCTCGATCGAGAGAGGGAATATGTAAGTTTAATCAAAAGCTCTCATGAGAGCTATATGTTAGGGCAACCAAAGGTAACGGAGTCTTCGCTTTAAAGTTTAGCCTGTAGGAGAAGCTAGCGAAGAGGGGTGAGCTGGGTGTAAAAGCTAAAGACGTCCAGATCAATCCCTTTCCTACCAAACCATAAAGCTTGGGATTAAAACTTCTCTTGAGGTAAAGGACAAAATTATTGCTCTCTTGCAAGTCAATTCAAATAAGTTCGCCTGGTCAGCATCAGATATGCCTAAGATCTTGCCTAACTTTACAACCTATAACCTCAACATTGACTCTACTATGTGACTTGTTAAGAAAAAGAATAGGCACTTCGGTTTAGAGAGGCAAGCTATAATTAAGGAAAAGGTATAGAAACTGCTCAAGGCCAACTTCTTGAGGAAAGAAAAGTACCTGACCTAGCTAGCAAATGCGGTGCTAGTCAAGAAGAAGACTGGAAAGTGGCATATGTAAGTCGATTATACCAACCTCAATAAAGCTTACCTAAAAGATTACTTCCCTTTCTTAAGAATTGATCAACTCGTTGACTCCAATTCGAGACATGCCCTGTTAAGCTTCATGGATACCTTCTCAAGGTATAACTAGATCAAAATAAACCTGAAGGACGAAGTCCATACCTCTTTTATCATTAACTATGGCACATATTACTATATAATGATGTCGTTTGACCCAAAAAAAAAAATGCTGAGGCCACATACTAGTAGATGGTAAGGAAATTGTTTAAGCTCCAGATCGGGCATAGTAAAGATATGTATGTTGACAACATGATCATCAAGTGTACAAAGCTAAGTGATCATGTCAAGGACCTCCAAGAAGCCTTTGACTAGATGCGGATATGTGACATGAAGTTGAACCCCTAGAAATGCGTCTTCAAGTTTGGCTCTTATAAATTCTTGGGCTTCCTAGTCACTCGAAGAGGTATTGAGGCTAATCTCGAGAAGATAAGTGCCATCAGGGGGATGAAGCCCCCTACCTCAGTTCAAGATGTATAGAAGCTTACCAATACGATGGTCGTACTGAACAGGTTCATCTCAAAAAGTGTGAACAGATGCCCTAAGTTCTTTATAATCTTGAAAAATCTAAAGGATTTTGTATAGACTCTAGAGTGCACCATTGCCTTCCAATAGCTTCAAGATTTCCTTGCCCACCTACCAATCTTCTCCAAGCCCATCCATAGGGAAGGCCTGTTCTTATACTTGGCTGTAAACAATTGAGCACTCTCCTTTAGGTTGGTTAGAGCAGATGGAAGAGAATAGAGGCCCATATACTACGTTAGCCAAATACTTTAAGAAGCTGAGGTCAGGTGCATCCAGGTAGAAAATTTTGCCTTGGCTATCGTCATCTTAGCATGATTGCCTCTAATTAAAGCTTCTAAACTTTACAAATTACAAACCTATTTTCTATCCTAAACTCGGTTCGATAGGCAAGTGTATCTATTATTTTATAGTACATATGAGTATAGGGTCATTTCCACTAAGAAAATAAGTCAAACACTAGTACTCAATAATCTTTCTATGATCTAGTGGTCAAATTTATCAAGTGATCAATTATGAAGACTCTAATTTGTTAACTAAACTACATTAATCCACAAACTAATGTGATTAATAGAATGATTACAAGAACAATTTAACATGCAAACTTGCTTCACCACTTAGCATAATCTTACCAAAATACCTTTTATCCTAATCCTTGTTACCCACGAGAAATTATAGTATATAAGCATTCTTCTCAAAACTACTTACTTCTAATACTAATTGTGTCAATTAAAATCTCTTCCTCATTAACAGCTAATTAAGAATGCATTAATGTTATGTTAATGTATTGATTCCCCTAAGGATACGACAACTTTCATAATAATATATCTATTATTAGGAGTAAGTTGTTTCAATAAACTAGATCTATTCAATAGAAATATCCCTCAACATATTTTATTGAAATCTGTCCTAAGTCAATGTCGTACACTACACCATACTTAGATTCGTTAAGCGCCATTCATCATAATTAAAAACGTTAGGAAATTAATTTTTCATCTACTTGAACATACAAAGTGATGTAGCAAGTCCTAATGGACTACTTACACATGAAAAAAAAAAATAACACAAACTAATAGGAATCATCATTAAGCAAAAATAAAACATGGAATAAGTTAAAAGTAAAAATCCGTTTTTATTCCATAGAAGAAGTTTGAAAAATACACGAGCAATTACTTCCCATCGTCTCTTTCAAGTAATTCCAAGAAAGTACTGTACAACACTTAGAAAACTACACAAAAGATAACGGAAAAATACAAACTGGGTATAAGGATGGTTTAATGGATGTGCTGTCATTAGGTGATGTGTTATTCTTGATGATTTTAAAAGATTTTTTTTTTCTCTTGATTAGTTGTGGTATTTTTATATTCTCCCCGCCATAGGACTCGAATTAATCTCTTTAAGGCACCACCTGATGTTTTCCACATATTGGTTCATGTGAAAAGCTGGAAAAGAACAATTACGCCCCTTCCATCACGCTCATGACTCAAGGAGTGATAGTCTTGGAAGATAATGTTTTTCACTAATCACGACCATTATTAAGGCCATGAAATCCTCATTACTTAATTATACCTCATCACACTGTAATTGGGAGCATGATCATCCTCTTACTATTCAATCACGGCCGTGATTGATAGGGGGATTAGAAAACCTTCCTTGATCATGGTCATGATTAAAGGCTTAACTAGGGTTGGATTCTCCTTTACTTCATTATCATGCCGGTGATTTATAATACTTCACTTATTTCATCCCCTCACGATCGTGACTGACTAGAAAGTTGTTGTTATTGTATATAATTCATCCCCTTGCTCATGATTTACCTAAAATCAATATTTTATACAATTAAGTATCCTAAACTTAAGAATTAAATCACATTTATAATCAATTATATGCATAAACATACTTTGAAAGTGTAAAGTAATTTACACTTATCAAACTTCCCCATACTTAAGCTTTACTTGTCCTCAAGCAAACATTCAAAATAATTAATTGCACATTTTGACAAAACATTCATACAGGCTTAACTTTGTCCATATCCCATTGTGTTCTTACAATATGAAAAGCAATATTCTAAGACTAATCAAAGTAAAGCACAATTTATCCTTACTATTTAACATAAGCTTTCAAAGGTCCAACGTCAATCATAGAGTCGAATAGATCAATGAAAATTGGTCATACCTAATCTACTTCCTTAAGTGTATAAAAACCTTTCAATTACTTCTTAAAAAACATTAATCTAAAAGAAAAGCATATTGCATCCATCTTTCCCTTCTATTTTTACTTCTTTTATTGAATCTCTCCAATATGACTTACACATTGCATACTCCTTTTTCTTCTTCATTTCATTCTTCTCTTCTTCTTCTTTTTTTAACAAATAAGAACACCAAAGATCAACAATAGAGTCAGACTTCACTATTTTGAGGGATCAAAGCCCACCCTTGGTAACTTAGTTACAAGGTCAAAGTTTAGCAACGGAGTTAGACTTCACTCTTTTAAGGAACTGAAGCCCACCATTACTAACTTGATCCTTATAAATCCTTATTGTAAAGTTATAAAGACAAAAACTAATAGCGGGGTTAGACTTTGTTCTTCTAAGGGACCAAAGCCTACCTTTACTAATTTAGTCCTTAAACACTTCAATTTATTCTAATTTGAAGAGATTCTCAAGAAGTATCAACAAGTGAATTACTTCATTTTCCCTTTTTATTCAAGATTAAATGATCTCCCAAATGTAATCGAAAAGTAGATATACTACTTAGAAAATTTAGAAGCATAACCAACTAGCTTTGAACTAAAGACTACAATTCACTTTTAACCCCTAAACTCATTCATTAAATAGCAAGCAAGTGTGATTCACTGAGATTCTATCCTATAAGCTTAATCATGTATACTTAGTCTACAAGAAGTGAGTAAGGTACAAAATTAACTCATAAAATTGATTGCTATTCTGTCAAATCTACAATCCATTAAGTCAATTCATAACTTGAAACAAACAAACTTAAGTGGAAGATTTTTTATAAACTTAATTTACCCTTCCTTACACTTAATGAGAGACATTGCCCTCAATGTCAAAAGGAAGTAAATGGATAATAGGCATAGAATTTGATTGACAAGAGAGATGAAAAATAAGAAACAATAACAACTAGCCTTCCCTGAAACACGAAGTTCAAGCAATTCATTTGATTCATAAATGATCAGAGAGTACAACTTCCAACACCATGACAACTTGAACAACAAAAGACACCTAACTATCAAGACAAAACAAATAGAAAACGAAAATGACAATCTCATGATATGAGAGTCTCCATAAAAAAATACATTAGGAAAGGTAAGCTCTTAATGAATTAATCATCCTAAAACAACAAAATACATCAAAAGGAAACAAAGAAAACAAAATAAAAGAAAAACAAACAAGAAAGAAACAAGTTAGTCATCATTGGCACCGATCTCCTCATCTGAACTATCTACATCTTCCTCAGATGACTCTTACTCACTCTCACCACCAGCATCTTGTACAGATGATGCATGCTGAGCTTCATCAGTTTCTTAGTCATCATCACTATTGGCCTCATCTAACTCATCCTCATCATCACCAGAGTCTTCCTCTTTAGACTCTTCATTGCTTGCTTCTTCTTCGTGGGGAGCTTAGATTGGTAGGGGAACCAAAGGTTGAGACTGGGACCAATGTCCTCCTGAGTTTGAGGATGAGAGAAACAAGATGATATAGCTGCTCCCACTTTGGTGGCTATATTCTTCAAGAGCTCGACAATCCCCTTCTGAGTCTCCTTAATCTCAACCACCTCGGTTTCTAATCTTTTTAAATTCCTGTTTGAGAAGCTAGAAGTTAATGGTGCAAAATCAAGAGCTCCAAGGTCCTCAATATCCAAATCAGGATCCGAGACTCTTGCAATGCCCTATTGATTAAAAATGGTTCTTAGAAGTGGTTCAAGATCAACATAAGAGTTGTTCGGGCTATTACTTGTAGGCCATAACCTTAGATTCCTTAGAATCCTAATGATTAGCCCCCCTACGAATATACCTTTACTCTTATCGAAAGTCTGCCGATGAAGTCCAAATGTGGTTAAGATGCTCACATTCACCAGAAACCCCTTCAACTCACTATATAAAGGTAATAAATCACGCTCCCTTACTGCTCCAGGGCTCTCAAGCTTCCCATAGATCATCCTGACCAGAATATAATGGAATACTCGAGCACTAGTCTTCTTTAAAGTA
The DNA here is from genome assembly GCA_024138005.1 of Lumnitzera racemosa. NCBI lineage: Eukaryota > Viridiplantae > Streptophyta > Magnoliopsida > Myrtales > Combretaceae > Lumnitzera > Lumnitzera racemosa. The sequence continues at coordinate 10,841,390 of JAMXBC010000009.1, read as the reverse complement.
AAAGCTTTTAATTTACTCGCCCTAGAGTTGCTTTCATTGAAGATTTCCCTCTAAAATTCAATTACTAAAGTTCCATGAGATAGGTTCATAGGTAAATCAAGAAACTCCTCATCTTCAAGCTCAGTACAAGTATACAACCCCATTGCTTGCATGAATGTTAGCATGTCAAAGGTGTAAGTCCTTCTAAATGCAAAGAACTTCACCTCATTATCCATTTTGGAGTTAATATATTCGTACTTAATCTTGAAGGATGAAAGAAAAGCCAAAATTGTTTGTCAATATGCCTTCTCTTGAACTGTAAACAACTTTAGCTACGATCCATTTCCTAACAACTATTGCATGGCTATCTTTAAGCCATACTCCCCCAGCGCGTCCCAATCCACTACACAATGTCTCTTAATAAGCTTCTTCACGGAGAATTTCTTAAATCTATCTTTTTGCTCATTAATCATACAAGTTGGTGGAGCAATTGAACGATTAGAACTTACTGCATTAGAACATTTGGGAGGAGGAGAAGGAGACTGATCAACCCTCGGTCTCTTATGTTGAGAAGTAGTGGAACGTTTTGGAGCCATCTACAAATATCAATTGTTAGTTCAAACTTCAAGAACACTTAAAATTAAGCAAACCTAATTCAATTTCTTGCTACTTATGAACATAACACATCTATTAACTAATCATGATCAACCTTATCCAACTTTTACGCACTTACTACAAATGAATCCAGCATGAATTAAGTTAGAGCCATAACATCAACTAAGGATGAATGTCTTCCCTCAACTAAACAACACTTAACATTACATTATTACACATAAGCACAACACTTCAATCATATAGAACAACAACTAGCAATACAATTCTACAAAATACATAAGTACTATGATGAGATAGATTCATCAACATAGGCTCAATTTGTAGTAATCCTCAATTCTACCATTATCCATAATAATTAGGGTTTTATTGTGAAGAGGTAACTTCCATTACAAATTCATGCAAATTCAAAGTGTAAGGATGATACAAACACACTACAATTACTATAACAGCACTTTCACAAGTCATAGCAAACATATATAGATAAACCATAAAGTTACATGAAAGGAATCATTATACATGTAAAGAAAAAAGAAAGAAAAAGAGGGAAATCATACCTTAGAAGAGTATTACTATGATGATAATGATTGTATAATTGTTAGAATGGGTTAGATTAAGGATTTATGTGTAATAAAGATGATGCAGGTTTTTCGTGAGGGATAGGCATAGAGAAGGTTATCACGAGGTGGAATTTTGAAATGTGAGAAATGAGGAGAGAGAGAGAGAGAGAGAGAGAGAGAGGGGGGGGGGGGGGAGGGGATTTCTTATATAGTGTATCAATAGGAATGTGATCTTAGCCGTAACTCGGGCCACGATCCCCTTTTAAGCATGCTCAGAGGTGTGATGAGTCTCATGATAAGGTCGTTGCCTAAAATTATTAAATCATCATGGCCTTCCCCCTTTTACAGTCACAAGCGTGATGCTACCCATGACTAGTACTGTAGCCTTAGATTTCACAATTATCTCATTAGATCACGGCCGTGATGACGTGAAAAACTCCCAAGGTATTGATTACGATCATGATTGAGGTGTGAACTCTTACAAGAGATTGATTATAGTCGTAATGGATAGGTGGATTAGCCCTGTTAATTTATTACAGCTGTAATTGAGCCCATAATGAATACTTTACTTAAAAAATTCAAATACTTACCTTTATCACAGCTAAGATGCATATTAGGCTTCCAATTTCCATCTATGTCCCCACACTTTATGAATTCTTCTCTTCTCTTTAAATTTCCATGGCATTCACTCTATGCTTTCTTTCCTTGTGCATGAAACTATAAACAAAAATTTAAAAGAATCCAAACCATTAACAATAATAACAATTAATTAAATGAAAACTCAACAATTCTCAAAGTACTTAAATAAGCAAAATGAAATTGATAATCTAAAAATAATAATAATAAAGACATGCTTGTTTAACGTCTCAAGCTTGTCGTTCCCAAAGTATGCAACTTCATTCCTTAACTAGAGAAGTCTTAACTCCCCTTTACCTTATAGTTATTGCTTGGACTTGTTCTCTCGGGTTTGTCTTAGTGTTTCATAGTACAAATCTTAAAACCGTTTTTGAAAGTGCTTTTGCAATCTGCCCAACTTAGTTTTCTAAGTTATGGATCGATGCCCTTTGATTTCTCAAAGCAGTTTTAGCAGCTTGATGACGTGCTTTAGAAGTCTTGATGTACTAAGCCAACATTTCCTCAATGGAAATTGGCTTACTCTGAGAAGGAGGCACTTGTCTCTAAAATCCAAGAGGTGGCATGTTTAAACCTTGATTGGTGTTGTTGCTCCATCGAAAATTTGGATGATTTCTCTAACTCAGGTTGTAGGTGTTACTAAAGGGATCATTTCTAAGTCTGGTCGAGTTCCCCATGTAGTCATCCTGTTTCACATGATCTATCTCTAGAGTGTTAGCCAACTCTGAATTTAAAAGTACCAAAGCCTTGTTCTGACCCATTGTGAGGCTATCCAGCTTCCTTGTCAACATCTCTACTTTATGTGCCAAAGTGGAAGTAACATCCAATTCATGTTTTCTTATTGACTTTCTTTCTCTTTCTCTTATAGATGACTACCGATAATGATTATTGGCCATGTCTTCAAACAATTGAATGCATTGCTCAGGTGACTTATGGTTCAGGCTTCCTCTAGCAACTACACTAATGAGTTACTCGGTGGTGTAGTTCAGTCCATTATAGATTGTTTGAACTTGATGCCAATCTGGAAGACAATGATGAGGAAACTTTCTTAATAACTCCTTCCACCTCCCCCATGCTTCATATAGAGTCTTTGAATCCATTTGACTAAAAGTAGAAATATCTACCCTTAGCTTAGCTATCCTTAAGGGTGGGAAGTATTTTCTCATAAACAGTTCAGCCATTTCTTGCCAAGTATTAATGGAATTCCATAGCATAGAGTTGAGCCACTGCTTTGCATTGAATCTTAGTGAAGACAAAAATAACCTAAGTTTGTTAACGTCTTTAGAAACTCCACCTATCTTAAATGTATCACATATCTCCAAGAATTGCTGTAAATGGTTATTAGGGTCTTCGTCACTAAACCCATCAAACTAAACACATTGCTGGATCATTTGAATTATACTTGGCTTGATTTCAAATGTATTTGCTTGAACTCTTAGCTAAGCTATACTAGTACTAGCCCCATCCAGGTTAGGCCTACAATAATCCAACATTATCCTAAGAGACATAAGCAAATTTACTCCTAGCTCGTTTCTCGCTTGTACTATATTCTGATTTTCATCAAAATGTGGGTCCAACTTCAATGGCAGATCTCCTTAGATACCATCTTCCAGATTCAAGAACTAATTTCCAGCTAACGGATCAGCATTTTGATCTGGGTTATTCATTTTGGATCTCAACAGTTCTTGTGCTCTTACTTCCTCACTAGTTGATACTTACTTCTCAAAATATTCTCGAACTTTCTTTAAGTTACTTCTAAGTGTTCTGTCAGGTTCAGGATTGAAGTCAGCTAGATGAGTTGTGCTACTTCAGGTCATAAACTGCAATTTAGTAAATAATCAAATATGAGCACAAGTATTTCGACTAAATTACTAACAAATATAAAAGAAAAACAAATTCTAGAAGAATAAGAATCCTAATGTTCGTAATGATGATGTTGATTTTCCCTAGAAACGGCACTAAAAAACTTGATCGCCTCTAATTAAAGATTCTAAGTTTTAGAAATTACAAACTTATGTTCTATCCTTAACTCGATTTGATAGGTAAGTGTACCTACTGTTTCATAGCACGGATGAATATAGGGTTATCTCCATTGGGGAAATGACTCAAACACTAGTACTCAATAATCTTCCTATTATCTAGCAGTCAAATTTATCAAGTGATCGATTATTAAGACTCTAATTTGTTAACTGAACTGTACTAATCAATAAACTAATGTGATTAATACAATGATTACAAGAACAATTACGAAAAATACATTTAACATGTAGACTTGCTTCACCACTTAGCATAATCTTACTAAAATACTTTTTACCCTAATACTTGTTGTCTACATGAAATTACAGTATGTAAGTATTCTTCTCAAGACTACTTACTTTTAATCCTAATTGTGTATATTGGAATCTCTTCCTAATTAACAACCAACTAAGATCACACTAATGTCATGTTAATATATCGATTCCCTTAAGGATACGACAACTTTCCTAATAATATCTCTATTATTAAGAGTAAGTTGTTCCAGTAATCTAGATCTATTCAATAGAATTGTCTCTCAACATATTCTATTGAAATCCATCCTAAGTTAATATCGTACACTACACCATACTTAGATTCATTAAGTACCATTCATTAGAATTAATAAACATCTGGAAATTACATTTTCATGCACTTGATCATACTAAGTGATGTAACAAGCCCTAACGAACTACTTATACATGATAAAACAATAACACAAACTAATAGGAATCATAATTAAATAGAAATAAAACATGGAATAAGTTAAAAGTAAAAACCCCTTTTTATTCCATTAAAGAAGTATGAAAAATACACAAACAATGAATTCTCACCATCTCTCTCGAGTAATTTTGGGAAAGTACAGTATAACACATAGAAAACTATATAGATGACAGCGGAAAAATACAAATTGGTTACAAGGATAGGTGAATGAATGTGTTGTCGGTAGGTGATGTGTTGCTCTTGATGATGTTAAAAGATTTTTTTTTTCTCTTGATTAGTTGTAGTATTTTTATATTCTCCTCACTAAAGGAATCAAATCTACTTCTTCAAGGTACCGCCTGACGTTTTTAACATACTGGTTCATGTGAAAAGGTATAAAAGAACAATTGTACCCCTTTCATCACGCCCGTAACTCAAGGAGTGATAGTCTCAGAAAACAATATTTTTCACCAATCACTGCCGTTATTGAGGCCATGAGATCTTCATTGCTTAATTATACCTCATCACGTCCATGATTAGTAGCATGATCATTCTCTTGCTATTCAATCACGACCGTAATTGATAGGGGGATTGGCAAAACTTCCTTTATCACGATCGTGATTGAGGGCGTGATCAAGGCTGAATTCTTCATTACTTCATTATTATGCCAATGATTGATATTACTTCACTGATTTCTTTCCTTCACAGCCGTGATTGACTAGAAAGTTGTTCTTATGTATAATTCATCCCCTTACTTTTGATTTACTTGAAATCAATATTTTATTCAATTAAGTACCCAAAAATTAAGAATTAAATCACTTTTATGATCAATTTTATGCATAAATATGCATTGAAAGTTTTAAAGTAATTTACACTTATCGTAGTACATCGACTAAGGCCTTACTTCCAAGTGCGCCAGATTATCATACTTACATATCAATTGCTACACACCATGTTGTAGAAGCTTAATATGTCTGGATGAATGATGAAGTATGCAATAGAGTTGAGTGTGTACAAAATCCAATACTAGCTACAAACGACCGACAAGGCACAGTTGCTAACTAACTTTGTGGTAGAATACACAAGAAAGGAAGAAGTACCCTTGAGTTACAACAAACTATTGTAGACTCTTTACGTCGACGGATCATCCATCTCAAAGGGTAGAGGTACTGGTCTTGTTTTGATAGGCCCACATAAGGTTATGGTCTTTTATGCCCACAAATTTAGGTTTAATGCCAACAATAATGAATCCGAGTATGAAGCCATCATCACTGGTCCCAAGTTAGCCAAAGAGATTAGTGTTGAATACTTATAGGTCTTCTTAGATGCTATGCTAGTCATCTAGCAAGTTCAAGGTGAATATCAGGTTAGGGATGTTACGATGGTGAGATACCTAGAGAAGGTAAAGAGCCTTCTAGCTAAATTTTCTTCATGAAGCATCACAAAGATCTCTTGACTCGAGAATTTAGTAATAGATTAACTATCTAAACTCACTTCTACCAGGATATAGAAATTAGAGGTGAGGGATAGAAAGATCTTCATAGAGTACCTATTAGAGAAGAGCATAACTCCGGTCTTGAATGATGTCTTGGAACTGATAAAGCAACAATAGAGCCAAGTTGGATAGATCTCATCTAGAGTTATTTGGAGTAAGGCATGCTTTGAGAAGACAAGAGGGAGGTGAATAAGTTCAAATATCATACCAACAACTATATGCTGGTTGATGGCATCTTATACCATAAAGGCATCAGCCTCCCCTTGGTCAAATGCTTATGAGAAGGTGAAAGCCTACACATCATGGAAGAATTACAAGATAAAGTGTATAATAACCACATTGTGTCCCAAGCCCTCTACCTTTGAGCATTATAGCTTGGGTATTGTTAGCTTACCATGAGGTAAGACACTAAAGTCATAGCCCAAAAGTGCCATTAATGCCAAAAGCACACCCTTATTAGTCATGCACCTAGCGCCAATCTCCAACCTCTAACCAACCCGTAGCCATTCACATAATAGGGTATCAACATCCTTTGGGCTTTCTTAAAGGATTCAAGAAGACAATGGTTCATAATAGTTACTGTCAACTACTTTACTAAGTGAGTCAAAATCAAAGCAGTAGCAAAAATCATAGAGAGGAGTGCTGAGTCTTTTGTTAGAAACAACATCCTCTCTTGGTTTAGTGTTCCTTACACTCTCGTCATGGAAAATGGACAATAGTTTAACAACTCTAAATTTAAGGAATTCTGTGCTAAGCACTACATCATGCTAGAATTTACGTTGGTTATCTACCCCAGTTGAATGGATAAGTAGAGCAACCAATCGAATCATCCTAGATAACTTAAAGAAACGAGTGGATCAAGCCTGTGGTGTTTGGGAAGACAAATTACCTAACATTCTATAGAGATATAAGACTATCCACTAAACTTCCACAATTGAAACACCCCTTAGCCTAATGTTCAGGTCTGAGGCAGTTCTGCCCATTAAACTTAAACTCCTTAACATCCAGACACGAAGCTTCGATGCTATCCTTAAAAAGTCCCTATTACAAGCTAATGTCGATACTATTGAAGAGATTCGAGACCTCGTTATGGCTTAGGTAACTACATACCAACTCTAAGCCGCCCAACACTATGATCCAAAGGTTAGACATAAGGAGTTTAAGGTCGGTAGACTGGTTTCTAGGAAGTTAAATGCTACTGGCTCGCAAGAAGGACAAGGTAAGTTGGCCCTTAATTAGGAAGACTCGATCAAAGTCAAGGAAAATTTAGGGAATGGAGCATATAAACTAGAAAGATTAGATGACAAGCTCATCCCACGCATATGGAATGTTAATAACCTTTGAATTTACTTTGATTAGCATACTACTATGTAAATCATTTCACAATAATGAATGACAATTATCTTTATAATTATTGTCTACAATTCTCTCTCTCTTACCGCCCAGCTCCTACAGGGTGAACAAACCTACTTACTTGTTAGGTCAAAATGCCATTAACTTGACCCCTTCAAGTAACCTCGGTAAAGGAAAAAACCCCTTGTATAGAGGAACTCCTACTTATTGGGTAAGTTGGAACACTATTAACCTAACCTCCTGAGGTAACCTTAGTAAGGGGAAATATCCCTTATATAAATGAACTCCTACTTACTGGGCAAGATGGAATGCTACCAACCTAACCCCTCTAGTTACCTCAATAAGGGGAAACACTCCTTATAAAGAGGAACTCCTACTTGCTAGATAGGTTAGAAAGCCACTAACTTGACCCCCTTAAGTAACCTTGGCAAAGAAAAACTTGTCTTGTATGGAGGAACTCCTATACACAAACATTCAAACAAGGTAGAATGAAAAAAAAAAAAGGAGAAAAAGCTAAAGTGCACAATAGAGGACATAAGTAAGTTGAAACATCATTCATTACATAGAAATTACAAAATTAAGGTTGGTATCCCAACCTAAAAATTACAAGAATAAAAGCAAAACTATTGCTTAGGATCAATTAACTCTTGTAACTCTAAAAAGTTTAAGGCTTCAATTTGCTCGGAGCACTAATCTATTGCTAGTCCTTAGGAAGGCTGGCTTTAGATTAGAATGGAGGTTGAAGGTTACTAACAAGGGTCAATAAGAGGATCACTGCGACCTTAATTAGCCTAGGAAGCACCTTCAAAGCGCAACCTCCTACCTAGCTGTTAGGGTAGAAGTAGATGCAAAAGCATCGTGCCAGACCTCAATAACTAGAAGGGTACCTTAGACTTCGTTGGCAACTTGAGTAGCATCCTTCTCCTACGCTTCGGACTCCTTATTCTCCTTAAAGGTAAGGGAATCCAAAAAACTCAAGAAGCTTAGGTTGATATCCTAAAAATGGGAGAACACCTATCTCCTTGTATAGTGGGCCCATTTGATGGTCAAGTTTTCTAACTTATCTAGCCACTCATTCGTCCCTTAATAATCGATACCAGCCTTCTTCATGGTATCATCACTGAGGACCTCCCTACTCTCTATTTTAGAGATGATCTCTTCCATCTCTAAAACTCTCCCCTATAGATCATAGACCTATTACTCTAACCCCACCTTCAGACCAACAAGCTCTAGCGAAGTTGCTTTGACATTATCGCACTTGGAGGCCTTCATTCCCAACTCAATCAAAAACTTGGTGACCAATGCCTTCAACTTGGTGTTCTCTCTCTCAAGTTTAGCCTTAGTGTCCCTCTCCTAATCTAATCTCTAAAAGATATGAGCCTTAGTCCTTTGTTCATTCTCAAGTCGAGCTAGCATCCTTAGTAGCTACTCTCTCCCGTTTTGCATCTTTTAGTCGTCCTTGAAGCCCAACAACCTACATATAAGAGTGGTGTAGATACCGATTAGCTTTGGCTAATTTATCCAAATATTTATTAGTAGAGGACTCTACCTCTTGTAGGTTCATCTCTACCCTGTGCAATGCCTCCTAAAAGCCCTTTAACTCTTTTCGGGCAACATCGTACTTGCTTAATTGAAGTAGCACCTAGTTATATTATTGTAAAGAAGCACAAGCCAAGGTTATTTCGATGACAACAGTGAAGCACATCAAAGTAAAGAAGCAAAGGCTTACCTGTTGCATAAGTGTGCTCAAATGGCTCACCATCTCCAAGGGGTCACCCCCACCTACCCTAAATAATCCCTCAAAGACTACCTAGTCGCTAGGGGTGTAAGACCCTAATAAAGCTTAATAGCTAAGAGTTTGGTATAACAATGTAAGGTCATTAACCCAAACTTCCCACTTTGGCTTCAAGAGCTTTCCCCTGACCTTCTTAATCTCAAACTCGGGAGCATAGCTTAAGAGCTCTTTGTTCCAGAAGACCTATGGTACCCTCTTAATCAAGTTAGGCTTAATCTACAAAAATCTAAACTTATTGAGGATGTCAAAAAAATCATCCCAAAGCATGTCTATACACTTATAAGGATGAGCCGTTAGTTACTCGATCCAAGTCACTTATCTTAAGGGTGCCTTTGTTAAAGGCTTGTACTTCTTGGCTCCAAGCCTTGCTTCCCTAAATGTCTTGGGAGCCTTCCTCTTTTACCCTACCACTTTAGGTAAGGTGGCAGCCTTAACTGTCTCCTCTTCCCTCCCCCGAAGAGGGGTAAGCGATTATATATCTAGCTCCTTGACGATGGTGGGCTAGTCCCATAAAATAATGGGTTCAATAGTAAAGATGAGGATAAGGGTAAGTAGAGCCATGCCCAAAGGCTCTGCAGCCAGTAGCTCTGTTCGGAGGTCGATGGTAATCCCTTGATGAATAACCACTAGTTAAACTGTGCTGGTCTCCCTAACCTATGACTTCACCTGCACCACCTTGCTCTTTGGATCAAATGCCTTAATCCTCACCTGTCGATGGCCTATCAGCTCGTCTACAGAGGGATGGGGAACTCTTGTAGCCAAATTTCTACCTATGAAAAAAAATCAAAACCATGAGGTAAAAGAAAAATGAGGGAAAAAAAAAAAAGAAATAACTACTACCATTTACAAACTTCGCTATGACTGATACATACAAGGATGATGCCCCATTTTACAAGAAGAGATGTTGAACAAAGTATCTTTACACTAGCATAACAAACGAAGGCATTCACAAAAGGACTGAACTTGTACCTTTGGCCCATTTTTTCACCATAACTTTCTTTACGCTGGGGAAGAGCTCAAAGATTGAATGCCAAAAGTATCTCTTCATAACCTCTACAATATTTATCTCCTAGCTATGTTTGAAGGCCATGAAGGCCTGAATCTCTTTCACGGCATTTGCATCACTAGGGCCAAGCCCCTTTTGAGCCTTGGTTTAAACTAACTTGATCTACCTCATCCAAAAATCTACCTCCTTGAGCAGCTTAACCACCACGTAGTCATCTTGCCAACCCTTTACTAAATCTATGAGGTAGCAAAATAGTTTCTTTCTAAGATAAGGTTAGAGGTATGACCACCCCCTATGCTTTTCCACATATAAAAGTTGTTTAGAAGCTCAGGAGTGACCCTTATCACTAGGTACTCATAGATTGCTTGGAAAGCCTTTAACATCCTTCATCCGTTGGGAGGAACTTATGTTAGACTACACTGGAGAAAGTTGAAGAGCTCTTTCTCAAGACTACTTGTAGGGAGACATTGCTTAAACTCTAGGCACTTCTCAATCATTGCAAAGCACCTCCCTGATAGTAGGGCCACCCACTCGTCCTTGCCTGGCAGCCTTATCTACCACTTAAGGGTTAACTCAACAACAAAGTTACTTAGGATCCAACTAAGGATAGATGACTTACTTTTATTTACTGGGCCGTTAGCGCCCTTTCCCATCCTAAGCACCTCGAATAAATCCCTAATAGGGGTAGAGGGTCATATGCATACACATCCCTATGGATGGCATTGATGAGCCCCTATCTAGTACTCCCATTGCCATCCTTGTAGAGTTGTCAAGTTATGCTAATGACAAGACTTCATCCTCTCCTACTTGGGTTGTAGGAGATCACTCCTTATAGACTTAGAGTAGAGATGTGCCATGACAAGTTAGAACCCATCTCACTTGTATTAGTCAATAATGGTTGCAAAAGGAGATGAAGAAGATTGAAGTTTGAAAAGTTCTCGAAGGAAGTTCAATGCAAAAGAGTAAATTTGGTAATAATGAAACAGAGAGATTGTGAAAAAGTAATCTCTCATTATGATTATGCTATTTATAGGCTTAGTGTTTGGGAAACCGCATAGGTAGTTATAGAGATTTGCATAAGCATGAATTGCATAGAATGTTGCAAGGTAGATACGTAGAGTTAAGGTTGATCGAATGGTCATCTTTAAAAGGAAAAATGCTTGTAGTTACACGCTGGTCTACTATGATAAGATACCTATCACATCACATTAAATGCAATGAAATTAGGCGTACTAGGGTCAGAATTTGAAAAAGTTTCTTCTACAAGAAGTTTCCCCAAAGTCCCTCTAACTTCCGCTTAGTCAACATGCTAAAAGCACAGCATCCCAAATTGAGTAATCACGTTTACTTAGTCCATCATGAGGGTCGTTCAGCTAAGCCCACTCAACATCTCAAATCACTTACCTAATCAAATGCAAAGGTATCCTACTTTAATACTCCAACCAAAGCTCTATCCTACATGGGTCATTAGCACTTTGCTTCCGGATAGTTGTTGATACCTTAACTTTTCCCACCTTAAGCATCTTCCCTCTAGCTATTCACTACTACAAACACGTTCAACAAGGATTTTCATCGCCTCAACTTTCTGTTTGCTTAGACTTATACCCCCGCCACATCAGTACATTAGCACTAGCTTAAGCCCTTTTAAGTCAAATCGACCATATGCTTGAACAACCCATATATCCCTTCTCCTTACCTTTACCTCAACAACGAGACTCCTAAAGGGGGGGAGGGGGGGGGGGGGGGGGGGGGGGGAGGGTGTGTAGAGGGGTATACAGGTGTTGGTAGGGCTCTTTAAATCATCTAGATTTGATTTACCTTACCATTTAAGGCCTCCTGCCTTAAGCTCAGCTTGATCGAACCTAAGAGGCTCTTTAATGACTAGAAGACACCGAATAAGAATAAAATACCAAGTTAATAACCACCTCTGGCATATGTAGGATACATCGGACACCATAAGTCTACTATCCGATACTTCTGGAGGAAGCTACGTCCATTAGCTACCCTTAAACTGCTGGTTCTACTCCACTACAAATACTAGGTCAATACTGAACGGTAAATTACTTTAATACTTTGTACACTAAAACTTGTCTATTACTTTCAAGTATCTTGATGTAAGCAAGTATACCTATCAGTTTATAATATAATAGATATGAGTTCGAATGTCGATCCAATAGTGACTAGTACGACTATTAATACTCACTAGATCTCTATTATTTAACTGAGAAATTAAATTTCAAGAAACCTAAAGAAGTAAATCTAAATTATTGTTAAAACTAATTTAAAGATTAATTACGATGCAATTCAAGAATTAACAAAAAATGAATTCAAAATTCAATATTGAACCTGGATCTTACTTCCTTTAGATTTAACATGTGATTTTCTTAAAAATAATCTAATTTATTTTTTAATCTTTCTTGACTAAAAGAATTCTCTACTAAAGTTAATCACTTTCTCAATCTAATTAACCTTAGCCCTAAAATCACATAGTAGAATTTATTCTCAATAGTTTAATCTAAGATTACATTTTTTAACAATGAATTCTCTATGCTTTCATTTGAAATTTTGGAAGAATTTTACAAATTATCTCTAATATTGTAACAATTCTCATCAACTATGCATATATCTAATCTTATAAGAAATTTTTCGGTTCTCGTATAAAAAAATTCTTTATTCTCATATAAAATAAATGCTAATAACCTAAATCATGAAGTAAGCTTAATTGAATCAAGAAAATAATTAAAAAAAAAACTAAATTAATCAAATACTAATCATATCACATGAATAGATCTAGGTTCCACAACCAAAATTGGATCTTGAAATCTTCTTTTCTCTTCGCTGTCTTGATTGTTCTTGACTTTAAAAACTGTCTCAAAATTGTGCCAAAAAGTTCTCTCAAATAAACCCTAATAATACATTATATATGAAGAGCTAAAAAAAATAGGTCAATTAGAAAATATACGACCGGTAACACAATCGTATCTTTTGATCGTGTATTAGGTTATGCTTCACTTTTGTCTTCTTTTTTTTTAAAAAAAAAAAGAAAAAGAATTGGAAATGATAAGACTGACGACATGATTGTGTCCTAAGTTGTAACAGTAGAAAATCATCTCTAATTTTGCCTGAAAATGACATAATCGTATTATTCGGCTATGTCAATCTTCAAACATTTATAATTTGCTCATTTTATCTCTGATTTGAGTTAAATTTATTTTTATCTTCTCATTTTCTAGCGTAAATCATTTCAAAACATAGAAAACAAAATTTTACTCAATTAAGTATTATTATCTAAAAATAAACTCAAATATCAAACAAAATCACCAAAGAAAATATGTGCAATTAAGAACTTATCATATCCATTACTCTCTAGAATACTATATTGAGTTAAGCAATGAAATGGCTATGTCAGATAACATCCCGACATTTCCTTACTGTGTTTTATTTTACAAGCTTATTAAAAGCGTAAATCCTAATTTGTACCAGAAAATGCTTTGAAATGACACCTTCTGAATAGGAGGGAAAGTTTTGTGTTTCCACAATGATCTGTACAATTAGGCTTTGACATCCTAGGGGATATGCAAATGCAGATGCACCTCCTGCATGTATCATTAAGAAACATAGGAGGAGCAACTACATTTAGCCATAGGATGTATGCTTTTGTTATTGAATTTAACTATAGAGTATGGCTACGGACTATTTAATATGATTCGTTCTAAAGCCAATGGAGATAATGTTGCTATTTAAAGTATGAGAATAATATCTTTTTTCCATGAAAAATTTCACAAGTTAGTGTATGTGAGTAATATTATTTCATGTTTTTATTTATTATTATTAAAACAATTACAATATGTGTAGAAAATTTTTAAAAGAAAAGTAAAAGATAAAATATAGAACAATCGGAAAAAATAAAGGGGAAGATTTTTGTGCTTCTTTCTTCCTTTTTTCAATTTTCTATCCATTTTTAGTTTTTATTAGTAAAAAGAAAAAGTTCTTAAATTTATCGTGGAAGTCTTAACCTTATTATGTAGTTAAAAAAACTCCCCTATTTAGTAAATCTTCCAAAAATGTAATAAAAGTAAAAAGTAACTACTCTCAACAATTGTAACTCCCATTAAAATTATAACTTTTATAGTTTCACAAAATATTTTTAAATTCATAATTTCACTCAATAAAAACGTAAAATATCTGTTAGTCCATAAATCAATTTTAGTTTGCCAAAGAGTTTTGACATTCATAAATTATATTAAAATTTCATAAAATTAGTTATGTGTTTATGAATTTACTCAAAATCTATACATTTATTCTTGATAAAAACTCTTAAAAATTAAAATTTTTTTACTAGTTTGTAACACGCCTTAATTTTCGTAACTCCTCTTATATATATTTTATAATGTATTCAGAAGTTTGTGATAGGCCATATGTTCGTAAAATCTTGTAAAGTTTATAAAAGAACTTAGTAATTCATATCTTATTTTATGGTTGGACTCTATATCCATAAAACCATTTTATGGTTAGTAATTTCACCTAAAAGGTCTTAATTTATTTCAACTTCGTATGTTGATAATTTCACAATTTTTATTTCAATTTCCCTCTATTGTTCATAACTTCACTCAAAGTTTGTAATAATTTTATTTAACTCTATAAGTACATTTGAGAAGAGTGACTTCCTTTACATGTTCCTAATAATGAATTTATTATGAATATTTCAGCAATTTTATGAACTCATATAAATTTACTATATATTTCGTAAAAATAATTAATATTCATACTTTTGCTTAAAATTCACGAATATACTTATTCATAAAACTTTAAAGAAGTTTATAAATCCACTCTAGATTCTAAAATTATTCCAAATATTTATAATTGTTTTACTCAGTAATTTGTAAAAAATTTGGCAATATATTGCTATAACTACAAGTATTATTAAGCTAGAGTGACTTTCATTATTCAAGAAGGTCGAACGATCAACTGCTTTGACTTTCAAGTAGCAGATGAAAACACAGGCTGGTTATTCGTTTTGTGGCTCCAAAGGAAAGATGAAAAATCATACGGACAAGGGCACGGTGTTGTGAACGAGAATGACTTAGCCTCGTTCTTGATAGACGACTTTTATACCAAATAATGGAATCGACAACATTGCCAGGCTGTTTCTTGGAACATTCTCAATTTATAGGATTTCAGCGAATATATATATATATATACAAATAAAAGAAAAAAATAAGACCACACATATGTCTTGTTTTACGTAAAGTAATGAGCAATAATGCACCTACGTCGCGAAAAATTTTCCCGTCAAAATATTGAAGAA
This sequence comes from Lumnitzera racemosa, assembly GCA_024138005.1. Taxonomy (NCBI): domain Eukaryota; kingdom Viridiplantae; phylum Streptophyta; class Magnoliopsida; order Myrtales; family Combretaceae; genus Lumnitzera; species Lumnitzera racemosa. Next base: position 10,825,934 of record JAMXBC010000009.1, on the reverse strand, counting down.
AACATTTCTTTTTATGGGGCCCAAATGGGATAGCAAATTAGTATGGCCTAACAAAATATAATTTAAAAAAAAAAAAAACGATACAAGCCAAAAAGTCGGTCTTTTGGAGAATAAGATGCATGTGATTTTTTTTTTTTTTTTCTGAGGAGCCATAATGGAGCATCCCAGAACACATTAAATGAGTTATTTTCATTATTTCTTTACTAGTCTTTATCTTTGCCTTTCAACAACCCTATGTGGTAGAATGGTGAATAAGGCATATATTCGTCCTTTAATAAGATTTCTTGTTTCTTTTCTTTTTTGAATATTTTCCATGCATTTTAATGCCCTGCTTATATCTTTTGATATGGCTTTTTCCAAGGTAGCCAGAACTAGATCAAGTTTAAACCCAGACAAAGTTGGAGGATAAAGGTGAAAGATTTGAATTGGATCATGTGGAATCAGGGCCATTCAATTTTGTAAATATCAGTTGCATTTTAATTATATATATATGTAAATTATTAAAATCCAACTGAATCATATGCCCACATAAAACTGTTTCATGGTTTGTAATTTTACCTGAAAGTTTATAATTAATCATAAGCTCATAAATTTCTTAAGCGATTTCTTTCCCCTGTAAAATGTCAATATATGCTATAAAAACTCTTACAGTTTGTAATTTTACTTATTTTATTCTAATTTCATAATAATATTCATCTATCACTTAGAATTCGTAATCTCACTTGAGTATTTAATTACACTTATTAAGAGTGAGTTCACTTAAATATTCATAAAATTTATGTTATGACTATTTGAGCAATTTTACATACTTAAATATTAGCAAAATCCCTATATATTTCTTAAAACTTATTAATATTGATAATTTTACTTAAAGATTGTATATTTGTAAATCCTTATCTAGTTTGTAAGATTATTTGAAATATTTGTAAACTCAATTGTTTGTAAAAATCCGGCGGAACATCCTGGAATTAAAAGCCTCCACTTTCCTAACGAATGATTGGTCGGATTTGCACGATTTAACTAATAATTAACTTGGAATATCTCAAATATATTTTTCTACGAGTATTAACACGTATCGTTATCTTTACTTTCATTATTCAAGAAGAAGTTGGCCAGACGGTAATAATTTGAAATATCAATAAAGATCGAAACATTATCAATTGATTTAACTTTAGATTAGTAGATGGGAACATAAGCTGATCATTCTTTTTGTGGTCCAAAAGAAAATATGAAAAATCAAAAGGATAAGGACAGAGGAGATAATGTTGCTACTTAAAAGTGTGAGGCTGCTACTATTTTTCCATGGAAAATTTTAAGCTTCTGTACATATGCGTGGATATTTTGTGCTTTTATTTATTTTTTATTGATTATTAATAAAAACAGTTGAAAATGTGCACGAAATTTTTAAAAAGAAAATGACAAAAATAAATTAATTTTCTTCCCTTTTTATTTTTTATATTTTTGCAATTTTCCTTTTCGTGCAATTTTTAATTTTTTATTATTAACAAAGTTCTTACTTTTACTATAGAATTTTAACTTAATGATCTAGTTCAAAAAATTCGATCATTTCATCAAATTTTCAAAAGAAGTAATAAAAAATTAACTATACTCCCAATGATTGTAACTCCCTTTAAAATTGTAGCTTTGCATAGTTCATAAAATATTTTTAAGTCCATAATTTCATTCAATAATACTTAATTTTTTTTTAATTCATAGAATAGTTTTAACATTCATAACAGATGATAAACATTCATAAATTAGTTAAATGTTCATGAGTCTATTGTAAGAAAATTTCACCTTTGATTTTTCCATATGATATCTTCCCAGGTCATAATTTCCCGTTAGATCATACAATACTTTTAACTTTCTCAACTCTTCCAATATTTTTAATATATTTAGAAGTTCATAAAATCTCATTGAACCCATAAAACAACTTGGTAATTCATAACTTTACATATGTTTCAAACCATAGTATATATTCGTAAAACTATTTCATAGTTCGTAATTGCAATTGCACCTCAAATTTTATAATTTATAGCTCGTAAATTCACGTAAGGAACGACTTTTCCCTTGTAGAATCTCAACATATGGTGTAAAACTCTTATAGTTTGTAATTTCACTTATTTCATCATAATTTTGCTCCAATGTTCATAATAACACCCAAAACTTGTAAATTCACTTAAATTTTGAATACACTTATTGAGTGCCCATAACATGGAGTTGTTAGAAACATTTGAGCAATTTCATGAATTTAAATATTCATAAAATCACTATATATATATATATCATAAATCATTTAACATTTGCAATTTTACAAATTTCATAAATCTTCACAAACCCACTCTACTTCATAAAAATTACTTAGAATATTCTCAATGTTATTCAATAATCTGTGAAAAGTAGGGTTGAATTTCCATGCATGGAATTTTAAGAGCCTCCTTTTTCCGCATGTATGACTGGTCGGTTTCCAAAGATCAGCTGCCAGACATACTAACTTCTGCGCTGATATAGTGGAATCGTCCACACTACCGGGCATTTTCTTAGAACATTCACTTTCAAGAGAAATAAGTACACTTTGGGTTCATCTATTAATTTTTTAATATTTTCATACTCTATTTGATTTTATAATCTATATTTGAAATTAATACTTTATAGGAGTCTTGTCTGACGTAGAAGAACCATACACTTATGTCTCAAAATTTTTCTAACTAAAGTTTTGAAGAAAACTATTTTTTTTATTTCTTTGACTACGAGGGCCCGAATTGCAGTAGCAAATTTAACATTACCAAATCAATACAGCAAACTAAACTGGAAATTACTTTCGAACCGGGAAAGGGCAGCGTTGTGATTGTGAATGGCTAACCCTCAGTTTTTTCCCATGCATGCACTGACTTTTATGCAAATAATGGAATCGACAACATTGCCCGGCTGTTTCTTGGAACATTCTCAATTTATAGGATTTCAGCGAATATATATATATATATATACAAATAAAAGAAAAAAATAAGACCACACATATAAGTCTTGTTTTACGTAAAGTAATGAGCGATAATGCACCTAAGTCACGAAAAATTTTCCTGTCAAAATATTGAAGAAAACATTTCTTTTTATGGGGCCCAAAAAGGATAGCAAATTAGTATGGCCTAACAAAATATAATTAAAAGGAAAAAAAAAAGATACAAGCCCAAATTGAATTTAGAAGCAAAACCAGTTTTCGTCCAAAAGGTGGTTTTTTTGGAGAATAAGATGCATGTTAATTTTTTTTGTGAGGAGCCATAATGGAGCATCTCAAAACAGAGAAAATGAGTTATTTTCATTATTTCTTTACTAGTCTTTATCTTTGCCTTTCAACAACCCTAAGTGGTAGAATGGTGAATAAGGTATATATTCGTCCTTTAATAAGATTTCTTGTTTCTTTTCTTTTTTGAATATTATTCATGCGTTTTAATGCCTTGCTTATATCTTTTGATATGGCTTTTTCCAAGGTAGCCAAAACTAGATCAAGTTTCGACCCAGACAAAGTTGGAGGATAAGGATTGAAGATTTGAATTGGATTAGGTAGAATTAGGGCTATTCAATTTTGTAAATATCAGTTACATTTTAATTATATGTATATAATTTATTAAAATCCAACTGAATCATATGTCCATATAAAACTGTTTCATGGTTTGTAATTTTACGTGAAAGTTCATAACTAATCACAAGCTCATAAATTTTTTAAGCAACTTCTTTCCTCCAGTAAAATGTCAATATATGCTATAAAAAACTCTTATAGTTTGTAATTTTACTTATTTTATTCTAATTTTACAATAATATTTATCATATCACTTAGAATTCGTAATCTCATTTGAGTATTAAATTATACTTATTAAGAGTGAGTTCACTTAAATATTCATAAAATTGAGCAATTTTACATACTTAAATATTAGTAAAATCCCTATATATTTCTTAAAACTTATTAATATTGATATTTTTACTTAAAGATTTTATATTTGTAAATCCCTATCTATTTTGTAAGATTATTTGAAATATTTGTAAACTCAAACGTTTGTAAAAATTCGGCTAAACTTTCAGGAAGTAAAAGCCTCCTCTTTCCTAACGTATGATTGGTCGGATTTGCTCGATTTGACTAATAATTAACTTGGAATATGTCAAATATATTTTTCTACAAGTATTAACACGTATCGTTATCTTCACTTTCATTATTCAAGAAGAAGTTAGCCAGACGGTAATAATTTGAAATATCAATAAAGATCGAAACATTATCAATTGATTTAACTTTAGATTAGCAGATGGGAACATAGGCTGATCGTTCGTTTCGTGGTCCAAAAGAAAATACGAAAAATCAAAAGGACAAGGGTAGAAGAGATAATGTTGCCACTTAAAGTGTGAGGCTGCTACTATTTTTCCATGGAAAATTTTAAGCTCTTGTGCAGGAGCGTGGATATTTCGTGCTTTTATTTATTTTTTATTAATTATTAATACAAACAGTTAAAAATGTGCAGGAAATTTTTAGAAAGAAAATGTAGAAAAATAAATTAATTTTCTTCCCTTTTATTTTTTAATTTTTTGCAATTTTCTTTTTCGTGCAATTTTTCATTTTTTATTATTAACAAAGTTCTTTCTTTTCCTATAGAATTTTGACTTAATGATCTAGTTCAAAAAATTCGTTCATTTCAACAAATTTTCGAACCAAGTAATGCAAAATTAACTATATTCCCAGTGATTGTAACTCCCTTTTTAAGTCCATAATTTCATTCAATAATACTTTTTTTTTTTAATTCATAGAATAGTTTCAACATTCATAACATATGATAAACGTTCATAAAATTAGTTAAATGTTCGTAAGTCTTCTATAAAAAAAATTCGCCTTTATTTTTCCATATAATCTCTTACAAGGTCATAATTTCCCGTAAGATCATACATTACTTTTAACTTTCTCAACTCTTCCAATATTTTGTGATATATTTAGATATTCATTAAAGACTATAAGTTCATAAAATCTCATTGAACCCGTAAAAGAACCCAGTAGTTCATAACTTTGCATATGTTTCAAACCTTAGTATATATTTGTAAAACTACTTTATAGTTCGTAATTGCAATTGCACCTCGAATTTTATAATTTATGTCAAGCTCGTAAATTCACGTAAGGAACTATTTTTCCCTTGTAGAATCTCAACATATTGCCTAAAACTTTTATAGTTTGTAATTTCACTTATTTCATTATAATTTTGCTCCAATGTTCATAATAACACCCAAAACTTGTAAATTCACTTAAATTCTGAATACACTTATTGAGTGCCCCTAACATGGAGTTGTTAGAAACATTTGAGCAATTTCATGAATTTAAATATTCATAAAATCATTTAATATTTGCAATTTTACTTAAAGTTTATACATGTTCTCAAATGTTTGTAAAATTTCATAAATCTTCACAAACCTACTCTAGTTCATAAAAATTACTTAGAATATTCTCAATGCTATTCAATAATCTATGAAAAGTCGGGCTAATTTCCATGCATGGAATTTTAAGAGCCTCCTTTTTCCGAATGTATGACTGGTCGGTTTTCCAAAGATCAGCTGCCAAACATACTAACTTCTGCGCTGATATAGTGGAATCGTCCACACTACCGGACATTTTCTTAGAACATTCACTTTCAAGAGAAATAAGTACACTTTGTATTGATCTATTAATTTTTTAATATTTTAGTACTTTATTTGATTTTATAATGTATATGTGAAATTGAGATCTTATAAGAGTCTTGTCTTACGTAGAAGAATCATACACTGATGTCTTAAAATTTTTCTTATTAAAATTTTGAAGAAAATTATTTTTTGTTTTCTTCTTAACAATGACGGCCCGAATTGTAGAGGCAAATTTAACATTGCCAGATCAATACGGCAAATTAAACTGGAAATAAATTTCAAAAGGGAAAGGGCAGGGTCGTGATTGCGAATGGCTAACCCTCAGTTTTTTTTCCATGCATGCACCGACTTTTATGCAAATAATGCAACATTCACTTTCAAGAGAAGAAAGATAGGGTGACAATTTTATAAGTCCATTGATTAATAGGATTTTTAGCATCGATATTAAAATGTAAGACAAACACGTAATGGAACATTCACTTTCAAGAGAAGAAGGAATGTGGTTTTTAGTACCGCTTAGTCAAAGTAGAGGTGCCACTTGCATATCGTATTAAGATGGTACTTACAAGTTTCGTCTTATGTAAGAGAATGATGTAATATCTATTTCATGAAATTCAGAAATCTTTGAATAATTTGCTAGTTTGCAACTTAATATTAAGTTAATTAATTTTCTAGTAGTATTATGTTAATTTTCTTATAACACCAGTGTAAAAGCGGTAAATATTGCTACCTGCCAAGTTTTTTTTAAGGTAATAATGTAATTTCTAATAATATTACTAGAAAGTCAACATGTTTTTGAAACTTAATATTGAAACACCTAAAGGTAACTTATCCTAATTCACCTACGAAATTTTTCTTATCAACAAATTAAGGAAAACCTTTTTTATTTTTAGTTCGTCCTTATATCCACATCAGGAAACAGATTTAAAAGAACTTATTTAGGTAACAAAAATGATCCTGATAACTTTGATTATGTAGTTAATTGATCTTTTCAAACTACAGGTAATAAAATTGCACTTTTTGGTAAAGTTTAGATACTATTTGTAACATTAATCTTATCTTTTATCGTTGCCTTTCAACAACCTTATGTGGTAGAATAGTGAATAGAGCATGGATTATAGAGAGTAGCACATTTTAAGGTTAATTTGTTTAAGGATTTTGCAATGAATTTCATCCTTTAATAAAATTTCTTGCTCCTGTTCTTTTGATATTTTTCTTAGGTTTTGTTATGCTTCTCATATCATTTGTAATGGCTTTGTGTAAGGTAGTCAAATCTAAATAAGGTTTTGGCCCAAATAAAACTAGAGTTAAGGGTTAAAGGCTTGAATGGATCATGTCAAACCAAGTTATTCAATTTCATAAATATCATTCACATTTTTGTTAAATGTAGGTAAAATATCAATTCAGTTAAATCATATACCCAAATAAAACTATTTTATAGATCATGATTTCTCCTACAAGTTCATGACTTATCTTAAGCTCGTAAATTCCATAAGCAACTTTTTTGCCATGTAAAATGTCAATAATATACTATAAAAGCTCTTATAGTTCGTAATTTTATTTGTTTTATTCTAATTGTGTTGTAATGTTAGTAGAATCATTCAAAGTTTGTAATTTCACTTAAGTTGTGAATACACTTATCAAAAGTAACTTCCCTAAAATGTTCAAAGTGTTGAATTTGTTATAAATAGTTGAGAAATTTAACAAGCTCAAATATTTGTAAAATCTATTGTAATTTGTAATTTTACTTAAAGTTTGTATATATACTCAAATATTCATAGAACCTTGTAAATGTTTTTAAATCGGATTTACTTTATAAGATTATTCAAAATAATCTTAATTTTATTTAATGGTTCATCAAAATTCAAGCTCAACTTCCAAAGAATATCAAAAGCCTCCTGTAAAACCTAGAATTTTAAAATTACAAAGGGAGAAATAAAAAAATAATAAAGGGCATTAAAAATATAGCATAGCATATAATTGACTAAAGCTTTGGGAGGCAATATATTCGATGTTAGAAACCCCACATCCTACCTTTCATATTATGTTTAGGAAAACCCTACCTGTAACCCTTCTTTTCCCTTTACATAACATACCTAATAATAGAAAATTCATAAGCCTCTTTTGAAAACCAATCCTAAAATTCAAAATTTTGATGTATAGGTGTAAGAAATCAAGGAAAATAAGAGAAAACATAAGAATTCAATGATTCTTGATTGTAGACCTCATTTTCTTTTCAAATTTAATATTGAGATCTATTGATTGTAGTTGAATCAACTATGATAAGTAAGCTTGTGTGAAGTCAAGGTGAATAGGTCTAGATCTCACCTCCTACTCGTAAATCCCTATAAAAAAGCCCTTAATGGGTGTAGCCATAAGGGTCTTCCAATGCTCAAATTACCAAAGAGGACTAAGAGAGAGAGAGAGGGCAAGCACTAAAGATTCTAAGGGTAGTACTTGTCCTGTGTATGTGTGGCGAAGAGTGTAGGTTTTTTGTTGAGGTAGAATAGCAAGAATGAGAGTTACCAGGATTGGCAGTAAAAGTGAGAGAAAAAAGGGGATTAGAGAGCCGCCGCCCCACCCCCCCCCCCCCCCCCCCTTTTATGAGAGTTACCTAAACACGTAGCGATTTAGGGTTCACTCGTCTTGGTTGTTAGTAGACAACATACATTGTAGTGAAGATTAAGCAACTCTAAGAGTGATAGGCTATGATCGACTAGGTAATGAAATTTGCAACATAGAGACCTAACATCCATAAAGGCTATCTAGTGTTTTTACCATACTACGGAAGTTAAACGATCATTATTGGTTACAGTGAAGAGCATGTGCTGAAGATAAAGGTTGAGTTAAGATGTTAAGGAAGGGGTCGGTTGAGAGTGAGCTAAGACTTGAGTTGATGCTAGATAGTTGGTGTGTATTAGTTCATTAGTTAAGTTGATCTACTCGAGTAGGACATTGTATGGCTCATCGAGCAAGTGCAGTATTAAGGAGGAGCTCGTTGTTCACTCATGCATTCCTTGATGAGCTTGCTTACATGGTGGGCTTTGCATGTAGGCCTCAGTTTAGGTGAAAATTGGGTATCAGTAGCATCACAATTTCATTTTTTTTTAAATTATTAACCCAAAAATAAATAGTTAGTTTATAGTTCAAATAAATAATAGCTGATTTGCAATAACGATTCGAATTGTTACATCAAACCACACTGAACTATTATTTTATAATCGAAAAAATGATGAATCGAAACCATATGGTTAGATTCCATTTAGGCAAAAGAAGAAAAAGGATAAATTTTAATATTAAATTTAGTTCGATATAGGGGAGCGAATTAAACGAAATTGAATTGCACATATCCCTAATCATATTTTTTTTTGCCAAAACACAAAATTGTAGCATCAAAATTCATGATAAGAATAACTCAAGTATCTAAATATATTATAATAAAAAAAAGATCAAATTATTAGTAATTAAACTTCATCAAATTCCCACAACAAAGTATTTAGCATTTATTAAACCAAAGTAACACACATTAAAAATAAACATAATGCCATTATATATTTCATTAGTGAATATAGATAATAAAACTTGTATCGAACGACCTATCATCTTATATGTTTGTAAAACATGAAACTAATTTAGATACTATAGCTATTGAAGAACCAAGAGTTTGCTAATTTAAGTGTAGAAGAAATCACCAATAACTAAAAATGAAGCGTAAATTCTCTCCTTATGGCTTTGTATACTATATCGCTTTTTTCCCCTAACGACTATGATAAAAGAAGAGAATTTGAATTTGGTTCCTTCAATAAAAAGACTGGTATTTATACCATTAAATTATAAAGAACTTAGTTATAGCTTCATATACTTTGCTTTAGGTGGACGTCTTCTTTCCTGGGTGCATAAGACCATATACAATGGTTAGGAGCCCATTTCGTGCTTCTAAATATTCGACAATATGCTAAGAAACCCTTTTCTAAGAAATTCACTATTTTATTAATGAATTTCCTTACAAAAGTTCCTTAACATAATTTTACAATTTTTTTAGGTCCCATAAAAGTATGCAATCAATCAAAATTAAAAGAAAAAAGAAAAGAAAAAATTAGATAGAAACTGATACAAGGGTTTTGATGATAGAAATCTAAGGACAGAAAGAGTAAGTTTGCAATGCAAATCGATGAACCATTCATGATAAGAATGAACTAATGACTTGTGTTGTCTAAGGCATGGTGAATTGACCAAGTTACTATGAGCCAAGTAATACAAATGAAGGCCCATGGCCTAACCCTCAGCACTTAGCCTTGTTAGCATAGTTTAATTCTAGTAGTTTCTACAAAATATCGAGTCACATGCAAATTATGATTCTCTATACACATTTCATTATGACACTTAAAATTACAAAATATCTACAACTAATTAAGGGAGCTATCTATAAAAATATATAAGTAATTTGTGAAAATGTCAAAAAATAGAAAATACAAAAAGTACATTCTTCTCCCCAATTTCATGTATTCGAGCATTCCCTTGGTTTTACGTATGAATCTGTCACTTTTATTACCTGCAAGATTATCATATACCAAGTGGTATTAGAGCCATTTAGTCACAACATGCCTCACACTAGAGAGCAAGAAAAAATAGAAGAACTTATATGAAACCTATTTAAGGAGCATGAAGATAAATAATGGAAAAAAATAAGATACTTGGATCAAATTGTTCACTGAAACATATAATAAATAGCAATCTAAATTTGACAACCAAAATGCCACCATCCAAGCCATTCAATAGCAACTTAGCAAACTTAGAGACCTTACTGTTGATGATTAGTACAAGGAAGAAGAAAGCTCGCTACGATAATTTTAGGTTGATACGACAAATATAAGAGGACAAAATAAATTAATGGTGGTATTAATTGAATTAATAAGACACAATTACTTATTAGTCATTAATTCCATTTTAAGAGTACACATAAAAATTGTAATTAGCACCATATTTTCGTGCCTCTTTTTCTTTTTTGTATTTCCCTCCTTTCTTTTTCCCTATACCTCATGTCACGTTCAATCACGCACAACCCTTAGCTTCACCATTTCATTCTTCCATAGCGAGTAATCAGGTATGTTTCTCTACCTTCTCTCTCTCTCCCTACCCCTTCCCCATCACTACGAACTGACCTTGTCTTTTTTTTTTTTTTTTTTTCATTTCATTAAATCCCTAGACACTCACAATTTGTTACATTTCCATTCAACAATGTTGATCTCTCTCTCTCTCTCCGCATGACAATTCTTAAGGCTCCGTTCCCATTTTCTCTGAGATGGACCTTGGAAATTTTGAAACTTTTGATCATTGAACCATTTTTTTATTAATACATGACTAATTTAAACTTCGGTCAACCTATAGTCTTGATTTTGTCTAATTTTCTATTTGCAAGTTTCATACATGTTCTCTCTAAAATTGAATAGTCTCATTTTTTTATTGCTCTTTTGTTTATGTTTCTTATTCTAGTTAGTCTTGAATGACTTTATGATGTTAGATCATAGTCAGCGTAAGAATATATCATAACTCATAAACATTTTTTTAATAATCATATCAATTTGGTTTCATAAATACTATCATAACTTTCCAAGTTTTGTATTGTACAAATTTATGGGATTATAGATAGTAACTTTCTTAATAATAATAATAATAATATACTATGTTGTTGATTTCATGTTATGACTAAATAACTCTTGTGTTTTTTTTTTCTCCTTTTTCCATTGTGCTCTATATTCCTTTTTTCCATTGTGTTCCATATTGCATGTTGTAACATTCCATAGTTGTATTTCTAACATTGAAATCGTAATCAACATAGTCATTATCTAAAACTCTACTACTATTTTATTAGTCTTGATTTTCTCTTAGAGGTCATGCAGATGAGTGAAAATAAATGATTTTATTTGTACTTTGTGAAAAAATAAAAATTAGGAAAAATAGTTGGTTTAGAGTTATTAGTTCATTCTTATTAATGGAAAGATACAAATAATTTCATCAATTGAAATTCATTCTTGTTTGATCATAATCATTATTGTGACTTTATAACTTCATTTTGCATTTTATGGAGGAGATTGATGAAGTTAGCTTTTTATTTATTAGTAAGGAGCCCTCTTCTTTTGAGCATATTTAATAATTGAAAGTGAAAACATCAAATTCTTTATGTTAAAACCCAAAGACCTTTTTCTTTAATTCTGAACCTCAACACATCTATTAACCTAAAGTGTATCGATTATATCTTTACATAATTAGCATGATTTTCTACTTGTAAACTGTACCTTTCTTGGAATTACTCAAGAGAGTTGATGGGAATTCATTATTCGTAGATTGTGATACTTTACTCTTCTACTGATTCTATGTTTTATTTCGTATTAGTTATGAGTTTTTTACTTTGTATTATTGTTGCATCCTGTATGAGTAATAATTTTGGACTTGTCACATCAACTTAGTATAAAAAAGTGCGTAGATTAATAGGTTCTAGATATTTGTTAATTTCAATGAATTGAACTTGATGAATCTAAGTATAATGTAGTGTACAGTACTAACTTAGGATGGATTTCAATAAAATATGTCAAGAGACAATTCTATCAAATAGATTTAATTTATTGGAACAATTTTCTCCTAATAAAAGAGATATTATTAGGAAGTTGTTGCATCCTTAGGGAAATTGATAAAATATTAAGATATTAATGCGATTCTAATTAACCATTAATTTAGAAGAGATTCTAATAGATATAATTAAGGTTAGGAGTAAGTATTTATGAGAAGAATGCTTACAAACAAATAATCTATGCTAGTAACAATCATTAGGAATAATTTAAGAGTGACATCATGCTATGTGGTGAAGCAAGCTTGTATGTTAAGTATATTATTATCAATTGTTTTTGTAGTCATTGTGTTAGATGAAATTTGTGTATGGATTAATGTAATTTAGTTAGTATATTAGAGATTTTAATCATTAATCACTTCATAAATTTATTTGCTAAATCATAGGAAGATTAATTAGTACTATTGCTTGTATCTATTCCCAGTAGAGACGACTCTATATTTGCTTTTTGAACTGAGTTAAGGATAGAATATAAATTTATAAATTTTAAGACTTGGTAGCTTTAATTAGAGGTGATAAAGTTTTTAGCGCTATTGCCAAGGAACGACATCATTTGGAAATTTAAAATTTTTGTAAATCTAGCTAATGTTTTTATTGTTTTGTTATTTTTACAAAAAAAAAAAAAAATTGTGCTTAAGTTGAATTAGATTGCTGATTTTTGCAATTTATGGCCCAAAGCAACATAAGTAACCTTGTTGATTTCGATCCTAAACTTAAAAGAACACTTAGAAGCAATTTGAAGAAAGTCCGTAAATATTTTTCAGAAGGAAAGCATTTGGTAGTAAGGAAGTGAGAGTACATGAACTGTTGAGGATTAGAATAAAGACATTAGAATCATTCAAAATGAATAACCAAAACGAGAATATCGGGCCGCCATTGGGAAACCAATTTTTGAATCTTGAAGATAGTATCCCAAGGAATCTACCATTGAATTTTTACTGACCTCTTGATGGGAATTGGAATGTAGTATACCCAAGGAATGAGCCAGGAGTAAATCCACCTGTAGTTCCTAAGACGATGCTAAATTATTGTAGGCCTAACTTAGATGGGGCTAGCATTAGCATCGCTCGGCCTCGTGTTCAAGTAAACACTATTGAAATAAAGCCGAGCGTTATTTAGATTATCTAATAGTCCATCCAATTTGACAGGTTCAGTGAGGAAGACCCTAACAATCATTTGCAGCAATTTCTAAAAATATGAAATACATTCAAGGTAAGTAGTATATTAGAAGATGCTATCTACTTAAAGTTATTCCTTTTCACATTGAAGGTTGATGCTAAGCAATAGCTAAACTCTATGCCAAGAAACACTATCAACACTTGGCAAGAGATGGTAGAGCTATTCATAAGGAAATATTTCCCACCATCAAGAACAACAAAGCTGAAAGCGGATATCTCCTTGTTTTGACAATTGGATATGAAAATGTTATATGAGGTATGGGACAAATGAAAGGATCTACTTAGAAAATTTCCCCATCATGAGCTTCTAGACTAACACTAAGTTTAGACATTCTACAATGGGTTGAACTACACAACCAAGCAACTTATTGATGCGGCCATTAGTGGGAGCTTAAATCACAAGTCACTAAAGCAATGCATCCAGTTATTTGAAGACATGGCTAATAACCACTATTGGTAGTCATCTACAAGAGTTAGAGAGAAAAGACCAATGGGAAAGTATGAGTTGGATGTACTTCCTCCTTAGCTCATAAGGTAGAAGTATTAGCAAGGAAGCTGGATAGCCTAACTATGGGTCAGAACAAAGTTTTGGTGATGGTAGATTTTAACTTCATAAGTATATCTGAATTAGATTAATTGCAGCAAGTTTACTACATAGGAAATCCTATCTAGACCCGCAATGATCTATTTAATAATACTTATAACGCAAGTTAAGGAACCATCCAAATTTTCAATGGAGTAGTAATAATGGGAAAAGTTCGAATATGTAACCTTGCGAATTTCAAAGACAAGTTCCTCCCCTTCAAGCTAAACCAGGATCACTAGAAGAAATGTTAGTTCAGTTTATCAAGTCTTTTGAAGCACATTAACAGGCTGCTAAAACCATTTTGAGAAATCAAGGAGCATCAATTCATAACTTAGAAAACGAAGTTAGATAGATTATAAAAACACTTTTTGAAAGGGTTGCAGGATCACTACCAAGCAATACTAAGGCAAGCTCGAAAGAACAAGTCAAAGCTATGACTTTAAGGAGTGGAGGAGTTAAGACTTTTCTAGTTAAGGAATAAAGCTGATAGCGTCTAAGAACATTAAGCTTGAAACATTAAATAAGTATGTATCCTTTAAATAGATTTGTCTACTTGTGTTTGTTTTTATCACTTTAAGTTTGTTAAGTTGAGATTACATGTTATTATCATTGTTATTTGTTTGTTTTATTTGAGTGTATGTGTAAATTGTTTGATGTAATAAGAAAGGAAAGATCAAGTGGAGTGATAGTAATTCTAAAGTAAGAGAAAATTTTCACTAAGAAGGGGGATGTAGATGGAAGATAGAAGGCCAATACTCATCACGGTTGTGGTAGAAGGTAAGTATTTAATTTTTCAAGGACAACATCGATCACAAACCCAATCATGGTTGTAATTAATTAACAGAGCTAATCCACCTATTGGTCACAGTCGTGATGGAGTCTATAAGGATATTCACACTCTTGTTTATAGTTGTGACCAAAATGATGCCCTTAGAATTTGTTGCACAATGATTATCACAAGAATAATCATGCCCATAACAAATAAAAGGTATAAGCCATAATTATCTGAGATTTTGTCATCATAATGTTGATTACGAGACTTATCACACTCTTGACACACTACTGTATAAGAAATGTCCCTTTCTCTCCCTCTCCTCATTTCTCACACTTTTTGAAACTCCACCCCATGATACTCCCTACATGTCTACTTTAGAAAAACTCCACCCACATTTTCTCAACTTCAATCAATATTCCATCCATTTCTAACTCCTGCACCCCCATTTTCATCAACTTGTACAAGCTTCTAAGGGATGATCTCTCCCTTTTTCCTTAGTTTTTCACCATTTAGCTAGATTTGGTTCATATAATTTTAGGGTTTGTAAATGTGTTCATTGTAAATTATCAACGTGTTGTGATCATAATTGTGGTATTCTTTATGTAGTAATTAAAATTTTATTTGCATGAACTTTGTACTAAAATTGGAATGATTAAGTTAAACCTTAATTTCCACTAACAATTTCCAAATTAGGGACTTTTGCAAATTAAGTCTAATTTGATGGTTTAGCCTTGTCGTTAATAGTTAATTGTTATGTAGGTTTGTGCTGTTAGTTAGTTTTGCATATATTGTAGTTTTGTATGCCAATTAGCAATCGAATGTCATATATTCATTTGATAAAAAGGGAGGTAATAATACTTAGTTATAGTTTTAGGTTACAAGTTGAGCTCTTAAAGGACTCACTTGTAGGAATCATGTTTAGAATAAGCGAGGTTTGATCATATTTAGTTCTTGAAGGTTTTATGGTTAGAATTGGAGGAAAGTAGAATGGCAGTGTTTTAATCTTAAGTACCATAGAAAGTACATGATTTTTGCTTTCTTGGAACTAATATTTATGTTTGTAGATGAAACCAAAGAAATCATTCACAACTTCTCAAAACAAGAAACCTAGAGCTGATCACTATCTTTCTCCTCCTCTTAAATGATTTGATGCATGAAACTCAAGTAGAGTAGTGACTCCAATGGTTGGTATGACTATAGAACAAAAAGAAAGGTTTAAGGAGTTTGTTGCCAAAAAGATAATACATAGGCATTATGTTGTTGACTGGGATGTATTAAGGAAGTATGATTTGAAGGTAACCATGTAGAGGTTATTAGGGAATGGACCATAGTTGTAGTTGTTTAGTATTTAGGAGAAAGCATATAAGCAAACCACTTTAGCTTTCCTTCCGTCCTTCAAAATTAAGTACGAGTACATAGACATGAAGATGGCAAACAAAGTTAGGTTCTTTGCCTTTGGAAAAACTCACACCTTTGACATGATGACCTTTGTTCATGCAATGGGTTTATACATAAGGGTAGAACTAGAGGAGAATGAATTTGAGGATTTACCGGTAAGTCTTCCTCGAGATACTTCTCTGAATGAATTCTAGAAAAGAAATCTCTAATGAAAGTAGTTTCTAAGCAAGCAAGTCAAAAGCTTCTACTTTAAATATAACTAATTCTCTAATCTTTCACTACATTCTTGTAAGGACCATCTATGGGAAGTATGAAAGTCCCAAAGCAGTAGGGGAACATAACCTACTACCCTTGTATAATATGTTGAAAAGGTATTTGGTTAATGTTAGAATTCTCACTGCATTTGGAATTTGCCAGCAAACTTTCAACAAGAGCAAGGGTATCTTTGTTAGGGGTTTGATTACTAAAATTCTAAGGAACTTGAGGTTGGTGGCCTAGCAATGATAGACCAAGAGACTCTTGTGTTGAACTGAAATTGCTTCCTAGAGCCTTTTTCAATTAGTAGGGTATTGCAAGAGTCTCTAACCCTAACTTAGACATTGAGGACCTTAGTGCTTTAGACTTCACGCCTGCCACATCAAGTTTCTCAATAAGAAATCTAAAGCGTTTCGAAACTAAAGTGACTAAAATCAAAGGAACTCAAAAGAAGATTATTGAATTTTTAAAGAATATTGCCATAGCAGTAGGCATGGCCATTCCCTCCTGCTTTACTTGTCCTCAAACCCAAGAGGATGCATGTCCTAGTTAGCTTCTAAGTCTTCTACCAGCAAGTGTCCCCATCATTAGCTAACAAGCAAAAGGGGATGGATAAGAAGAAGAAGATTCGAGTAATGAGGAGGATGGGTTAGAAGAAGAAGACAATAATGATGCGTAGGATACCCAAGGAGCCTAAGTAGAAATAAGAAGATAAGAGGTTGGGAATGACAATGAAGAAGAGTCATCAAGATAAGTAGAGGATGACTCATATGAGGAAATCGAAGCCAATGATGATTGAATGTGTTTTCTTTTGTTTGTTTTTCATTTAGACTTACTAATTATTTAAGAGCTTAACTTTATTGATGTATTTTTCTAAAGACTTTCACATCGAGTATTGTTATGGTTGGTTTTAATGTGTTTAATAGTTGGGTTTCTTTTACATTCTAATTGTTATAGTGTTTGAAGGATGTTTGTTCTGATGATGTATGGCCCAAGCACATTGATCAAATTTCAAATAAGGGAGTCCTATTCTTATTGTTATTTGTTTTTCATTTTTCCTTTTCTATGCCTATTCTATGATTGCTTTCCTTAAACATTGAAGGTGATATCTCTCTCTAGGAGTGGGGAGGGGTTAACCTTGTTTATCAAAAGTCTCCTAGTTAAGCAGTTTGTTTGTTTTTAAGTTGTGAATTGACTTAATAGATTGTGAATTTAACAAAATAGTATTCAATTTTGTGTTATTTTTACGCCTTACCTCTTGTAGACTTAGTATACCTGATCAAAATTATGGGATAAAATCTAAGTAAGGTACACTTACTGACCATTTAATGAATGAATTTAGAGGTTATAAGTGAACCAGAGTCTTTAGTTCAAGGTTAAATTATTGTGTTTCTAAACTTACTAAGTAGTATATTTACCCTTCAATTACTTCTGGTGCTCATTTAATCTTGAATGGAAAAGACAAATAAAATAATTCACTTATTGATATTTCTTGAGAATCTCTTCAAAATAAAGTAAATTAAAGTGTTTAAGAATTGAATTAGTAAGCGCGGGCTTTAGTCCTTTGAAATAGCAAAGTTTAACCTTGTAGTTGAAAAGTTGTTAAGTTTTATTGATTGTTTTTAAGTGTTTGCTTAAGGATAAGCAAGGCTTAAGTGTATGGAAGTTTGATAGGTATAAATTACTATACATTTTTTAGGCATATTTAGGTAAAAATCCATCATAATTGTATTCATTTTTCAAGTTCTTGGTATCTAATTGTGCAATATATCAGTTTCAAATGATTCAAGAGCAAGGAGCTGAATTTTTCATAAAAACAATACAATTTAAGGTAATTTTGCCCATAATGAATGGAAAATTTTGAAGGAAGACTATCACGTATTCCATCATAGGCGTGATCGCAGAAGAATTAAGTTGTTAGTGTTTATCACATCCGCCCTCATGGGCATGACCAAAAGTGAATTTATTGTCCACTTGTTCATTACGGCCATAACTCCACCTTAGAAGAATGAATACTCCCCCATCACGAGCATAATGATGTGAATGAATTGAGACGAGAAGATCACATCCTTCATCACAACCATAGAGAGTGAAGATAATTCTTATTTGATAAGATCACTCCCCAAGTCATGGCCATGATGGGAATGGACACAATGATTTCTTTTGATTTTTTTGCACAAATCAGTACGTTTAACAGGTCTAAACACCAGAGGGTGACTTAAAATGGTGTATTTTGGACCTTTTGAAGAAAAGAATATAAATACATTGCAATTTTCAAACAAGAAACAATATATATATCATATCAGATTACATGACAACAAACATCATTAAAAGAGAGAACATCAGATTCTTTATGTTAGAACCTAAAGACTTTTTGCTCTAATTCTAAACCACAACACATTTGTAAATTTAGAGTGTATCAATTGTATCTTTACATGCTTAGAATAATTTTCTACTTATAAATCGTGCCTTTCTCGAAATTACTCGAGAGAGTCGATAGAAATTCATTATTCATGTACTATAAGACTTCTACAGTGAAATCAAAAAATGGTTTTTACTCTTCTACTGATTCTATGTTTTATCTCTTATTAGTTATGAATTTTTTACTTTGTGTTATTGTTACATCATGTATGAGTAATAATTTAGGACTTGCTACATCAACTTAGTATGAACAAGTGCCTAAATTAGTGGGCTCCTGATACTTATTAATTCTAATGAATGGAACTTGATGACTCTATGTATAGTATAGTACAGTTTATGACATTAACTTAGGATGGATTTCGATAAAAAATGTTGATAGACAATTATATTGAATAGATCTAATTTATTAGAACAATTTACTCTTAATAGTAGAGATATTAATAGAAAAGTTGATGCATCCTTAAGGAAATTGATAAAATATTATGATATTAATGTGATTCTACTTGCTTGTTAATTCAGAAGAGATTCTCAAAAGCACAATTAAGGTTAGGAGTAAGTATTTCTAAGAAGAATGCTCACAAACAAATAATCATTGTAGATAACAATCATTGGGATTAATTTAAGAGTGACATCATGCTATTTGATGAAGCAAGTCTGCATGTTAATTGTATTATTAACAATTGTTTCTATCATCATTGTGTTGGATGAAAGTTGCATGTGAATTAGTGTAATTTAGTTAGTAAATTAGACATTTTAATCATTAATTACTTGATAAATTTGGTTACTAGATCATATGAAGATTAGTAGTACTGGTGCTTATATTTACTTCTAATGAAGACGACCCTATACTCATCCGTGCTAATAAACAGCAAGTATAATTGCTTGTTAAACCGAGTTAAAGATAGAATATAGGGTTATAAATTTTAAAACTTGGTAGCTCTAATTAAAGGATATCACCTGTAGACCCCATGTGGTTAGATGGAAAAATTTAGAAAGGAATCATCATTAAAAAATTTAGATTTCACATACATAAAAAAGGGAAAAACTTAAAATAGTAGTGTCATTCTTACTACAAAAATAATAAGTTTTTCAAGTGCTAGTGATAGCAATGTTGTTGTTGGATGTACCAATTGTTATGCATTTTTAAATAACATTGTTAAACTCCATTATTTTGTAGACAAAAATGTTATGCTATTTTAATGTGATTATGTAACTCTTAAAAGGATAAAGCATGGTGATCAAGGTTTTACGTTAGTAAACTATAATCAAAGCAATTGTCATGAACCTTAGGAAGGGACTCTTTTGACTTGGGCATATATTTGAGTGTAGATGTTGAAATAAAACTGCAAAGTGATGCTTCCAAACCCAAAGACCAACAAGGGTAAAGAAGTAAGTTGGATCAAAATGGACATGGAAGGAACATTAATAGATGTAGTTTTAGTAGGAAGAGAAAATAATGAACCTCCTTCTTATATATATAATATAGATGAGCTTTGATCAAGTGAGTTACCCTTTATGATTAGTTGAGTCATTATGTATTATATGTTTATATCATTTTATAAATATATGGTTTTTAATAATTAGTTTGAGTTCCCATTATTTTAAGTAATCATACATTCCTCATTATTTTCATTTTCACTTTTGTAGCATTAAACCATGAGGACTAAAAGAAGAAGATGCATAATCAATGAGGAATTTCAAGTCTAACCTAATATCATGCTAGCTCAAGAGCCCTCAACTAAAGGATATGATTTTATGGCTAGTTTTAAGGTTAGTAACTATCTATAGTAATAAGATTTTTTTTGGCTAATTCTAAGATTAATAAGCCATGAGCTATTTTTCTCTCTACTATGTTTCCCATATATTAGCCTTAGTAAGCCATGGCTAATTCATGGTTCTATTAAGCTCTCTGATCTAAGCCTAGGTTAGCTGCTCTTAGAGAATGAAAAATGAAGTCCGATATCCCATTTAAGCTTCTGCTCTTTAAGTGTAACCATAATATGTGTTTGCTACACTTTTCCCAATATATTCTAGTAGATGCTTGTTTCACATAAATCACTCCATCATTCTTTTCTATATGCTAACATCCTGATGCTTTGTCTTTCTATAGGCATTTAGTATGATGTGTGGACATCTATTACTATATTTTATAAGGTATTTTAAGCATGAATGCATAATGGTCAAACAAAGTATTTATCATAACAAATATTGAAAGTACCCTATAAAAGGTTTTTAGCAAAACAAACACAACTGTAGATTACATATGATCACACCTTAGATAGACAAGGCTAGAATTATTTCTAGCTTATAGCACACATGAAGGATGGAAAAACAAAATAGGAAGAACTTATTTTCTACTAAAAATTAATACAAGTTAATAATACTTTATAGCTTCTAGTAATAACGCATTGCGTAAAGGAAAAGAAGAAGAACAAAGTCATAGGAACTAATAGATTACAAGTGAGAAGGCTAAACTGATTTTATTAATTTTGTGCAAGAAATTCAATTACAAACCCTAATGCCTTCTAAGAGAAGGTCTATGAGCTAAAGCTTACAATAACAATGAGCACCTATTGTTTAGAACAATTGACTCTTACAAGATATCTGGCTAATTGACTCTTAACCTTAAGTTCTATTTATAGCAAATAGTTAACAACTAATAGAAACATCTAAAATTAAGCATGCCCTTATTAGCACTACACTATACAAGCATAACTTATTAAAAGAATTATCAATTCCATCTCTCCCAAAGTTTGTCCTTGTCTTCAAGGAGAAAGTAGAAAACACAAGGTATTATAACTAACCAACTCGAACATTAGCAAAGTGCATAGCATGTTAGGTATTGTCAACTCCATCCACCAACTCCTAATCTAGACCTACTACATCATGATCTTCCCTAAGTACCAATACAGGAAGAAATTTGTTTGAACATCAATGAGTTACAGAAAATGGTTTATCACATTTGAAGCAAAGACTCTTAGACATTTTTTCACGAAACTCAATATTAGTCGTCTATCATCGGCCATGTGATTTCTTCCATCCTTCTTTTTATTGGTCATCAAGTGTAATGGAATTAGGAGCAAGAGTAAAAGATTCACTTTTCAATAGCCTTTCAGCACAAGCACCTATAGGCATAAACATGCTATCCGTAGGTGAAGAGGTACTAACAATAGAAGAAGTTAGTGGATGAACTATTGAAAAATGAGGTTGCATCAAACTATGGTTATAAGAATGGCGAGTAAGACTTAAAGAAAATGAAATTGGTTTGCTAGAAACCTCCTCAAATCTTAGTTATCCACCAACTCGATCAATGGGTGAAATTAGAAAAATGCTACAATGAAATTCTCTTTCGACTTTAATTGCTAGTTCTGTAGCTTGTTCAAGTGTTGTAGGAGAATAGGTATCAAGTCATGCTTGAAATTCCTATCTCAATCCTTTAAGGAAATAATCTAATTGCTACAACTCCGATATTGTCGGAGCTTGCGAAGTTAAAGCGTCAAATTCTTTAATGTATTATTGTTTTGAAAGGATTTGAAGCCTACTGACCACAATATCTCTTGAACATTTCATCCTTCATCATCTCCCAATCCAGTGTTGGTTCCTTCATCGCAAAGCCTTTAACCAATATACACAGCGTCCATGCATACTCATAGCAGCCAGGTTTACTTTTTTGTCTTCGCTTGTGTGATGTATTTCATAGTATTGCTCCATCATTAACATCTAATTAGCTGGATCATTTCCATTAAACAAAGGAATATGTACTTGTAACGCATTCAATTTATATTCATCATCAACTTCTTTACTTAGATTAGTCTTTCTTTTATGAACAGGCTTGACTATAATATCACCTTCCTTAGCTGCCTATTGTCTCACTCTCGACAGCACATTTGAAAATTCCATGGGAAATCCACTTCCTATTCTATTCGAAATCCACAAATCTTCAATCATTTTTTGCATCTTAGCAGCAGTATCTCGCATTTGATTAATATCTCCTTGCATATCTTTTTGAGATTGATCCAATCAAGTAATGCAATGTTGTAGGTCTTTCAACACTTCTTGAGTTTCACCGTGTTTATGCCTTAGATCTTCAATCCTAGCCTTGGTTCCAATCATGATGTAATCTTTGTCAAAAGAAGATGAGATTGATCCGATCTTTTCAAATAACAAACAAGAGAAATCAAAATTCGAAGTAGTTGTCGAAGAATTCCAATCGAAAGTGAAGCTATTGATGATGAGTAAAACAAGCTTCAGCTGGTCACGGACGAGGATCTGGCATGTTAGATCAAATTGATAGTAGCCAGTAGATTACAAGCAAAAAGAATCAAGTGATTTTATTAATTTCGTAGACGAAATTCAATTACAAACTCTAACACCTTCTAAGAGAAGGTCCATGAGGTAAAGCTCACAACGACAACGAGCACTTATTGCTCAAAACAAATGACTCTTACAAGATATTTGTCTAATTGACTCTTGCCACTGAGTTCTTTTTATAGCAAATAGCTAACAACTAATAAAATCTTCTAAAGCTAAGCATACCCTTTTTAGCTCCACACTACACATTGACTATGTATTGAAGGTACTTATCACAAAGTATATACATTTTATTAGGCTTTGAATAGAAAACATTTTGTTAGACCAGTGAGCATTGAGCCTAACTTTCTAACAAAGGCCGATGCTTGGGAATCACATTTAGAGTTTACTCCAAGAAGCATAAAGGTAGGAAGTAGATAAGGGATCTAAGGAAAATATTTATGGTTCTGTCATCCTTTGAACAAGACTTTATTGTAATTTAAGCATTGTAAGGAGTTAATCATTTGCTCATGAATATTTAATTTGCTGAGCAGTGGATAAACTAATTTTTTTAATGCAATCACAAGGACAATGATTCATGGACATGCAACATAAGGACCTAATAAGGATATCCTTAATATGTGACAAAGGAGAAAGCAGAGCAAAAGGCATAGGAGCTTTACCTCTATATCAACGTCAAATTTCTTAAGCACGTAATATACTAATTGGGTACTTGCCTATTGGAATAGTGATTATAATTAACAAATGATCTTGGCAAAAATTGTCATTAAACTTGAAGAGATGGTGCATGGCTCTATTATGCATATTTCTTTTATCTTTTTGACCTCATACTAATAGGTTCTTGGTCTTCTATTTGCTATCATTTTTTCTAGTTTTTAGTAACTTGTTTGCAATACATAACCTAATCTAGTATAGAATTATGTGCTTAAAGGTCTTTTATTATTTTTTAAATAAAGAAAGCTACCCCTTTTTCTAGTTCTCTTATGGAGAGTTGAGACCTTATATTGTTGTTAAAATATGGAACACCATGAAGTGTCTTTCTAGTGCTATTTAATATTGCATCATGTTGTTTCTTCGTTGAGATATTATTCGATTTGACATCAAATGTCGTATCATTTTATCTCTTGGTATAAACTGTTTTCAATAAATTACTCATCTTGAAATCAATTTGGCTTGAACATGCTTAACTTCAGAGTTTCGATAAATTTTTAACTACTGCAATAAAAGGTACCTTTATAATTACAGTTCCAACATCTTTTATATAGAAAATAATGAGAAATTTTTAATTTCAATACAAGAAAAGGATGAGAAATTTAATTTTCATTTTTTTGAATCATTCAACACTTTCGTCAGATCAGTATCATTCGAGATTGCACAGAATAGTTCTACGGGGACATACACTTCCGTTTTCAGCGAATCCAGATCTGTAGATGAGGACCCCAACAATCACGATTCACTGGCCAGGAAAGCGTGTTTGTTACACTGTGGGTCATTGTTGGAATTGTTGAATTCCACAGTGAACGTCTGTACAGGGTCAGGTACCGTGGTGAGGCAGCAACCGTCAAGACCAAAGCAATACTATATCCACTGAAGTTGCCTCTGATACATTTGACCCTGCAACCCTCGAAAGAATTGTTGGTAGTAATATGAGCACTAACATCGCAGCCAACTGGAGCGAAGATATATTGTAAACTCGGGGGTTGACTAGTCGCTTTAGTAGGGCAATGGGAATCATCCGATGAATATATTATCGGAAAGTTGACAGTAACATATCCATAATCAGAATAATATGTAGGAATCGAAATATTAAGCAGCCACAAGTTGAGGTTCTCTGGGAAGAAGGTCGTGCTTTGATTTCAGCATTCTATATGGTGCCTCTTATCCAAGAAACAGGACTTACCCATTCCAAACGGATAGGGAATTGTTATATTTCCGCAGTGATCTGAACAATTGGGCTTTGACATAATCCTATAGAAGATGCAGCTCCTGATGTATGTATCATTAAGGAACATAGGTAGGGGAGAAAATGCAAAACGGGGATATCTAACAGCAAAATACTTTTAGCCACGTGATTTATGCTTTGTTATTGAGCCGAAGTAGGATTATGGCTACGAAGGGATTAATATGATTGGGTTCTGAAGCCAGAGGAGATAATATTGTTATTTAAAGTGTGACGCTGCTACTATTTTTCCATGGAAAATTTTTAAATTCAATGCATGTGCTTGTGCATGGAACTTTCGTGTTTTTACATTTTTTTAAGCGGTTATTAATAAAAAAACAATTAAAAAGAATTCTATTTATTTATTAAATTTTCCATAATGTGATAAAATTAAAAAGTGACTATTCTCAATAACCCTAAGTTCCTTCAAAAGTTGCAAATAGTTTCATAAAAATCTATATGTTGATAAGTTCTCTCAATGAAATGTAAAATATCTAATATCTTCATAAAAAACATTCAACATTTGCAAATTATGACGGACATTTATAAAGTTTGTTAATCGTTCATAAATCTACCCAAAATTTTTACTTTCATTTTTCCGTAAGATATCTCTTAGAAGTTCATAATGTCTTATGAGTTCATAAAATACTTTAAACTTTCAAATCTCTTCCCATATTTCATAATATATTAAGAAGTTTGTAAAAAATTATAAATCCGTGAAACATTATAAAACTCGTAAAACATTATAAACTCATCAAATAACCTAGTAATTGATAATTCTACATATGTTTGTAACTGGATTATACGTTTGTAAAACTGTTTTATAATTTGTAATTTTAACTAAAAGTTTACAATTTATCTCGTAAATCCACTTAAACAACTATTTTAATAATACAATCTCCACATTTCTATTAAGCTCTTATTATTTGTAATTTCAATTATTTATTTTTAATTCTGCTCTTATGTTTATAATAACACTCAAAAGTTCGTACCACATAAGTTCATAAATAAACTTATCATGTGTTGATAACATTGAAGTTGTTACAAACATTTGAATAATTTTATGAATTTAATTATTCATAAAATCGCTATTTATACATCATAAAATCATTTAATATTTCGAATTTTACTCAAGTTCTGTATGTACTTAAATGTTCATAAAATCACATAAAAATTCGTAGTTCCACTGTAGTTCGTAAAAATTACTTAGGATATTCGTAATTTTATTCTACAATTCGTAAAATCTGGCCGAATTTCCATCCATGCAGAGAATTTAAAATAAAGCCTCTCCTTTCCTAATGTATATTATTGGTCCATTTTGCACTATTTAACTAATAATCAACTTATAATATCACACCTATAAAGTGCTACAAGTATTAATGTTTATTGTTATCTTGACTTTCTCACAATAATTTGAAATACCGGTAAAGATCCAAAAAATCAGTTGCTTTTACTTTTTTTTTTTTTTTTTTAGGTTAAGTCATATATATTAAAATAGTAAGCATAAGTACATAACACTTGATCTCCCCTGCTAAAATACTATCTTCCAGAGGTGGATGAACACATCATATGCAATCCGCCAGAAGCTTGGCATTGTTTGACCATATGCCGTAACCTAACACATCCTCCCTTAAAATATTACATTCACGGGAAGGGGGATGATAAAAAAAAACATTCATCTTCACACCTTTCTTACATAATATTAGCCAAAGCATCTGCTGCTCAATTACTCTCCCTTGGGATAGCTTCAATTCCCCAGGCACGCAACTTGGAGAGAATTGCCCTACAAGCAACAACAACATTGTATTATTTAAGCTGAATATTTGTAGCCTGTAATAACTTGACTGCAACAGCTGAATCACAACATATATGAACACAAAGCAGATGAAATTGCAAGCAGTAAGAGAGCCCAAAAAGTATGGCTCATAATTCCATGGCAATAATATCTAAGAAGTTTACATGCTTCACGAATCCAAATATCCACTGTCCTTCCCTATTTCGTACTACTCCTGCTAGAGTAGCTTTAGCTTGGGCAAGGATGACAGATCCATCCGTATTCAGCTTGACCCAATGTGGTGGTGGTGGGTGCCATCTTAAATTTATTTCATCAATTCTGATGATTTGCTTCCTTTGGCGAATGTGAGCCCAGTATTCGTGAGCTAACCTACGAATAGCGTGTTCTTTATTTTTAGATGGACATTGCGCCAAAGATTTTCCTATTTCGTAATGTCCATAAGTGCCTTATCATTACTTCAACCATGGACTGCTTAGGTAAACAGATATCAGTACTTTGCTTCTTCTGGTGAAGACAATTCCATTTCACCCAGCTGAAAAAATTCCCATGAATTTTTGGGTGATTCATATGAGGAGTTTCTCATAGGTCATGTATAATCATGTGTTTGCTGCAATTTTACATCTTCTAAATATGACTGCATTTCCTTAAGTGAAGGATATAGACGTATCTTAGTAGACAGACCAAGATTGTCCTGATCATTACTGAGCTGAATTGGACCAAACGCAGCTATTATTATTTCTGAAATTGGAAACCCAATTTTCTCTTCATCCCAGTTTAGTGGTCCCTTCCAACAGTCGCTAACACTAAGCATTTTAGCATTCCTATGTATAGGACCCTCAGGTAGATCTCTAACTCTATGTAGTCCTCCCAAATTATCCCACCAGAATTGAGTATACTGGTCATTACCCAATATGCTAAAGTGATTACACTTCATCATCTGTGCTGCCTTGAACAGCTATTTCACTTGGTATGATCCTACTGCCTTCATATTCCAACCCTCCATTTTAAGCTTACGATGTTTTGCTCTCAATAACTGACTCCAAGTGGTTCTCCTCAGTTTGAACTCCCGAGCCTCCTATACATTTACCCTTACTAATGGTATTCCAATTCTCTAATTGCATCTACCGTTCAATTGCTCTGCTAAGGCACTCTAAAGCCAAGACAAATAAGCATGGGGAAAGAGGGTCCACTTGTCTAATGCCACAGCTTGGTTGAAACGAAGATGTTAAACTCCCATTGATCAAAATTTAGTGGATGTTGTAGATATTGTTGAAAGCTATGGTGAGTTACAAGTATGGACTTTTAACACAAATGAGGAAGAAGAGAAAGGTTAACTTTAGAAGCTTTTATTTCTATATTTTCTCTTCATTTTCTCACGCATAACAAGTGGTTACAAGTCTTTTTATAGGCCTAAACATCAGCTATTAACCATTAAAAAAACGTACAGAATAAAAATAGAATTCTAAACTGCAAGCATTATTTCTGCGCAGCCTTCAATAAAATAGCTATAACTTTCTTTAGAAACCTCCAATGAACCTAAAACTTGCGCCATTTAAAACTAGGTTTAGTAATCTTTAAATCCATATTTGGTTCACCAAAAATGACATCCAGTTTACCTTCCCAAAACGTCCCTTACATTCACTACAAGTTTCTGCCCACTGCTAAAGACCAGAAGTCAAGTTTATTTTTTTTTTAAATTCTCTGCGACCCCACCACCACCACCACCTCACCCCCCCCCCCCCCCCCCCCCCCCCCCCCCCCCCCCCCAACCTCCTTGTTGGTAATGTAATCCCGAATAAAATGAAACCTTGTATCTATATGCTTGCTCTGATCATGAAACACCAGATTTTTCGCAAGAGCAATGGCTAATTTGTTGTCCACCATAATTTTAGTTGCTTCTTTTTGAACAAAATGAAGTTCGGTTAGCAATCTGCTTTGCAATTAGTCTTGTCTTATACCTCTCAATTCTCCTTTCGCATTACTCTTTAGCTTATAAACCCATTTAACCCCAATTGCTTGATGACCATTTAGTAGTGTCACAAACTCCCAAGTGTCATTTTTCTCAATGGAATGAATTTCTTCCTCCATAGCTTTTACCCATTTCTTGTCTTCAATTACCTCTTCAAAACTCAAGGTTCATCATTTGCAAATAGACAAAAAAGATTCTCACCGTCTATTCTTTTGGCAGCATCATAGAGATCTCTTATGGTTCGAAATCTTTGAGGTTGTTCGCTTGAGCTTATTGAGGAAGAAGTTGGTATGGAAGGAGTTGAACTCTCACCTTCAGTCTCTTGGTCCTCACTTTCGTCTTCTCCCAAATATGGTAGAAAACTATATCTCTTCTTCTTGAACACTCCAATCCTATGAGGCATCTTCCTCAAATTCCACACCTCTACTAATCACAGCTTTCTTGGAAACAGGATCGAAACATTTGTACCCTTTAAGGTTCTCGGTGTAGCCAAAAAGTACCATCTTCTTGCTCCTATCATCAAGTTTTGTCCTTTCTTGTTCAGATACAAGAACATAGCAAATAGATCCGACAACTCTTAAGTGCCTCACATTTGGCTTCCATCCACTCCATGCTTCTTGAGGGGTTATTTTCTCCAAACTCCTCATAGGTGAACGGTTTGAGAGAAAAACCGCACACGCAACTACCTTGGCCTAAAAATCCTCAGGCATATTCTTACTTTTTAGCATTATTCTCGCCATGTTAGGAATTGTCCTATTTTTTCTCTCTACAACCCATTTTGTTGTGGTGCTCTTGGGACTACCATAGGACATCGAATACCATTTTCCTCACAAAAGACCTTGAATTCATTGGGAGTGAACTCTCCACCTCTATCAATTCTTAGAGCTTTAATTTTGTATCCACTTTCCTTTTCAATGCGAAGCTTGAATTTTTTAACTGTCTCTAAAAACTTCACTCTT
This sequence comes from Lumnitzera racemosa, assembly GCA_024138005.1. Lineage (NCBI taxonomy): Eukaryota > Viridiplantae > Streptophyta > Magnoliopsida > Myrtales > Combretaceae > Lumnitzera > Lumnitzera racemosa. The sequence continues at coordinate 10,796,077 of JAMXBC010000009.1, read as the reverse complement.
GTTCTTCAAAAAATAAACCCATATCTTCTTTGTGTAATCATCAATGAAGAGAACAAAATATGAGCTCTTACAGAAAGATTGTGGCTTGATAGGACCACACACATACGCATGCACAAGTTGTAGAGGCTCGGTTGCTCGCGAAAGTGATGCCTTTGGAAAGCTCTTTCTTGCATGTTTTCCGAGTAGATACGCCTTACACAATTGATTCGGGTGATAGATTTTGGGAACTCCTTTCACCATATTCCTTTCTCCTAGCATTTTAAGCCCTTCAAAGTTGAGATGCCCGAATCTCATGTGCCAAATCCATGAAGGATCCTTGACACAAGCTTGTAAACACTTCACTCCCGCCATTTTCACATTTAACATGAACATTCGGCTCTTTGTCATGGCAACTTTAGCAACAAGTTTATCATCTCGATTTTGAAGCCATAAATAATTGTTCTCAATCTTCACTTGTGCCCACTCTCTAAAAGTTGGCCAAAACTCAAAATATTGCTCTTCATTTTTGCGATGTAGTAGATATTATGGAGAAATTAGTGGTCTCCATCCTTTGTAGCCAAAATCACCGAGCCTTTTCCCTTAATCTCTACCTTTGTATCATCTCCAAAAATAAACATTCCCGATCACTTTTGTATTCAACTCCACAAATTTGCTTCTATCTACTGTCATGTGGTTGCTTGTGCCCTTGTCGAGATACTACGTGGCATCTTTTTGTATGGAGCCTTCTTTTTGAGAAAACAAAAGAGTATCACCTTCCACCTCCTTACGCTCGATAAATTTCGTCTCCTCATCACAACTCTTAGTTTGACATTCCCAAGAACAGTGACCTTTCTTCCCACATGCATAGCACTCTACTTGACTTTTATCTTTACTCTAATTATTATTTCTCCTTCGTCTACGGCCTCTTTGAGAACTCCTATTTCCACCTTCTTGAAATGAATTTTGCTCGCCTTTTCCTTGACATTGACTACCGCCTTGTCCATAACCTCGACCTCGACCTCTTCCTCTGCTATCATTTCCATTAGAATTAAAGGAAAATTTTGCTTGCAAAACTTGCTGCACCGGTTCTTGTTTGGTCCTTTTCATTATTTCTTCATGACCTAACAATGATTCATTTAACTTGTCGATGGTCATGGACTCTATGTCCTTTAATTCTTCAATCGCAACCAACACATGATTGAATTTCCCGTTGTGAGAGCGCAAAATCTTCTCTACTACTCTTGCATCTTCCATCTTTTCATCGAGCTGCTTGATTTGATTCACCACGGCCAATACCCGAGTAAAATAACCTACTCTAGACTCATTCTCCTTCATCAAAATAGACTCAAACTCTGCCTTTAGGGTTTGGAGCCACACCTTCTTCACCCTATCAACTCCGACCATGGAATTCTTTAGAATTTTCAATGCATCCTTGGCTATTGTTGCATTGGCTATCTTCTCAAACTTGTCATCATCTAACCATTGATGAATAATTGAGAGTGCACTTTGATCTCTCTTCTTTATTCGCTGCCAAGCTTCTAGTTCGGCCACGATTGCAGTATTCTCGTTTGCGGGATCTTCATATCCCTTCTCGACGATGTCCCATAAGCCATGAGACCTAATTATGGCCTTCATGTGTAGCGCCCATCGATCATAGTTTGTTTTGGCTAGTTGTGAGTATTGGAAGGTGATACTAGTTTTGGTCATAATTTTAACAAAGCTTTGATACCGATTTGTTGAAAGTTATGGTGAGTTATAAGTATGGATTTTTAATACAGATGAGGAAGAAGAAAAAGGTTAACTTTAGAATATTTTATTTCTATATTTTCTCTTCATTTTCTCACACATAACAACTAATTACAAGTCTTTTTATAGGCCTAAACATCAGCTATTAAGCATTAAAAAAATGTACAGAATAAAAATAGAATTCTAAACAGCAGGCATTATTTCTGCGCAGCCTTTAATGAAACGGCTATAACATTCTTTAGAAACCTCCAATGAACCTGAAACTTGCGCCATTTAAAACTATACTTAATAACCTTTAAATCCATATTTGGTTAACTGAAAATGACATCTCTTTGCCTTCCTAAAATGTCCCTTACATTCACTAAAAGTTTCTGCCCACTGCTGAAGATAACCAGTCAAGTGTAATTTTTTAAAAAAATTCTCAACAGATAGACATCTCGAAATGAGAGTAACCCAATAGGGGAATGTTTAAACTAACTAAAGCCTATCGGATAAAACTCCACTCAATCATGTCATAAGCTTTCTCCAGATCAATCTTTATCATCAGCCAGTCCTTGCAATGACTCCTCCGACGAAAGCTATCCAACGTTTCATTTACTACAATTATCTGAATGCTCGCTTTATGTCTAGGAACAAAAGCTGCTGGAGTCGGGTGGATAAGCTTATCTAGATGATTTCTAATTTGCAATACTAGAATCTATGATAGAACTTTATAAAGGGTTGTACAAAGCCTAATTGGGCGAAACATTCAAATTGTATGTGACTACTATGGAATAAGACATATCTGAGTAGCATTAATCAACTCAGGAGACGCACGAAGATTATGAATGCTAAAGATTAGTTGGCTGGGGTCATCTCCTAAGAAATTCCAACATTTTCTGAAGAAATGGGCATGGTAACCATTCTTCCTGGGGCCTTCCATGAACCAATAGAAAACAATGTCTTCCTTATTTCCTCTACTAATAAAGGCCGAAGCAAGAATTTTGCTTTAGAGTCTGACAGGCCCTTTCTAAGAGTAGTAGGTATGGGATTTTCTATCGAGCAAACTTCCTGTTCTGTTATAAACAGTGTAATGTAGTGTGTTGTAATATAATGTTGAAGGTGCTCCTCTTCATATATCTACATTCTTACCTCAGTTTGTAAACCAAGAATGCTATTCTTTGCTCTTCAACCTTTAACTTTAGCATGATAATAAGCAATATTATGTTTTCCTTCTTGAATTCACTTGGTTTGAGCTTTCATTTCCAGAGCCATTCTTCTCTATCCAGAATCTAATTTAGTTCTTGTTTGAGTTGGCTCTTGACCTCTATTAATTATGCATAGGTATTATCCGGTTTATGCTACATAATTAATGAAGCATTTCCTTTTTCTGAAACCCCGCACTTCCAAACACTGATCGGTTCCTTTTTTCAACCTCGTGGTCAATCAAGGTAACATTTCCAATATGTTACCTTATGTCCTGCACACATTCCCTTGATAAGAGACCAACAAGATTTCTTAAGCAACCACATAGTTGAAATCTGAATGGTCATTGGAGTGTAGGATAGATTTTGTATGCATGAGTTGTAATTAAGAGGTGACAGTGGTTTGAAGGCCATTTAGGAAGGTGGAACACTTGAGCTTCAGGGTAGGTGTTTCTCCAAGAGTAATTACACCAAGCTCTATCTAAACATCTTTAGATCAAAGATGTGATTTGTTGATCATTTGATCACGTATATGGTGGTCCAACTAAGGATGCTATTGGGCAGGTCATTATAGGGTTTCTAACCTATTTGAACCGTTAAAAACCTTATAGGGTTCTGAGGTAATTTCTGAAATTAATTTTCAAATCTTATAAGATTACAGGTATAGTTTTGGAATTTAGGAAAAATTTGATAAACAACCCAACCCGTTTTAAAATAATAGTATGTATATATATAAGAACCCTTAATCTCATCTCTAAAACCCATATCAATCGGCTACATTTGTTTATATATAAAAATTATATAATATATCTCAATTGATATTTCACTGTTTGTACTTAACTTAGTAAATTAGAAAGTACAACTATTAATCTCAGTTAAAAATAAATACAATTTTTTTTCTTTCATAATTTATGTTCTTTTCTTTTTTTCCACAAAAAAAATCATAGAAAGAAGTAGGGAAACTCCACATATTAGAGTTAAATTTAGAAATTAATATATTAATATTATTCACTAATATCATAGATCAAGTCAGGTTTTAATTGGGTTTTCCAAAACTCTATAAGGATAGGTTATGAAAATAGAGTGAAAACCTATAGAATTTTGGAAAACACAATAAGGTAGCAAGTTGGGTTCAGGTTTTACAAAACCCAATCCAAACTTACCCCGGTGGCATCCTTAGGTCCAACAAACCCCATATTCAATAACCCACAGGCATTCATGCATTTCTCATAGTTAAATTCCCTATGTGCAGGAAATTGTTTACTACCCTAGCAATCCTGTTTCGTAATAATATCATTAAAATCAACCCACAACGCACCATGGGCATCCTCACATTATATTAGCAAATTGTACTAAACTCTCCCATAATAGCGGTCTAAAAGCATCCAAGGAGAAGCATAAACAATGGATAGAAACCAATGTAAGTCAGAATTGCCAACCTTAGTGGAGAAATGCAATTCCGATTGAGTTTGGTGCAGCACTTCCGCATTAACAATTCTAGGATGCCAAAGAACCTAAATGCCTCCACTTGCTCCTTGAGCAGCAACATTTGCTTGCCCATTACAGCAGGATGCGAAATAAAAATCATACAAAGCATCATTATCCATCTTATTCTCGAGAAGGGCCACAATATCCGGTTGATAAAACTCCATTGCCTGCATAAGAGCTTGCTGCTTCTTGTCCGCATTTAACTCTTGAGCATTCCAGATCATGATCTGCAAAGGTCTAGCCATCAAAGGATGACGTTGTGTTGTTGTTTGAGTATCCATGACGTTGTACGCTAAAACCTCATTGTTTGATTTGCTTCTTCATGGGAAAACATACTGGCACAAGAATCTGAGGGGGAAGAAGATGATTTGTTACATAAATCTGATCCACTACCATTTCGAGCGTCCATTCCCAAACCTTCATTTGCTTGGGGATGGTGTAATCCTGCATCGCCACTGTTACAGGGATGAATACCAGAAACTCCTTCCGTGTGCGAATGATCTGTCCTAGCCTCGTGAGAATTATTGTTCCGTTTATCTCCGAGATTGCTACTCTGAGCCAAGGTACTTGATGCACTGGTTGCAGTTCTCCCATCAATTGTATCATTTCCTCCAAATGGATGATCACTGTCTCGTTTTGTCCTGCTCGAATCTTGTTTATCACGAGGAAGCTGTCGTCCATCCAAGGTATCTCTGAGTTGTGCAACAAAATCCTCACACTGAAGGTTAGAATCACTTTTCGTTCGATCATGGTGTTTCAATCTCACAAGCTGTTTTAGATTCACTGTTTTCCTCTTTGGTGATTGTTTGGGAGACGAAGTAGGAGAAGCAACTTGAAACTTAAATGCACCACTTATAATGTGATTAATATTATTATTTTCCTTTAAAGGCTTTTCATATTCATCATTTGGTTTCGCCATCAATTTTAAACTCTGGTCAGTTTCTGATATAATAGCTGAAGATTGATGTTCCTTAGGCATATTAGTGGGGGTAGTAATTGCATGCACTTGGTCATTTGCTTCCACGTGTTGTGTTAGAGGCTTGTAATTCTTTGCATGGCTCCTGTAGAAACTATCTACGCCCAATTGAACTGATTTTTTACTCTCCTTAAATTGTCTATTATTCTTCTTTTGGCTGAGCGACTTTACCAATATCTACAGCCTGTTATCATTACCTTCATCTGCTCATCATTAGCTACCCTCCATGCATTTTATGAACCATTCATTAGGAAGATGCTGAGTCAGAGCATGAGCTGGCATATTAGTATAGCTGAGTTGGCATTTATTTAACACGTGTATAAATATTCGTTAGTAAGTTGTAACGAACTGTATATATATTTGTTGTACTGTACAGAGATAGTTTAGTCGGTTCAATTCATTCTTTCATACTGTTAAAATGGAACAGAATTCTTGAGCTCGTATTCTCCATAATCTGAGACTTATCTTCATGGAATTCAAGACATTTGTCCTGTATTTACATTTTCAACCTGACATGGTGCACGAGTGCCATCTGTGTTCGTATGTTGATGACTCTCTAATCCTCCATCCTTCTCCTTCGCAGGTTGTGGTTGAGTATCAGTTAGATTAGGAGGATCTGACTTCATCTGAAATGGACAAGTCTGTTTAAAATGACCCACTCTACCACATTGAAAACAGAGCATGTTGATCCCCTCATATTGGAGCTCGTAATTTTTGCCAATAATCACAACCGTATGCCTAAGAAGCTTTTCAAAACTAACTTGTGCACAAAGTCGCGCAAAACGACATCTTTTAGCTTGTGCTGTAAAGGTGTCCAGAAAAAGCACAGGACCAACAAATTCTCCAATATATTTAAGCATATCCATGTTATTATATTCGAGTGGCAATTCATATATTCTAACCCACGCGGCCACAGCATTGAATGCAGCTTGGGATGCTTTGAAATCTGGCTCCCATCTTTGAATAGAAAGAAAATGACCATTAAGAAACCAAGGACCATCACGTGTTATTCACTTGATATCATCAATGTTACTAAATTTTACAGCATAAAAGCCATGACCTAAACCAATAATTTGAAGGCCGAGGTAAAGATCCAAAGTTTTTGGCGCTTAAAGAGGAGTAGCTCATAACCCAAAGACAGTCCATATAATTTAATAATTAGTGTATTAAGCCAAGGCTCAGCTATTCTTCTGAGCTCCTTCTTAGGCACTGGGATAATACGAACTCCTGGTCTTACCTGGACATTCAAATCCTGATTCGACATTGCCTCCAGATGCTATTTTTCAGTCTCTTGCTCATCTACATTTTCCTCCATCATGTAATTTTCATGATCCTTCAAACTGAAGTAACATGGATATGCATTTGGTATATTATGTAAGACTTTGGATTTATAGGAATCCATGGTTGCATTCTGTGTGTGCAGAGAAGGTTTTGGCTCGGAAGATGGTTGAAACAGATAATCCATCTCAATTTCATGTTCTAGTTGCTCAGAATCTTTCGGACGTCTCTTTGTTCTTGGTGGAGGTGGTAATGCGGACGAAGATGGTTGAGAGCTTGGAGAGTTAGGAGAGGTCAATGCACGAAGGAGTTTTTTAGAATTGTAAGTACTACTTGTTGCTTGGAAAAGTAATTGGTTTTGTTACGGCCATATTGCTTTTACTTTTCAACTAGCAGATGGAACTATAGGCTAGCGGATTATTGGTTTTGTGGTCCCAGGAGATAGGGAAAAAAAAAGAAAAAAAAGTGAAAAATCAAACGGACAAGGAGAGAGCAGTATAGCTTTGCCTTCTTTTTTACAGACGACTTAGACTTGAGACCAGATTCCGCTGGTGAAGCGCTTCAAGCAAAGATTTTAAAGCAAAATATTATTTTCCATGCAAATATTAGCTTTTGTCATTTTGTGCAAATAGTGCCGAATTTTTCTTGGAAAACTCATCACCTTCGCGAGAGATAAGGTTTACTTTGCATTGTTTTATTAATTTTTTAATAGTTTAATAATTTATAAAATTTAATAATCTATATGTACAAAATAATTAAGACCATATGTAGGACTCTTGTTTTACATAAAAGAAACTTTGCATTGTTTTATTAATTTTTTAATAGTTTAATAAATTATAAAATTTTATAATCTATATGTACAAAATAATTAAGACCATATGTAGGACTCTTGTTTTACATAAAAGAAACTTTGCGTTGTTTTATTAATTTTTTAATAGTTTAATAATTTATAAAATTTTATAATCTATATGTACAAAAAATTAAGACCATATATAGGACTCTTGTTTTACATAAAAGAACGGCGCACTCATGTCACAAAATTTTTCTCGTCAAAATTTTGAAGGAAACCAAGTTATTATTGTCATTATTATTACTATTTTAACTATGAGAGCCCAAATTGGGGTAGTAAATTAATATTGCCAAGTCAATATAGCAAATTAAAAAATGACTTTTAAAGGGATAAAGAGCAGAGTTGTGAATGTGACTTAGCCTCATTATTTTCCACACACGCACTGACTATTTATGTCCATTGATTTTAGGATTTTAGAATCAATACTAAAAACAAAATGATACATAGGAACATTCACTTTCAAGAGAAGAAAATTAGCACGGTAACTTTTTACGTCTGTTGATTTTAGGCTTTTAAATTTATATTAACACTGTTTGGATAGATATATACCGATAGAATTCAAAAGAAATGAAAAGAAAGTATATATATTTACATAGCTAAAAACATGGAAATGGCAAAAAGAGTTCTACTCAAGAGTTTTATATTTTTCTTTCCAAATTTAAAGAGAAATAAAATTGGTGAAAATCTTATAAACTTATAAGAATACCTTTAAACAAAGATACAGTTCATTTCTAACTCTTCATGTAAAAGGGTAATTTAGTTAAGTTAAAAAGATAATTCTATAACTTTCTTTCTATTTTCACATTTTATATCTAAACAATAACAAAATTTATATTTCTTTCTAATTTTTATTTTTGTAGTTTTCGTTTAATTTCTACTCTCCATAAAAATTACTAAAAATAGTATAGAAGTAAGATTATACATACAAGTCTTGTCGGACATAAGAGAAGGATGCAATGCCCTATGTCACAAAATTTTTCTTTTAAGAAAATCAAAGGAAACCTTTTTTTTTTTTTTTATTAGCCCGAATTGGGATAGCAAATTAATATGGCCTAAAAAAATATGTGAGCCCAAACTGATAGAAGCAAAACTGCTTTTCACGTCCAAAAGGAGCTTTATTTCAAAATAAGATGCATGAATTTTTTTTAGGACCCATGATGGAGCATCCTACAACTAAGAAAAAGCGTTATTTTCATTATTCCTTTATATGTCTTTTATTTTTGCCTTTCAACAACTCGATCCCTATGCATTAAGTTGTTTAAGGATTTTAAATTTGATTTCGTCGTTTAATAACATTTCGCTAAAAAAAAATTGAACTTATAATAGGGGTTTAAAAGTCCCTCTAGAAAGCTAGATATTTCTTATTGTAACTTTCCATAGAGTCTTTGTAGAGATTTAATCCCTTCAAAGAGTAGTTTATAAGAACATCCCTACGAAAAATGACACTTTTGCAGGGACATGGTCTCTAAGAAAAACCGAAAGGAAAAAAAAAATCCATGTAAGATTTTCACCTAGATAAAGTTAGGTTTGATCGGATCATGTTATTTCATGAATATCATTTATATATTCATGTAAGATATTAATTCAATTGAATCACATACCTACATAAAACTATTTTGTAGTTTATAATTCACCTAAAAGACCATATTTTAGCTTAAGCTCGTAAATTAGGTAAGCAGTTTTTCTCTCCTATAAAATATCAATATATATTAAAAGCTCTTATAGTTCATAATCTTATTTGTCAAGATCCAATTTCACTATAGTTTGTGAAGCTTAGTAATTTCACTTATTAAATTTATAAATACACTTATTGAAAGCTATTTGCCCCAAATGTTCATAATATTAAATTTGCCACGAACATTACAAACAAAATCCTTATATATTTCGTAAGATTTGTTAATGTTCGTAATTTTACTTGAAGTTTGTATGTATACTCAAATTTTCATAAAACCTTATAAAAGTTGTTGAGTCCACATTATTGAAAATATCCATAATTTTACTTAATAATTCATAAAAGATCCGGTAGACCTTTCGGGAATTTTAAAAGCCCTCTCTTTCTTGGCGTATGATCGGTCGGTCTAGCTCTATTCAACCAATAATCAATTATATATTGCTACAAGTATTTTCACTTTCATCATTTTAGCCCGACCGTGGATCGAAAGGTCATCATCTGCTTTAACTTTAAACTAGCAGATGGGAACATAGCTGACTGTTGTTTTTGTGGTCCAAAGGAAAATATAAAAAGTCAAACAGACAAGAGCAGTGACTAACTTACTCTTTTGGCTTGATAGAAGACCTAGACCAGATTCTATCGGTAAAAAACGTCATTCGAAGTTTCAAAAGAAAATGTTATTTTCCATGCACGTGCTGACTTCTACGCAAATAATGGAATCATTAACAACGATTTTCAACATTCACTCTCATGATGATAATGATAGGATATAAATAAGTTAAATCTATTCAAATGTTATTTAATTTTTTTTTTCTATTTATGTTATAACTTTTAAAGATATTCGAACTCAATTTAGATTTTAAGAAACCATATCATCTTAGCTATTTGAATTTAACTTAATATTTTAATTAAGTGTGATTTAACTATAGTTGAGCAAGTAGCAATTTACTGAGTTACAATTGAGCTTCATGATATTTAAATCACTTACTAGTAAAGCTAATCAAACTTAATTCAAGCTTAAATATTTGTTGTATTTTAGTTGAATTTAGATATTAATATTATTTCAATGAGAAGAACAATATTTTTGTAATTGAATTGAGTATAAATGAGTTTAGTTAAGTGGAGATTGCGCTCTTAAGTGCCTCTTATAATTAAATTTGAACTCAATGTTTTAAGCTTGACACTGCCATTTCGACTCGACTTAGTATAAATACAACCCTTTGATTGTGCACTAGTGAAGCATCTATTGCTTTCAGAAATTTCTTAGCAAATAAACCCACGCCAAGTAAAGCTTCATGACAAATGACAGGAAAAATCATTGAAACCTTCCACATCTAAGTGAAGATAAAATAGTTAGATTGATGTCTCATTCAATATTAACTTTTTTCTTAGGGATCGGGGGGAAAAAATGGTTAGAAAAATGCCTCGTTCAATAAAAAAAATAGTTAGAAAAATAATTTTCTAGGATGCTGGAATTTATCATGTGTGTAAAAGATTATAAAAAGATAAAAATTAGTGGCGTAGACTAAGAATTTGTTTTACTATTGCTTCAGGCATTGGAAACTATACATTTTGGTGCTTTTAGCTAATATAGATATTCCTAATGGCATTAAACGTGATTTCAACATGGCTATTTAGATTTTTCAAAACCGTACCTTAAGAAACAACTTTTTATATGTTTGCCTAACATTTCACCATTATTAGTGTTTTGGCAAGTGTATTCAGTCAATAACTAAACTAAATGAATTTTCGACTAATAAAACTAAAATGCCTCAAACCAAAAAACAAAAATAAAATAAAATAAAAGGGTAATTTAGTAATTTGACCTTTTACGTTAATGTTATTGATATCTTACTTAATGGGTGATTAAATTACAGATGAGCAAATATCAAGTGTTTCGATGTACACAACCCCATGACAATTACAATGCGTCACATTATAAAAAGTAGAGTAATTCTAGAGGCCCTATGCTTGCAATGACATCCAAGTGATATAAGGGAATTCTCTTCATCTCTTTTGTGATTAGGTAAAAAGCAAGAGAAAAAATCATCTAAATGAGAACCTCAAAAAAATTCGAAAGAACAACATTTTGAGGTAAGAGATCTCTATCAGTGTACATTTTTTAGATGGTGGCATGCGTAAAATGGAGGATCTTTTCATTCATGGGGAACCTTCTAAAAGACACTAGGAGGTTGCGAATCCGAAGGAAATTAGGGTTTGCCCAACTCTTTTAAGGTAAAGTTTTATTTTTAAAATTAATTTTTTATTTTGGATATATTAGGATTCTAATACAAGAATTAATTTCAAGATTTATGAGTGAATAAAGGGGGAATTAGCACCAATCTTAATGAGATTTAAGTAACATTTAGTTACACAATTTTTATGATACCTAATTAAACAAAAAAATTTATTCCATGTTTGGTTTGCAACTAGTGATTGGATAAAAATTAGACTAATAAACTAAATAAAAGGCGCAAATTTGTCTCATTTATACTATGATACAAAAATAAAATTTACTGGATAAGGAAGTAAAAATATTTTACATTGTTAAAAATATCCCTTAATGTTATAAATAATTAATTTTTTAATATAAATTTTGTATCTTTTACTATACAAAGTGTCCAGTTCTCCTTATACTTGTTATATCCGGTTATTTTTATTTAGTTCAATCCTTATAACTAAACACTACTTAGGATTTATGTAAAGTTATGTGACCAAGTAATAGATCTATACTTTTTTATGATTTTACTTGGAAAATCAATAGATTCATAGTTAGACAAAATTTTGTGAAGGAAAGACTTAATCTTATTATTATAGGAAAATAGAAAATTGAAATTGGTTTAAAAATCTAAATTTTGAAGATTATTTGAAGTTCATTATTACAAACCAAGTTTATTACAAATCATAATCCATGGTTCACAAATTTTGAAGTAAAGATTGATTAAAGGATACAATATTATGTAAAGAAATAAACATTTTGAAAAGAGATTACTACATCACTATAACGCCCCAAAACTCGAGATGCTATAGCTTACCATATGTTAGTATCAAGGTACACAAAGGCTCAAAACCTGCTAATAACCTCAAATACATTTAATAATCAAACCATAAGTCATAATGATATAATAATAATGTCTAAGTTAAAACATAGTTGGCTTTAAGAGTCTTACCATACAATGTCGTCAACTATACTATCAACTAAAGAAGCTTGTCATGCTCCTACAATATAAACTAGATAGCAAACCAATAATAGAGTCTCGCATGCTCCTAAATAGTATACTAATAAGTACATAAGAAATCAACCAAGTAAGGAGTTTATATCCTTAGTACATCAATGGATTAATCATTAATCAAGTCCAGCAAACCCTTTCACTAATCCTCGTAGTAGGTATAATCATCATCATTCAAGTCATACCCAATGTCGTCATAGAGACCTTGATCTCTAGCATTACTTATGTCTGAAAACAGATGTCCCCGAAGGGTAAGAAACATATGCCTAGTTTGAGAATCACGCATCCACATATGTATGAACAAGCATTTGACATATCACATACAAATGCAAAATATGATATCAAACAATCGAGTATTATCTTGATTAAAGTTCAACATGCATCATAGCTTTAGTATCCTAAGGCTTGAGGTATCTCATGATCCTGAGTCACACAAATATCATATATAATATAAGTACTTAGTATTAGGTTGTCCTTAACACCCTAGAGTCAACATTCATCCTAAAAATAATCAAATCACTAGGTGTCGCCCTAAGATCACCAATACTCCTAGTTCCTTAAGCCCAACAAAATGGACTTAATACAGTAAATTTGATAGTTGGATATATTTTAGGTTCATTACAACTTATAACTAAACAAGCGTAACCAACAAGCATGTGATCTCGTACCTGGAATGTATAGCTGCAAGACACCAATTCAATATCACTCTTAGAACTTGTTTCTACATAAATTTATCACAGTTTAGAACTCATTCTAACACATTCCATCTTCCCCCCTTAGTTTCCCCAACCTCATCATTGGTTTACTACCTAGTTTAACTAAGATGGATTGATTCATAAGTGAGTATGTTTAGGTTTGTTATAATTTGATAAAACAATTGGAAAAGCTTTGATAATTAATTAGGATTTGGTTTCTAGTGCAAAAAAAAAAAAAAAACATGTAACAAAAAGAAGAACTTTCAAACATTTTGCACATGTCCAGGGTCTTACGGATCAATTAGTATCAAAGTCATCGATCTATTGCTAGATCAAAAAGTAGGTTGAATAGTATATGCATAACAATCCCCCTACTAATCGATTGCCATATTCACTACTGATTCATCGCCAATCTTGTTACCAATCATTCGGTAGCAATAAATTCTACATAATTCAAGAATTCTTCCTTCGATAAACATAAAATTCAATTCCTTTTCTTCATTAAGCTCATGAAACAACGATATACTCATTTATTCTTGTAAATCCCCATTCCAACAACATTTCCTAATCCTTTACTACTCAACATATAAGAATGAAATATAACTGATTTCAAACAAGAATTCTTGGGGTATACTTCTTCCCTAAACTTCTTATGCAATTCTACATGAGATACAATCCTTCCCAAACACCTTTACTAAAACATCATCTTTAAATCAAAACAAACAATGAAAAATTACCAATCCCATACTTACCACAAATTATTTCCTTATTTTTGAAGTACTCTTACAACTTCTTGTCAACTTCAGGTTTTCCAACTAAGTAATCTACATTAACATAATCTAAAATTGCATCACATAAGGGAAATCGAGTTTAATGTCATAGTTACCCTCAATCCTTAGTCCTTGTGTTAGATGTGAGAAAGCTATTGTTTGTGTGAAAGGGAATGGGAAGAATACATTAAAGGGAATGAGAGGTAATGAGAGGGAAAGAAAAGAGAAGGGGACCCAACATACTGGCTCAAACAAAATAACCTTTTGATTGCAAAAAGCCTACTTACCTTCAAGAGAACTTTCATTCTCGAAAGTTACCCGATTTATCAAAGAGCTGAGGATTCTTCTTGCTTATCTCCTCTTCCAACTCCTAAGTAGATTCCCCCTTAGATTGATTGCTCTATTGGACTTTCACATATCCAATTCCCCATATTCTCAACTTTTGTACTTTGATGTCCACAATCTAAATAGGTTGCTCAACAATTGTTAAGTTTGTCCATATGTCTAATGGTTCCAAGGTTATCTCTTAGTCTAGGTTCTGAACATGTTTCCTTAACATGGATACATAGAATACATCATGTACACTTGCCAAGCTAGGTGGTAAAGCCAAACTATAAGCCACATTGCTAATCCTCTCTAGGATCTAAAATGGACCCACATATGTCAAGTTGAGCTTACCTCTAGGTCCAAATTTTACAATACCTTTGGTTGGCAATACTTTTAGCAATACACAGTCATTGACTTGAAAATTTAATGGTTGATGTCTCTTGCCAACATAACTCTTTTGGAGATTCTAAGTTGACTGTATCCTTTATCTTATCAATGTAACCTTATTGATAGCATCCTATAACAACTCAAGACCCAACACCTTCCTTTCACCTACTTTTTCCTAGTGTACAAGAGATTTGCACTTCTTGCCATAAAAGTGCTTCATAAATTGCTGTCTAAATCGTCACCTGAGAACTATTATTATAGACAAACTTTGCTAAAGGTAGATAGTCGTCCTAGTTTCCACCAAAATCTAAGGCATAAGCCCTTAATAAGTCCTCAAAATTCTAATCGATTCTTTCTAATTGTTAATTGGTCTGTGGGTGAAAAGTTATACTAAAGTGAAGTTATTGTGAGTGGATATAGGTATACCATATAGCCTCACAATTTCCTTGATGTTTGACTAAGCCAACTTCTCTAAAGTTTACCTAGTTGATAGGGATGATATATGCCAACTTCATCAATCTATCAACAATTACACATACGGCATCATGTTTTTCCATAACTACATGCTCTTACTTCCATTCTAGGACCGGTAATGACTGTAACTACCTTATAGGTCTCTATTACTCAATTCGAATCAACTGGCAAGTTTGACACTGAGGCATATACCAGCTATCTCCATCTTTATACCTCTTTACCAATAATGACTTGATATCTTTATACATCTTAGTAATACCCAATATATGGATTACCTAAAGTAGTGAGCTTCCTTAAGCATCTTGTTCTTTAATTCTAATGGATTCGATACACACAACTTATTGCCATACTTTAGAATCACATTTGGACAAATTGAACTTTGATGCCTTACCTTTTTCCATCCTTTGTATCATCCCCCCCACATCCTCAGCTTATGCAACCTTGAACCTATTAATCAAAGTTGATTGCAATCTCAAATTTGCTAAATGGGCACCTAGCCTTGTATCACTATCTTTGGGTCTAATCTTTGCATATCTCCCATAAGGTGCTTTTAAGTAGTAATCATATTAGCCAAGTTACCATGTGTTATTTTGCTAAGTGCATCTACTACTATATTAGCTTTGCTCAGGTGATATAAGATTTCTACATCATCATCCTTCGTTAATCCCAATTGTTGCCTCTATCTCATGTTGTGTTCCTTTTGAGTGAAAATATACTCGAGACTCTTATGGTCAATATAGATTTTACACTTCTCTCCATAGAGATAGTGTCTCTACAACTTCAAGGCTAACACCACTACAACCAAGTCTAAATCATGTACAAGGTAATTTCTTTCATACGACTTCAACTGTCTAGATGCCTAAGCTATCATCTTGCCATTCCACATCAGTACACAACCCAAAACTTGCAACAGCACATTACTATATATTGTGAAATCTTCTATACTACTGAGTAATGTCATTGCCAAGGCTACTATTGACATCTATCTCAAGCTCTAAAAGCTTTACTGACACTAATCATCTAATTTAAACTACACCTTTTTATGAGTAAGTCTTGTAAGTGGAGTAGCCAACTTAGAAAATCCCTCTACAAATCATCTACAGTAACTAGCTATCTTAAAAAACTTCTAATTTTTGTATTTGTCTTCGACATTAGTCAATCTACAATAGCTTTTATCTTGTAAGGGTCTATTAAAATCCCATATCTGTTTATCACATGGCTTAGATGTGTTACCTAATCTAACCAAAACTCACATTTCTTAAACTTGGCATATAACCTCTCTTCCTTTAACCTACTCTAAACCAATTTGGCGTGCTCTTCATGCTCTTCTCGATTCCTAGAGTATATCAAGATGTCATTTATGAACACTAATACAAACTTATCTAAAAAGTCCTTAAAAACCTTAATCATCAAGTCCACAAAGGCTATTGGGGTAAAGGTAAGCCTAAATGGAATCACTTTAACTTTCTAATGACCATATCATGTTTTAAACATTGTCTTCTATATATTGTCCTCTTTTATCTTCAATTGTTGGTACTTGGACCTCAAATCTATCATAGAGAACACTTGGCCACTCTTTAACTAATCAAATAAGTCATCAATTCTCTAAAGGGGCTACTTATTCTTGATATTGATCTTATTCAATTCCAATAGTCTATATACATTCTCATGCATCCAACCTTCTTCTTAGAAAAAAAAAATACCAAGGCTCTTTAAGGCAACACAATCGGTCTTATAAATCCCTTATCCAACAAGTCTTCTTATTAGGCTTTGAACTCTACTAGTTCAGTTAATGTCATCCTTTATACAACTTTAGAAATAGGTAAAGATCCTATCACCAAATCAAACTGGAACTTGGTTTACCCCATCTAATGGCAATCTTGGAAATTCCTTTAAGAGCACTTCGAGATACTCTCTATGTATAAGTACACATCCCAAATTATCTTCTTGACTCTCTTCTACACCCATGGTTGTTATGTAACCCTTTCCAATATCTCATATGTAAGAAAACTCAAAGGTCTCTTCACTTTTATCTACCTTTAACCCCTTCACCCTCCACACACCTTAAGAAGGTTGAAGTATACTAACAAATTCTTACAATCAATAATAACATGGTGTCTTGTTAACCAGTTTACAATTAAAATAACATCAAAATTATTCATCTCCATCACTAACACATTAGCTAGTAACACCCTTCTATTTACTTCTACTTTCATATCTCTACAAATTCGATTCAGTATGTTTCCACTACCTAGGGGTGTGCTTATTACTAGACTCAATTCTAAGGGTTTAACACATATGCCACAATCATGCATTAAGGACTCAAACATGCAAAAATGTAATGCACCAATATTGATAGGACACATTCATTAGTAGAGTGTATGAAAATCATACCTACTATAGTGTTGATGTTAGGTAGATCTTGACGTTGTAAAGCATGAACATGACCAACAACTTTCCTAGCATTGTTTATCATGCCTTAAAGTGGCAGAATTATAATAGTTCCACCGTGTAAACCATTCTAAGATAGAAACTAACCATATAGACACTATCTTAGACCTAATTTACACAAGGTGTTCATGACTAACCTGTTTTAAAGTAAACAATTCATAAATTAAACATATTATTTACTTATAAACTTAAGCAATATACATGCTTATATTAAAATAATCTAAGTATATTTACAAGATTTAGCAACCTAATCATTATCTACTTTAGTAATTTGTAAATTAATACTAAAAACTTCAAAATAAATCTAAACTAGAGAGTGTATTTGGTCTTCAATTTACATCCTTACTCTTTAAGATCTTGTAGTTACTGGTTTTAAGATAAATGTAAGCCGCTTCCAAGCTAGCACCTACAACAAAGTCTATAAAGATGTGAGCAACCACAACTCAATAAATTGGGACAGAGACTTAAAACTATATAACAAACACAAATAGGGTTATTAATTAAATTAATTAGATGTAATGCATGTTCAAACAAAAGCCATCACACAACGTTGTTTGGCCCGTCGTAGGATTAGAGAAATTGCATCTGCTCTAATCTAGATTAAGGAGTTTCCATTAATAGAACAACTCACGACCAAACCCAAGCTTGTGCAATAAAGACACTTCTCCTCTTGCGACGACCTTTGAACCATTAACTTCACTCTTGCCATGACTTCCTCACCTATCACTTAATTCAACTAAGGATGAAGAATGAACCGATTATGCTTTCCACCCTATTCCTTTCAAAAGGGTCGGTATTTGGCTGGAGAATCCTAAGTTTCCCCTAATAGGTTGCTATGTATATCCGATTTACAATTTTAAGTCATATATTTAATTATGTTCAGTTTAAGGTGTTCAATCATTTTAATAAATCACACAAATATAAGCTAAGACAACAATTAAAATCATATCTTCAAACTTATAAACAAGCACATATGCATAGTTAACTATCTAACAAGCACAATCATGTACAATTTCAAGTCTCTAAGTACTATAAATTAGTACTCCAAAATATAGTAATGTTTTAATCCCAACTTACCTGGACTCCTTGCTTACTCACTCGAGATGCAACTCGTATTAGTTATTGTCAAAAATCTTTATAATACAAATATTGTTTCAATTTTCCGTATAACCGCTATAGATTGATTTTATTCTATAACACTTATTGTTATCTTTGGTTTAAGGTTTAATATACCCAATTATCTAGATTTTTAAGTCTTTTACAATTATTTTGGAATTAGGCTAAGTTATGGTTCAGTTTCCATATTGATTTCTAATTTAGTTTATGAGTACAGTTTTATACACGAACACTAGAAATTCATTTTGACTCATAATGTGAAATTAATCACATTATTTTCAAGTATCCTAAATATCACACTTAACCCCTAACCATTATTTTAATTTGTACGGTATACACCCTTATCTTAATTTAACTACCAAATTTATTTCTGATATGAGAAAATTTTAAATTTTTCATATAAACACTTAAATTTGAGTTTTTTACTAGATGTATTACATATTATTATTATTATTATTATATCAACATTAACCTAATATTTTCCTACTCATTTATTTCTTATATTTACATATTATATAATATCACTTAATATGTACATAATATACATATCTAAATAGTCCTATCACTTCAAATATCATCTCCCAACATCAATTAACATCCCAAAATATCTAAATTCATCCCAAATTATATTTTACACTTAATTACCTTAAATTACAAAATTAACTTAAAATTTTCCATTTTTACTTATTATATATTTGCTATATAATACCCTAATAATTACATCTAATACCCTAAATGCTATAATTATCATACTTTATCAGATTTCAACATCCTAAAACATATAATTATACACTAAATCAGTAATTATCTATTTAATTACTTAATTAGCCCAAAATTACCCATTTTGTATATCATTTTAAGGTCTAAAAATGATCTAAAAATTTTGAAAATTAATTTTTGAGAAAGGGCTTTGTGACACTATTCTATATCACCTAAGTAGTTTACAAAAACATTTTGAGTTCATAACTATACTCCTAAGCCTATTTATTTCATGCATTTTCTTTAATTAATTAACATTATTTTAGCATATTTCGTATATTTTAAGTAATTTTGCGTATTTCTACCTAAATATAAATATATATATGGTATAACTAAATATTCCTAAATATTATTTAATTTATTTAATTATTTTTTTAGTGTACATATAATTTATCTCTATTGATTAGTTAGTTATTAGAACCCGTTTTACGTGTTTTCGATAAATAATAAAAATTTTACATATAATTCAATATTATAATAACTAATTATTTTATTCTTTATTTTCCTAAACCCCAACTCGCAAGATCACTTTCACTAATATTCCTGGTTAGCCTCTTCGGTTCTCTCTTACCCCTCTACACTTTATTTTCCTTGCTAACATTAAAAGCAAACAACCACCATTTGTTCCTTAACCATGCCTAGAAAGTATTTCCTATAGAAGGCTTGCTTAAATATTCCCATGTAATAGGCTCCCTAATCAACCTCTATTCTACTACCCACTAAGTAGTAACATCACTTCTTAATAGATATACAGGAAAGTCAACTCTCCTCTCCTCTCCTCTCCTCAAGCACCTTAAAGGCTGCAAATGCTTTCTCCAAATCCCCAATCTATGCCTCTATAGCCAAGTAATCATCAAGTCTTAGGTGAAACTCTCTAGCCAGTCTCACAAACCTAGTTAAAGTAGTCACACTATCCTGCCTATCCTTACTTTAAATGGCCTCCTTCTTAACCTACACTTGCCTCTCATGTCTCCAAGCATTATGACGGTTTTTGCAAGGTCTAAACATTAGCTTAAATCTAATGTGTTGTTACATCACTACCCTAAACAAATTACTCTTAACCTCTAGTAGTTAAGCAACATTGGCTGTGGGTTAGGGCTAACTTTAGGTAGTATGCTCCTCCTTAGGGTTTACACTCCTAAAGTCTCATAAGGAATGTCCTATAGATCTTCTTGCCATACTGAACAAAAGGAATCAAAACTAACTTAACATCTAATGTCTTACTAATCAGTCAATAAGTCAATCGTTAGATCACAAAGTTAGGTTGAACATTTTATGCTTGATAAGCCCCCAAAAATTAATAGTTATATTCACTATTAATCAATCGGTAGTGCAACTTCTCCTACCAATCACTCGCTAATCTTGCTACCATTTGATCTTAGCAGTAAATTTAGTAAAATCATAGAATTCTTCCTTCGACAAAACACAAAATGCAATTCCTTTTGTTCATTAAGCTCATGAAACACCATTACACTCATTTATCTATGTATCCTCATTCTAAGAACATTTCCCAACCCTTTACTACTCAACATACAAGAATAAAATATAAATGATTTCAAACAAGAATTCTTGGTACTTACTTCTTTCTCAAACTTCTTGTACAATTCTATACGAGACACGTTCCTTCCCAAACACCTTCATCAAAACATCATCTCTAAATCATGTCAAAAATAACAGAAAATTACCAATGTTATACTTATCACAAACTATTGCCTTATTTCTAAAGTGTTTTCCTAAGTTCCTTCAAGTTCATGTCAACTTCCTAATTTCTAACCAAGTAGTCCACATTAACATCATCCTAAATTGCATCACTTGAAGGAAATTGAGTTTAATGTCATACTTACGCTCAATCCTTAGTCCTTATCGATTAGATGTGAGAAAACTATTGTTTGTGTGAAAGGGAAGGGGAAGAATATGTTAAAGGGGATGAGAGGTAAAGAAAAGAGAAGAAGAACCAACATACCAGTTCAAATAAAAAGGCATGTGCCTTTTAGATATGGATCCGATGAGGAACAATTGTAGTGATAGCTATAACGAAGAGAGTAAGGATACTCTTACTACAATGCTAAATTAAATTAAAAATGTAACTAACTTGGTTTATCTAAAAAAAAAAAAAAAAACTCAATTAACCCTTCTTGTATGACTTACCCAAACAGCCCCTTTTCCTAAACATGTAGTTTATAAATAAAGTCAATGTCTCCTCACTTTATCCTATATCTAAACCAAACATAGGTAGTAACATTTGCTTCTCTCTTCATAACCCACTATACCCTTTGATAATCCTCCTACCTAGTCTTCTCCTTTTACCTCAACCTAAATTCTGTTGTTGAACCTATCACTAAAAGCTCCCCTTATCTTATTGAAGAACTTGTAAGCCCAATAAAGGGATCTTTCAAGGGAAGTGTTCCCTCTTCTATTGTCTTTCTCCATTAGTAAAATCAATCAATCATCTCTCTCATCTTTTTAGATACCATCTCCTATAATAAGTGCATTGAGAAGTCTCTCTATCAAAAGGCTTTAGGATATCTTAAGTGAGGAGGAAATGACTTGCTCGATTATGAAGGCAAATGAGAAGTTAGATCCTATATGAAATAATTTTGGTAGTAGAAATCAAACATATAGGAAGATTTACAAAAGAACCAATTTTCATAGAAAGTTATCGATTAAGGGTAAATTGAATTTTGAAGGCCAACTTATGGAAGTTAAGATTCATGAAGTTGAAGACTATTATATCATAGGTAAGGTTGCAAATGAGCTGAGATGAGTTGAGTTGAGCTTTTGAAAGTTTAGACCTAGCTTATTTAAAAATTATTAAGTTCAAGTTTGGCTTTGAGCCAAACTTTTATTGAGCTTGCAAATTGAGGCTGGAGCTTGATCCATGTAAGTAAACAAGCTTTGTCTTAAGCTCAAGTTTGATTTGTTTACTAATCAAGATTAAGTCAAGCTCGAGCTTACTTACAAGCTTAAGTATACAAAGTGAAGAAAGATATAAATTTATTGATTAACAAATAGTGAGTAAGGATTATATTACACATATTATATATTATCTTATAATATATTATATATCTATATAATTATATAAATATTAGCTTTTGGATTTCAATAATATATAACATATAATATATATAATATTTGCAATATATATATCTTGTGAGCATGAGTTAGCTCGGTAGCCTAAGCAAGCAAGCTTAGGAACCTAAATTGGAGCTCGAGCTTAGCTAGTCTAGATAAATAAGTTTTTATCTTGAGCTCAAGGTAGTAGAGTCGAGCTTAAAGCAAGCTAAGTTTAAGTAATCTATGAGCAAGTTAGGCTCATTTGCAACCTTAATCACAAGTTATCGTATTTGACCTTCATCAACCACCCTATTGCCATGATAAGCATACCTTAAAACTATAGAGGTTTAGGTCAATCCTCAATTATTAGAGAGCTTAAAAGCTTTATCTCCAAGTATAGGCCCACTCATGTTTTCTTAATTGAAACAAGAAATCAATCTGATTATGTTGATACAATCATGAGAATAATAGGTTTTGAAGGTTGCTTTTATATAGAACCAAGGGGGATGAATAGAGGTTTGACTATGTGGTGGACAAAGAATGTTCAAGCTTATGTACTGTAGTATTCAAATAATTTGATTAATACATTTTTGTTACTAGATACAAAGGAAACTTTGAGATTCAAAGAGTTATTGATACACTGCACCAAAAGCTAATAAGGGCAAACATATTGCGTAGGTCAAAGATTGCTCTAAGGATATAATGCACTAGAGAACTTTCGAGGACTTATAGCATAACTCGATATGATGTACGAGATGGTTCGATAAGGGTACTTTCCATCTAGCCTTACTTAAGGATTATGATAAGAGTGAGGTAAACAAGTTAACAAGAGTAATGTTCATACAAAGGAGTGGAGTATATTCAATATTCTAAGATATGATGATGCGGCTACATGTACAGTAGGTATTTATATATGAAAAACTCAGGTAAATTGCTCAAAAATGGAAAAGACGTAAAGGGTAATGTCCAAAAGTAATAATGTATAAGGAATACGAAAAGGGTATAAATGAAAATTCAAAGCAAACAATTATTAGTGCAGCATAATTCTTCACGTAGGTCTTGGATACATGGTAACAACTTATTAGAGATACTCCTAGCAAAAACAAACAAATGGTACAGTTAAGGTACAGGTACCGAGCAGGGTCGAGCAAACCTAGTCTGTCTAAGGAGAAAAGCCTACAGATGTGTACAAGAGTTCTTGACTTCTCGACACCAATATTGTCAAGTTAGAGGTCGACTGAATTATAGCCAAGTAGGCGTGTGAGGGGTTGAGCTCTCGGTAAAGCATATGTCATGTCGACATTCAACTACCAAGAGATGTGTGGTTACTCAGCTCAGCATAAGTAGTTAGTCTATAGTAAGGATTAGCTTGGCATTGGTAGGACTTGGCAAGAATAGGAGAATTCACCTTACTAATCCTTTGAGGCCTCGGGCTTAGTTTCAGGTTAATGGTCCAATAGTCTAATTCCTATCATCTCCTCTAGGTTGATTTGGATTTGAGATCAAATCTGAATGGTCGTTGAGTAACTCTTGTTGGTAAGCATTGTCATTGATCTTTTAGAGTATTTTGAAGGGGCCTTCGGCTTGTGAAGGTAACTTGTTCTTTCTCTTGTTTAGGAACCTCTCTTTGCTTAAGTGTAACCATAAATTGCTTGGCTAAAATTGTGCTGACTTCCTTCCTTTTCTCCTTTTTAGCACTCTTTTGGTAACTTAGTCAATTTATAGAGTAATTTTTCTTAGAAATATGTCGTAGAGACCATGCTTAGGCTCTAGTACCAAGTCTTCTTGCTTAAGCAAGGGCGTTAGGGTATAGTCGAGGGTTAGTTTTAGATTAAAGCCATTGATGACCTCAAAGTGGGTTTGTTTAGTAGTGCCATATACTGTATGATTGTAAGCGAATTTGACCACCAGTAAATAGAAATGCCAATCAGCCATGCTCTTCCCTATAGCAGCTTAGAGTAATGATCTTAAGGTACGATTAACTAACTCTATTTGGCAGTCAGTTTAGGGGTGACAGGAAGTGTTGAAAAGTAATTTCATCCCCATACAATGCTAAAGGGTTCTCTAGAAATAGCTTAGAAACTTATGCTCTCTATTTGAGACCACACTTCTCGGTAGACAATGTAACTAAACAATTTCTAGCAAAAAGAGAGAAGCAATAGCTAAAGCATTGTTAGTTTTAAAGCAAGACACAAAGTATGCCATCTTATTGAATCTATCTATGATGACCATCACAGAATCTTTGCCTTAAGTAGTTCTTGGGAATTTGAGAACAAAATTTATGCTCAACTTAGTCTAAGGTCGGGTTAGGACAAGTAAAGGCATTGATTTCCTTTATTCGGCTCAACATTTGGCCCTCTTGCAAGTAGCACAGCTCTCAACAACTTAGTGGACATCTTGTCTCATTTTCAGCCAAAAGAACCATCCACTTAATAACTCATACATTCTTTTCTCTCCAAAATGGCCGAAGAGTACTTTACCATAGGCTTCTCTCACCAGTAGCTCTCTGATTGAATAGTTCGATACACATAACTTACCACCTTGGAATAGATAACCTTCCTTCATAATGTACTCATCTACTATTCTTCCATTGGCATAACGCCTAAATATAGGACCAAAATGGGGGTCCTTAGGATATTACAATTTGATGCTCACAAGCCCTAACAATTTGGCCTACAATTTGATTAGGAGAATATGCCTTCTCAACAGAGCATTGGCGACTATGTTGTTCTTACCTTATTTATACTTTATCATAAAGTTGAATCCTTTTAGGAAATCAACCCATCGTGCTTACTGCTTTGATAGCTTGGTCTGACTTCTAAGGTACCTCAAAGAGTCATGATTTGTATAGATGATAAACTCTTTTAGCAATAGATAGTGCTACGACGCTTGGAGCGCTTAGATAAGGGCTAGAAGTTCTTTTTCATATACTGAGTAGTTCAGTTGAGGTCCCCTAATCTTCTCGCTAAGGTAGTGATAAGGATCGAATCTCTTATGCTAAGATGATAAGGAATCAAAGAATTGATCCAGAAAAAAATAGCAGTGGATCTGGAAATGAATAGGAATAGGTATTCAATGAAAATGGGTACGAAGAACAGGAAAGGTTTTCATAGTAAATGTGGATAGATATAACTCACTAAGATATAAACATAATTAGGGGTTTGAGCTCAAAATAGAGTTCAATTTGACTCATGAACACTAAATGTTGCTTAGGGTTTTAAATGAAGGTTAGATGCACCACAATCTGAGAACAGGATTGATAAGAACACTGGGACGATTAAAGAGTCTAATTAACATTTGATAATCTGGTAAATGCTAACTCAAATATATCCTTGCTCAAAAGAGGAAAGTTTCACTCTGTATATATATCTATCTATATCTATGTGTATGTCTTTCTATTAATACAAATGTAGCTATTTATAGCAAGTCCTAAACCCTAGTGACAAAACTGTAAATAAAGTACAAAGCCTTAAACCCTAAAGATTCAAGCCCATAAATAAAATAAAGGGAAAACATGTACAAGAATACAAAACTATATGTTTTATAGAACTCGGCATGCAATCACTTGACATGTCCTAAGAGGAGTATTATTTGAACCGAATGGGGTTGATAATTAGATGTATGGGTTCAGGAAGGGGTCCCTGACATCTTGCGTAGCTTGGCTAAGACACCAAGGAAGTCGGCCCATAATTGCTGAGTTCTGGAATTAGTCAGCATTAGTCTTTTGGGGTCATGCTGAGTGGTTCTTTAGTCTCGTGTATTTGACCTTATCATTTCTCGGCACCTTGCCTGATGACAAAGTTGATGCTGAGTGTTTATTTTCCTTCCCCTCGTCCTTGTGGTTGTAACTTGGCCTCAACAAGCATTGATAAGCCTTAGCATAGATATGGTCGAAGGCTGATTCCCATCATTACCGCAAGTTTGAAAAGAAGTTGTCCTCGACGTTAAGTGTTTAAGCACGGGCTGGATACCGAATAAACTTCTCTTCCCTTTTCTCTTCACCATGGGTACCGAGTGTCTTTGGATTTCCTTAACACTCATAGGGGTTAAGTGATAGCCCTTCCCATCTTTCTGAAAGGTGTAAGTGTTGAGGAAGCCATCATGGATCACTTTCCGGTCATACTCCTAAGGTCGACTAAGAAGTAGATTTGCAGCATTTATAGGCATGGCGTTAAAATCAATATCATCCTCATATTTTTCGGCCTTAAATGCTACCCACACTCTTCTATGCTCATGGATCATACCCTTATCATTAAACCATTTTAATCCATAGGGTTAGTGATGTTGGTAGGTTGGTAATTTCATCTTTTCTATCAACTCGACAAAAGAGATGTTGGTGCAGTTACCTCCATCAATAACTAAGGAACAGGTCTTCCCATTCACTAGGTACTGCATGTGAAATAAATTTTCCCTTTATTCAAGATCTGCCTTTAAGTCAACTCGTTGTCTCGTCAAGGATAAGAGTTTATCTAAATTTTTGGCATAGACATCTTCTTTGATCAATCCTTCTTCTAAGCTCTTATTACTCTAACTCTTGATTTGAACCTTAGGCCCCTCAACCTTTAAGACCATAACCCTTTTATTCAGGCATTATGATGTACTATGTCCATAGCCTAAGCATTTAAAGTACTTCACTTCTCAAGCCTTGTTGACGGGTGCCTTTTCTTTCTTGCCAATCTGTTTCTCGACATCAACTGGTCGGTTAGGCTCTCCTTTCTCCATCTTCTTTTCTTGCCTTCTCTCAGCATACCTCTTAAGCTCAAGGCTTCCTTGTTGAGCTCGTTTACTTAGCCTTTAATGCCTTTGATGCCTTTGATGCCTTTGATTCCTTCTGCTCCTCTACCTCTCTACTCTTAATGCTAAATTAATTAGCTTATTCAAAGAGCTGAACGGCTGTAATTCAACTATATCAGCAATGTTGTCTTAGAGTCTACTCAAGAATCTAGCAATGGTGTAGTCCTGTGGCTCGACAATCTCACATCTGGTCATCAAGGTCTCAAACTCTTGTAAATACTCTTTAATAGTATTTCGACCTTGTTTCAGGTGCTGGAAGGCATAAAGCATCTCCTGCTTGAAATAAGTTAGCATAAAGCATTGGTTCATCGATCTTTTCATGAGCCTCAATGTTCTGATCAGCTCTTCTCCTTCATCATCTCGCTTGGCAACCAGCTTATCCTACCAAAGACTTGCATATTCAACAAGGGATAAGGAAGCTAACTTAACCTTTGCTCAATCATCGCATTAGTAACACTCGAATAACTTCTCGACTTAGGGAACCTAGTAAAGGAACCCTTTAAGTCGGCTACTTCCATAGAAGGTTAGTAGTTTTAGCTTGACATTATCAAGTCCTCGGCCAGGTACTTGAGGTTCATCCCTTACATTTTGAGCTAGTTGATTCTCCTTAGTTCAACTACTTCGGTTAGAGCTCTACTCGGCCATGTTCCTTCTTGGCCTTGGCTCTCTTCTTTAGGCTTCTTGATTTGTTTCAGAGTCAACACTCCTTTCATTCTACCTTCTCGATACTGGATGGTTTTCTCTTCTCCTCGGCTCAGTAGCTCTTCTCAACTATCTTGCATCATTGCAAAGCTCATTGGAACCACTCTTACTAGTGGGTGTCCGTTCCTTCCTTTCTTCTCAGCCATTACATCTGCGACCTCTAACTAACTTAGTAAGCACCTAAATAAAGTTAGTGAGATTCTGAATCTAGTATTCCAGGGTATAAACACATCTCCTCAAGCTTTCATAAGGACTGTATCTAGTGTTGTTGACACTATCCTTTGATATTCTTGTTCGTACAGTAATTGACCAAAGAATTGAATAAATAATAACAACCTAAAAACAACCACTACTCGGCTTCTGCAACTACCACTACTGACAAACAGTACACAACACTACAGAACAATGATGAACAGGAATGTTAGAACCACAAATCTACTTTGAGAAGACTAGCATACATGTCTCCCCAAAGCTTTGATACCAATATGATAAGGATCGAATCTCTGATGCCAAGATGATAAGGAATCAAAGGATCGATCCAAAAAGAAACAGTAGCGGATTTGGAAATGAACAGGAATAGGTATTCAAGGAAAATGGGTATGAAGAATAGGAACGGTTTTGATAGTAAATGTTGATGGATATAACTCATCAAGACATAAACGTGATTAGGGGTTTGAACTCGAAATATAGTTCGATTCGACTTACGAACATTAAATGTTACTTGGGGTTTCAAATGAAGGTTAGATGCAACCCACTAACCAGTTCAAATAAAGAGATTTTCCATAATCTAAGAATAGGATTGATAAAAACGTGGGGAAGATTAAAGAGTCTAATCAACACTTGATAATCCGGCAAATGCTAACTCTAGTATAACCTTACTGGAAAGAGAAAAGTTTCACTTTGTATATATATATTTATCTTTATCTATCTATACCTATGTGTATGTCTTTCTGTTAGTACAAATGTTGCTATTTATAGTAACTCTTAAACCTTAATGGTAAAACTGTAAATAAAGTATAAGGCTTTAAATCCTAAAGAATCGGACCCATAAATAAAACAAAGGGAAAACATGTACAAGAATACAAAACTGTATGTTTTATAGAACTCAGCATGTCTTGGAAGGAGTAGTATTCGAATAGGACAGGGTTGGCAGTTGGATGTACAGGTTCAAAAAAGGGTCCTTGATGTCTCGCATGGCTTAGCCAAGACACCAGAGAGGTCGGCCCATAATTGCTGAGTTTTGGAATTAGTCAGCATTAGTCTTTCGGGCTGACGACAAAGTTGATGTCAAGTGTTTATTTTCCTTCCCCTTATCCTTCTGGCTGCAGCTCAACCTCAACAAGCATTAATAGGCCTTAGCATGGATATGGTTGGAAACTGATTCCCATCAGGTGGGCAATTGGTTAACCTTCTTGCATTAAGATATTGCCTATACCAATGCTTAATACACCATATTCTAACTTAAAAATCTTCTTAAAGTTAGGCAAGGCTAATATAAGGGCAGAAGTTAATCTTGTCTTTACTTTAATAAAACTTCTTTCCTCTCTTTCTATCTGCTTAAACTCAATATTCTTCTTCGTCATCTCAATAAGGGGTGCAACAATGGTACTGAAGGTTCTAATAAATCTTTGATAAAAAGGATGCTAATTTGTAAAAACTTCTTACCTCGGTACAAGTGGTTAGAGTCGGCCATTCGACTATAGCTCAAATCTTCCCACCATTAACTTGCAAGTCTCTTCCACCAACTATATGTCCTAAAAATACCTACCAACTACATGTCCCAAAAATACCACTTCCTCCTAGCAGAAACAACATTTCTTAAAATTACTGAATAACCACTTGACTTAAAGTACATCTAGCATAGCTTAGAGATGTTTGGAGTGACTCGGCAAGTCAGTATTGTATACAAGGATGTCATCAAAGTACACCGCGACACATTTCCTAATCAGGTTTCTTAACACATGGTTCATTAATTTCATGAAAGTGGTCGGGTCATTTAATAGGCCAATGGATATTACCATCCACTTATAGAGTCCATTGTCGAGGTTGTTTTTTTTTTCTCGGTTTCTATAAATAAATTTTATTTAAACCGATCAATATTAAATCATACTTGTTTAATACTAACCCACGACTACGGTTTAAAGAAAATCGTTTCTTTTAACTTTGAAAATGTTTTGGAGTTGCCACCCAACCAAAGTCAGGAAAAAAAGTTAAGTTATAACCAATTAGATGGTTTGATTATAACTTAGCTACTAATCTTTTTATAAAATCAATTTTTAAAAACTAAAAATCTAGATCTGGAAGCTAATTTTTTTAACCCTAGATGGGTACTATTTTTAATCTATTTGAATTTAAATTTACCTTTCAATATACCCTTACAAAAATGTTTATTTTTCAATATACCCTTACAATAATGTTTATTTACAAGCGATAAGTAAAATTATACCTATTTACTGAAAATAAGAATTTAAAGAATTATCTACTAAAGGGGGAAAATGGATTTTTTTTTTTCATATTTTAAGTCGCCCTATGCATACGAGTGCCTACATACCAATTATTCGATATTAGACTTCTGTAGTTCATTCCGAAAATATTAGCGGGTTGGTTAATTTTAAATTCGGAAAATAGTCGAGTTTACGTCTTTTAGCAATTTCATTTTATTTAAGAAAAACACTTAGGAGAAAAGTGTCTAATTTTATTTTTGAAAAAATTCTAAAATATCCTAATTCTTAAAAAAAAAGGTTCATTTATTTTGAAAAAAAAAATTCAAGGTGATAAAAATTTTTTAGAAAAATCCTCAAATACCTAAATGCAACTTTCTATGAAATATGCAATTGCCATAACATGCCTAGCTATAAAAAAAATCTAAACCATGGCAAAAATGCATAATTATAAGCAAAAAGCCTAAACCATATAAAAGGAACCTAATTATAGAAAAGAAACCTAAATCATTGCAAAAATATTTAAATTATAGAAAAGATATTTAAATCATGAAAAGCATGCTTAAAGAGTTTATTTATTTTATTGAAAAAAAAAAGAATTTTTCTTAGTGAGAGGTTGTCTTTGTTTTTCATTATTATTATTATTTGTTTTTTTTTACTCTTTTTATTATTTTTGTTTTTTATTGCATATTTCTGACAAATTAGGTCCTTTCCCCTTTTTTTTCTTTTTCTTCTTCTTTTTTTTTTTTAATAATTGCGAATAGAATACAGTCATAACAACAACAACAATAAAAGAACAAGAAAAAGTACAATATTAAAAAACTAAATAAACAAAAATACAAGGTTGGTGCTGGGTGTTAGAGTGGTTAAGTTAGGTCGGAAAGTTCTCACAATGAGGAGTTTCTAACACAACTTATCCTAGCTTGGAACGCCTCAAGCTTGCATGAATCTTAGAAAAAGGGGTTGTATAGGGAGAAAGAGTGGCGTTGTAAATAGATTTATGTGATTGTGATTAATGAGTTGATAGTTTATAGTAAAATGGAATCTCCTATTTATAAGTATCATGATTGAATTAAGGATGGAAATATTAAATGCAATATAATTTTTTTCCATGTTTGAGTTGGGCGAACCTAGACAATATGTGATGCCAAATACAAAGTTGTGCATATAGTAGTGTGTCAGAGTATGTTGGAGTATGTCCAACACTTGTAAGAGTGTAATTATCACACTTAGAAGTGAGTCGGTAAACGATATGGTGATGAAATGAGAAAAGAAAATAAAAGATGCATATTGCACATTTCATAGATTAAACCTAAGATCTTTAAGTTATATGCAATATCAAGTCAAAGCACATTACCATCAGGCCGTTAGCTTGTACTTTATTCATATGTGCAATTAAATTATACATATAGACAATGTTTGCTTGGGGCTAAATTTAAATATAAGCTTAAGCTCAACATCCTTCTTTTAAAAAAGCTTATTATTTAAATACTTAAATTTCCTAAATTTTCTACTTTTGTATTTTTTTTTCCAAATTTCTTTTTTTTTTGTATTTTTTTCTAAACTTCTTATTTTTTTTATTTTTCCTAAATTAAGACATTTTACCCTATCTTAAAAATTCTAAAAAGAAAAAGAGACAAAAATAAGGTATCTACATCTATGTTGAGTTTTGAATGTAATCTTCCACTTGTCTCTTGACCTAATCTAAATCTAATAGTTGTCAAAACTTCAGATCAATCATGCTAAACAATTCAACGCCACTTGATTCATCTGACATGTCATGCAACATAGGGATTGAATACCAGTACTTGATTGTGATCTTATTCATAGCTCTACTATCTACGTATATGCACCAGGTACCGTCATTTTTTGGCACAAAGAGCGTTGGCACAACACAAAGGCTAAGACTCTTCCTCACATATCCTTTTTAAAATAGTTCATCGATTGTCTTTAGAGCTTGGCATCTTATTCAGGATTCATCTAATAAGTTAGCTTATATAGTAAGGTAACACTAAGTATCAAGTTAATATAGTATTCAATGCCTAAAAAATGGGGTAATCCCTTAAGCAATTATTCGAAAAACAAGTCGGCATATTCATCCATTAGCTTCTTCACTTTAAGGGGTAGCTCAATCTACTCCCTCAATTCTAACAATCGTTTGATCAACACAAAAGTTGGCATGTTGGTCTTTATAGCTTCTCAGAGCTCTGCTTTACTCAAAATTAAAGTTTTCTTAGATCCTCGAGCAAGTTTAGCTTGCAACTTGCTAACTTGACTAGGCATCATAAGGTTTAAAGTAATCTTCCTCCCATCTTTCTCAAACACGTAAGTGTTCCTAAATCCATCATACATAACTCTTCGATCAAAAAGCCATGGTCGACATAGTAGCAAATGAGATGCGTACATAAGTAACTTGTTAAAGAGAATTTCATCAAAAAAATTCCCAATAGAGATTGGTATTAATACTTATTGAGTGATGTGTAGTGTTCCCTTATCATTTAACTAATGCAACTTGTATGGCTTTAGGTGTATGATAGTCGATAACTTGAGCTTCCTAATCAAGTTGGTAAATGTTACATTGGTGTAACTCCTATTATCTACTATGAGCATACAAACTTGCTCATTCACCTTTCAAGTAATATGAAACAAATTTTATCTTTGCTCCTCCTTAACAAGTGGTTCTATATTCATCGCTTGTTGAACAACTAAGGTTAGTTTGTCTAAGTCATTAGCAAACACATCTTCCTTAACTAGTTCATCCACCTAAGAGGTTTCTTTCTCAAGAACAACCTCCTCCTCGGGTTCCTCATCAGTATTATCTACTTTAAGCTTAGAGACATTTCCTTTGATAATCACAGTTTGTTAGTTCGGACACTAAGTAGCCATGTGCCCAAACCCTTGGCATTTCTAACTCATCTTCCTCCTAAATCCTTGTCCCCTCTCATAAGTCCTTAGCGACACTTAGCCATCAATTGGTCGGCTCTTTTGTTCAGCTCTAACATTTATTCATCTACTCAGTTCAGCACTTTATTGAGTTTAGGCACTTCCTTGAGGGGCTTAGCCTGGTTGTACTGATTAACTCATTAGAGGTCGGCTTAGCCTATTCATCTTTTGCTTTTTCTACTTAATGGGTTATTCTTATAGCTTTTTCTAATGTGTTGAATTATTGAAGCTCCGCAATATCTCGGATTTCACCGCTTAATCTAGTAAGAAATCTAGATACTATTCAGGCTGATGGCCGATCTACTTTACAACGAATAATGAGCATCCAAAATTCTTGAATATATTCATCAACTGTTCAGCCTCCTTATTTTAACTCTTGAAGCCGAGTAAAAGTATCTTCCAAATAGGTATTTAGCACAGATCTATTTCTAAGTATCCTCTTCATCTTAGGCCAAATATTTTATCTCTCTATATCCTTCTCATCTTCTCATAATTTAGAAGTTCTTACACCACATCATGGCATATCTTGAGAATTCTATAGTAGCAATCCTCACCTTCTCTTAGTCTTCATACTGGTAATAATGAAAAACATGCATAATCTTCTTCTCCCAATCTAAATAATCATCTATACTCCTAAAACCATTAAAGCTTGTCTGGAGCTTCGTATGATCAACAACTTGGGGTGCTTTAGCTTACCCTTCTTCCTCATCAAACTCTTCTTCTCCTTCATCGTCAATATCTTCCAAGTCAATCCTTCTTTGTACTTATCCTCCTACTCCTCCACCTTGAACTTGTCTAGTTGGGATTTGTCCTCTAATAGGTCAAGTAGCTTATGGAGTATTCTATACGGCCTTAGTAGGTTGATAAGCCATTGCATGAACAACTTTCATTGAATCAGCTATGAGGTTAGCCACCTCATTAAGTCTTTCATCTATACTCTTGGAGATACCTTAGGGTTGTCTACTATGGTGGACAACACTACTATTGTCATCCCCAATTCTAGCATTAACACCTAGATTCATCATTTTTTTCGATAAAACTAACAAACTCAAATTCTAAGAAAAAACAAATACTGTTCTTCATGCTAAACAACATAAATACATACTTTTCCTTATGGAGGTTCAACTAATTTGTGAACATAGCAACTCCTCCAAAGAAAAATAAACTCAACTGGAACTTACTTTATTTTTAAATGTTCAAAATAGGGTAAAGCAGAGTAGATAACTATAGTGAATGATTACTCCTTCTACTTACTCTAACACTTATAGCTAACTTCCAAGTAACTACAATACATTATCACAACAATCACTACTCACAAGGAAGCTCTAATAAAACTTAGCCAATTGAAACCTCTTCTCCGATACTAAACATGATACCCTACATCGAGAGTTGACAAGGGCGAATGTATCAGGGTAAGTCTAAGCTTACAAAAAACTTGAAGAAAGCTTAAAGAACAAAAAGGGTAAATGCACAAAAATAAGAAAAGTAAAACAAACAACCCATGAATAACTCCAAGGATATGATGCACCAAAGAAATTCCTAGGACTTACAGTACAACTCGATATGACACACGAGATAATCCGATAAGAGTACTCACCACCTAACCTTACTTAAGGGTTAGGATAAGAGTGAGGTAAATAAGCTAATAATAGCAATGTTCACACAAATGAGTAGAGTATATTCAATATTCTAAGATATGAAAATGCGGCTATATGTATAGTAGGTATTTATACCCGAAAAACTAGGGTAAACTACTTTAAATGGAAAAGACTAAAAAGGTAATGTCTAAAAGAAGTAATATAAAAGGAATACAAAAGGGTATAAATGAAAATTCAAAGAAAACAATGATTAGTGTGGTAGAATTCTTTATGTAGGTCTTCAATACGTAGTAGTAGCTTATTGGAGAAGTTCCTAGTGGAAACAAACAAATGTTATAGTCAAGGTGGAGGCAATAGGCAAGGCTGTCGAGCAAAGGTACTGAGTAGACCTGGTTAGTCTGATGAGAAATGGTTGTGGATGTATGTTGGAGCTCTTAGCTTCTTGGCACCAATATTGTTGAGTTGGAGGTCGGTCAATCACATCCGAGCAAGCATGTGAGGGGTTGAGTTGTTAGCAGAGCATATGTTAAGTCGGCATTGAACTACCGAGAGATGCGTAGTTACTTGGCTTGTTATAAAGAGTTGGTTGATAGTGAGGATCAGCTTGGCCTCAATAGGAGTTAGCAGGAATTAAAAAATTCACCTTGTTAGTCCTTTAAGGCCTTAAGCTCGGTTTTGGGTTAAGATCCAATAATTTAATTCCTATCAATTCTGCTCACCTTAAGTATTATTACCAATTGAATTTTTTGAATGAGTTAAGAGATATAGCATTATATACGAATGAAGCTTAGACCATTGTAGGGGATTTGAATGAGATATTGAGTGAAGTTGGGAAGAGCAGAATGTAAAATTAAACCTACCAAGAAAATCCAAACTTTTAATGATATGACATTTGATTGCCATTTATTTGATATTGGGTTTCACTAACATAAGTTCACTTAAACAAGTGGTGGGTCGAGGATGACATTGATGAAAGAAAGGTTAGATCATAGTCTAGTTAATGAAAAGTGGTTACATGAGTTTCCAAACATTCAAATATCACACCTTGTTTCAGATACCTCCAATCACAGTATACTTTTGTTGGAATTATATAGGAAAGATAAAGCAAGGCCTAAAACTTTTAGATATGAGGCTAAGTGGAAATTCAAGAAGAGACATATGGGGATTATTGAAAAAGAATACTTGTCATGTGAACAACCTCCAAATCTACTTAGTGTTATCAACAAATTGCAATGTAGGAAAGGGTTTAATTTTGTGTAGTAAGTACTAAGTAGCGAGTGATAGGAGGAAAATTAGAACTCTATAGAGGAGATTAGTGAGAGGTAGAATTATGACACGAAGGAGTTGAATGATGAGGAAGAAAAAAATTTAAGGCAAGAGCTAAATGATTTGTTATGTCAAGAAGAGATTTATTGGAAGCAAACACTGTGAATAAATTGGCTTCATATGGGGGAGAGGAATACTAGGTTTTTCACCAATCTACATCAAATGGGAGGGTTAGGAACAAGGTTTTTAAACTATAGAATGAGGATGGTGTGTGGATAAATAATGAGGAGGAACCTGCAGCAATGTTCCTAAATTTCTACAATAATTTGTTCACCTCCCAATTTGTTGATCATATGCAAAATGTGCTATAATATGTTTAGTTGATTGTAATTGATGAACACAATTCTTAGTCGACAAGTGAAATGACTATTGATGAGGTAAAACATGTGACTTTTGAGCTTGGTAAGCTAAAAGGACCTAAACCGGATGGTTTAAGTAACCACTTCTATCAAACTCATTAGAATTATGTTGGAGCTTTCATAATTGATGCAATCAGAAATTTCTTCAAGTCAAGTATTTTTGCTCCTAATTTTAATGTTTCTAATATTGTTCTTATTCCTAAATGTAGTAACCCAAAAAATATAACCCAGTTTTGATCTATTAGTCTATGTAATTTTTCTTATAAAATCATTTCAAAAAACCTAGCTAGTAGGCTCAAACCACAATTAGAAACCATTATATCCCCCAATTAGAGTGCCTTTATCCTTGACGGCTTATTCAGGAAAATATCATTGTTTCTCACAAAACGTTTCATTCTTTTTATATAATAAGTGCACCCAAGGTGGCCAAACTCATGATTTTAGGTATAATCTAAATGTAGAAATATAAATATCTACAACCTATATAAAATAGTTTTAAAAAAACTATACATATATTTATAGTAGTTATAAAGTACTTGAAATACATGATGTAAATAAAAAAATGTAGAAATTGAGTTCTTTTTCCATAAAAAAATTTTTAGTTTATATCATACCATTCATGAAAGAAGAAGCAAAGTTGGAACTAAATTTTTTCCTATTCTTTTGTTTAGAAAAATTAGAAAAGAAACAATAAATTAGAGAGAGCTAAATGTTTCGGCTTATTTTAAGTTACTAATAGTATAAACTTTTGGGAAAAAATTTGCGTAAACTTAAATATATAGTTTTTCTTATAAACTTTTCTATTGGAGTTAAAACTCGAATAAAGGATATGAATGTCAAATAAGGGACTACGAGAGAAAGAAAGGAAAAAATTAGAATATAATAAGGAAGGTAATTTAATGCCTAACTAAGAGTCAATAGGCTAGTGAAAGCCTAGTTATATATATATTTTTTTCTTTTTTTCTCATTCAACTTATATATGTAAAATAGGTAAATTTAGTTAAAAATATATATATTTTTATAGAGTTTGACCTATAAAATCAGTTGAAAACGTATATTTTAGTAAAAAAATACTTTTACACCCGAGTTAATTCAAAAGAACCTCTTAAAATCATAAGCTCGTACAATCATATAAGCAAATCACTTTTTGACAACTTTGAGTGTGCCTTTAGGAAATGCAACTATGCAATCAAGTTAGACATGCTAAAATGTCCAATAGAGTGGAGTGGTCATTTCATGGAAATGTGATGAGAAAATGGGTTTCAGTGAGTTTGGATAAAGTAAGTTAGGAAATGTTTCTTATAATTTGTTGGTGAGGGAGAAGGGTAGGGAGTTTTAAGCCAATTGCAGGCATTCATCAAGGCACCCCATATTGCCTTATCTCTTGTTGTTAGGAGCTAATATGCTCTCTTTTGTGATTCTAAGAGATGTGGAGTGTAGTAAATTAAAGGAATTAGAATAGGGAGGAGAGGTCTTGAAGTTATGCATCACTTTTTTGTGAATTATTCACTTTTTTGTAAGTGCATCTACTAATAATGTGAGAAAGTGGATGGTTCACTTTTCTTCATGAGTGCATTTGCTAATAATGTGAGAAATCTCAAGAGAATCTTAGATGAGCATTGTAGTGCCTCTAATCAATTAATTTACTTTCAAAAGTCATCCTTTTTTCTTTTATCAGAACACAATTCAAGAGAGAAGAATTAGGAATTGTCTTGATCTACCAACTAATTAGGGTAGATTAAAATGAGAGGTTCTATTAATAGTTACAACGGTAAAAGGGTGAATTTCATTCATAGGAGGGTAAAGAGGTATAAATAAAATAAGTTGTTTTGCCAACTTATACAATATATGTGTTTAAATTCCCTTAGACATGGTATAGAGAAGTAATTGCTCTTATGTCTAAAATTTCGTGGGAAGGGAATCATATAAGAAGGAAAATTGATTAGAAGTGTTAGAGGTAGTTGACAAAACCTAAGATAATAGGGGGTTTAAGATTCAAGGATCTCATGGATTACAACAAAGCTCTTCTATGTAATTGGCATGTAGAACTGTCAATAAACCAAAAGATCTTTGGGTTAAGATTATCAAGAGTATATATTTTCTTAATAGGGATTTTTTTTTTTTATTTTTTTAGGCTAGGAGGGGAAGCAATGCATAGACCTGCCTATTGGGACGGTTTGGAACCGTCGATTTATGGGCCTAGCTATAGTTGAGTCGTGATCAGCTTAGGGAAGGGGGGATGATGTAGTGGTTTCGAGCCAAGTTCGACCCTTGAATTTTTTTTTTAAAATTTTATCAATTTCTTTTTTTAAATATATTAATAAATTCTAATTACGTAACATCTTTTTTCTCTTTTTTTTTAAGTGTACTAATTCATTAATAATTTCTAAATTTTTTATTAATTTTTAACTTAATATGATTCCAACTTTTTTATTTTTTTCCACCCAAATTTTATCTTTTTTCATATTCAAGTTCTCAATATTTAACAAGTTTTACAAAAAAGAATTATATTAATTTAAATTAAATTTTTGATTTATCATTAACACATAATTAATTTATGATTAATCATTTATTATTAGTTTGATAATATTATTTTTAAAAATTTATTCTTCACTATTGTAAAAGAGCTAGTTTTGATATGCTATTACCAAATGGATACTATCTAATTATTTATTTTTTCTGACTTAATGGTCTCTCTTCTCTTTCTATCTTCTTTTTTCTTTAAGGGGTAAATCGATGGAGCCGGCCATGTGGTTCACGAACTGCTAATTCGATCTAAGCTCCAATGGGTTGGGTCGGTTCATGATTTGGAACCAGCCTTTATATGGGTCTAGCTATGCATCCTGATATTGGAATAACATATAAAAGGGAAGAGATCTTAATGAAAAAAAAAAAAAAGAAACTATTTATAGCAAATTAGAAAAGGGGATGCAATTCAAGTTTCCATAGGTGCCTTCTATCCCTAGTTATAAGCTGCAAAAATTATGAGAATGCAGAAGAATTTGCTAATCTCAAAGTGAGTAAGATTAAGGATAAGTAAACAAATTCGTAGAAGTTAGATAACATTAATAATTTATTTATTTATTTTTTTACTAAATGGCAAAAATAAGCCGTCAATAAGATAAAGGTGAATAATGGTGAGGAAGAAGATAAGATTATTTAGCCAAGCAAGCAAAAAGGTTGTTATATTGCAAAAATCTAGCCATTTATTGCTTATTGAGAATCAAATGGAAAATAATAGTAATAAAGCTTCATCCTTGTTTTTTTCACCAAACAAGAGATTGTGGAAACTCATTTAGGGGACTAAAGTAATGCCTAAGATAAAACATTTTATTTAGTGAATGTGCTCTAATGCACTAGATTGCAATCTAAACCTTTTCAAAAGAAAATTAAAATCCAATCCCTTATGTAATTTTTGTTCTAAAGAAGAATTGATTAAGTATATGTTTTTTGATTGCCTTGGACATATACTATATGGTTTCATGTTTTGGGTTGTCATCTAAATATGTTATCTATTTGCATATATAGGACTAGTTTCTATCTACTACTGAATTGTATTTAGTTGATAGACATGATGGCAGATTTTTGCTATGTAAGATTGCTGCGATGTTGTAGCAATTATGGAAAGAGAAGAGTGTAACCTATTTACAAAATACACTTCTAGAACTAAGAGTTGTTATCAATAGGATAAAATGTTAATGTGAGTGATTTAGATGTGGTCTAAGCAAAGATTAATCTAATCCAGAAATCTCTAATGCTATCGTAGAAGCCTCTTAAGAATGGTATGTTGAAGTGCAACTGTAATGGATCATTTAATCCTTTAAATAAGTCAATTGGGTTTGGTTTCATTGTTAGAGATTCAAAAGGAAGTTTAGTTGCTATAGCTGCTAAGCCTTGCATTGAGCTTGATATTGAAGTTGTTGAATGTTTGCCATCTTGTAAGGGGTATAAATCTTGTTATAAAAAAATTACACCATAGTGATTACTAAATTAGATAATGTGGCTAATAGTTCCATTATTTTGCATCTATAAAGTAGTTATTGGAAATCATAGCATTTGGCTAAATAGATTAGGTCCTTGTTATCTTATTTCTTTAGTTTTGAGTTTTTGTCAATAAGTTGAAATGCTAATTTGTGTGAGGATTGTGTTTCAACCCATGGTAGATTTAGGGATAATTTGTTTATTAAGGATGTAAGAATTTCTTCTCTTCTATTCTATCTTTTACTAGTTGATGAGAGTTGTATTTCAATAGACTAATGTATTTTTCTCTAGAAAGAATAAAACTTAAAATTAAGAGTTTATCCCTAGCTTTATTTTACATGGACAATAGAGAATTAAGAATGGTTATAGAGGCGATTCGAGATTAATGCCTTAATTAGTATTATTAACCAATAAAAAAAGTGTTCAATTCCATCACTATTGCATGAAATTTTAGACAAAATTTAACTACAATTACTATGCGGACTACTTTTTTCTTCACATTTCAAAGGGACCTAAATTTAATAGAAGTTTTGCTAAACTTTTCAATTGAATTTAAACACTTCATATAATGCACAAGAACAAACCTAGACAATATAAATAATGAACATTTATTGAGAGAAAAGACAATCAAATACAAATTTGAAATATTATGAAAGGAACATGACACTTGACATTAATATTAAATAGCTTCATAATATAGAATCCAAATATATATCAAAATATATAATTTGATCCCAAACATTATCAACCATCTAAGAATTGTCAACTTAACATTTCATATAGGAAAATAAGTTTCCTTTTATTTGATTTATCTATATATATAAACCCAAATCACGAATCAAGAAGGAAGATGCTTATCACTAAGTTCTACCAAGTAAAAGTGGTTGAATATCTGATGATGTAGCAAGTTTAGTATTGAATTGAAGCCTAGATGATGGAGATTTGAAGATGTCTTGACATTGGACTTGTACATGGTTCTCTTCAATTTCTTAGATATTTGGTAAGTGTTGGAACTTTTTGATCTCCTCCAATTCTATAGTCACTTCTTTCATAGTAGGTCGGTCTCTTCCACTTAAGTGTAGACATCTTTTTGTAAGGTTGGCAATAGTAAGAATTTCTCCCTCTGTAGCTTGATTTAAAACTTGAGGATCGAGAATATCAAATAAATTGCCATCTTTCATTGAAAGAACAAAGTATGTTGCTAAATTTCTACCTTCTTCCATCCTCATTGTAGAAATAGGCTTTTGTCTTGTTAGAAGCTCCACAAGTACCACTCCAAAGCTATAGACATCACTCTTGTCTGTAAATTGGTATGTTTGGAAAAACTCTGGGTTGAGGTATCCAATGGTTCCTTGTACTAATGTGGTCACATGAGTTTGATCCAAAGACACCGTACGTGATGTACCAAAATCTGCTATCTTTGCTCGATATTGTTCATCCAAGAGTATGTTAGTAGACTTGATGTCTCTATGATATATTGGCATCGATGCTGCTGAGTGCAAGTAAAAAAGTGCTCCTGCAATTTCCTTTGCTAGTTGTAAACGCCCTTCCCATGAGATTGGGTACTCATTGTTTGATTCATGAAGGTGTTCATACAAATTTCCATTGGGTATGAACTCATACACAAGAAGAGGAATTTCTGTTTCTAAACAACATCCTAATAATTTTACAATATGTCTATGATTAATTTGGGATAGAATCATAACTTCATTAATGAATTGTCCAACATTCTCCTCATCTATAACCAAAGCTTTCTTTATTGCCACTATTCTTCCATCCATTAACATTCCTTTGTAGACAGTTCCTTGGCCTCCTTTTCCTAAAACTCTGCTCTCATTAAAATTTTCGGTGGCTTTTTCAAGCTCCTCTTGAACAAATAGTTTCCCTTTTTGAAGATTTCCTTCAGGTGACAATAGTTGTTGTTCTAGTAGGAGTCCTCCATTTCTCTTAAAATACTTTTCTTTCAACTTCTTTTCTTTTCTTTTCTTAATAATTCGATATAGCCACCATCCTAAAAAAACTAAGAGAAGCGCTCCTATACCGGAGCCAATAACTGTAAAACAAACAAAACAAAAATCACCTTTTGTAGTCCATATAGACAAGTTTGGTGTAAAAATGAGTAAAAAAAAAAAAGGTTAGATGCATTTGTCTTTTGCCTTCTAAAAGGATATTTACAAAAGAAAGATAAGAGCATTTATTTATATCTTTCTTTTACCTAACTTTGAGTACCTTTCATGTTGTTTTCATAGGTTGTCCATCTACAAGAACATTTTATCTTCATAATTTATTCTATTTCCCCCATTTCACTAGACTTATTCAAAAGAAAAA
Source organism: Lumnitzera racemosa (assembly GCA_024138005.1). Classification (NCBI taxonomy): domain Eukaryota; kingdom Viridiplantae; phylum Streptophyta; class Magnoliopsida; order Myrtales; family Combretaceae; genus Lumnitzera; species Lumnitzera racemosa. The sequence continues at coordinate 10,753,169 of JAMXBC010000009.1, read as the reverse complement.
AAATGAAAGATCATTTTTTTTTTTCACATTTAAAGCCACTTGAACTAGAGTATACCAAGGGTCCCAAGGCTTTTGGGCCATGAACATAAGTGTTTTTATGCGATTATACACAATAATCCCATCTAGCTAATTGATTTCTACTCTTTTTCTCTCAGTTTTTCTTTTTGCTTTGTATATTTACTTATCATATTTTATAGCTGTAACTAAGGCCATAATGTACAAAATCATTTGACCTAACGCGATACATCTTCAGTTTAGATTTTGTTATTGCAATTATTGCATTTACAATCCTTGATATTCCTAATTATTTTGTTTATGTAAACACTTCAAAAAGATACACAAATTGTTAGTGATTTTAAAAGGACAACTATCAGTTATCTCAAACAAAACATACCATAAATTAGACAAATGATGAAAAGAATCTAAATCAATCTTATATGGTATTTATGGTTGTTCAAAGCTTAATTAGTTTATGGACGCCAGTTGTCCAACAAAATGTTGGTCACTCAACTTAGTAAATATGTGTATTGGTACTCTTATGAGGTCTATAAATAATTAAGTGAACTGAATATATTCAATCATTCATACGATATGTGGCTTGTTTAGTTTCTAGATGCAATTTTCGGTTAGTGTTTTAATTTAGATTTGCTGTATTCTCACTTAGTTTTGTAGGGTTGGTTCTTTTGTTTGTTCTAATCAAGTTAGATTAAGGTATGCTTGCATACATAATAGTTGTTCATATAGTTATCAAAATCACAATTCTATCAATGCAGTTTTATGAATTTACGATTTTAGAAGACTTTTCCAAGTTAACTCGTATATAAAATCATTTTCATATAAAAACTTATGTTTTTTATTGAGTTTATTAATTTTATATACCTAAGTTAAATGGGCCAAAAATGAAAAAATACAATAAGTTTTTACAAGCTATCAACTATTAGGGTATTATTTCATCTTCTCTATCCCATTTTAATTTTTTTCCTTTTATTCTCTCTATTAGTCCCTTATTTATGTTCATAACCTTCATCCAAGTTTTGGCTCCAATAGTAAATATTATAAAAATAATATATATATTTTAATTTATACCATCAATAATTAAAAATAAATTAAAATATTTGATTCTCTTTAATTCATTACTTTTTTAAAAAAAAAATAATAGTGGGAAAAGCTTAGTTTTAACTTTATTCATCCTTTTTCCGTACATGTTAAATTATAAAGTATTAAGAAATTTTTATGAAAAACAAACTTTATTTCTTCATTTTTATTATTTTCATAATATATTTTAAATTTTGAATAATTATTATAACATATCTAAAGTTTTTTAAAGTTATTTTACATAACTTGTAAAAATTTATATTTCTACATTCTGATTTCAAATTCTAACTCTATATACCCTTTACAAATTTTAGGTAGAATCACGAGTTTAACAATTTTGGTTGTTCTCTTTGCAATTGATACTTAGAAACTTGAAAGATAAACCAATGTATCTCTTGCAATGAATATAACACGCTTCTTAAGCTCATAAGTGATAGTGTTCCAAAATAGTTAAACTTATATCCTATACTCGAACTTACAGCCTTTATTTTGGATTTGGTTCCTTTAAAATTTGTTTTTTCCTAAGTTTAAGAATCAACAGTATCGTTTTTCTTATAATCTCACAATTAATTACATGTAACATTATCTTAAAGAGATCATTTTAGGAAAATTGAGAGAGAGTAAATTAGAGGATTTATTTCCCTTTACTTTTGGTACTATTTTAAACTCTATATTGCAAAAACTTAAACTCTATGTGAGTTTCTACTCCTATCTGGCCCATCTTTTCTTTTTTCTCTATTTTATTTGGACCATATTCTATTTATATAGTGTCCCTTCCATAATTTTTCGAAACTAAGATGCTTAGAAAACTAGCTTATGCATGTCTTATATATTTGATATCAAATTTGACTGTTTTTGGCATTTTACTATAACTCTGGTGAGCACGTTGATTGAAAGTCAAATTTTGAAGATGATAATTCATGCATACTTAATATTGATAATCCAAGAAAAAGAGTAGATTCATTAGGAAAGAAAAAAAGAAAAACTATAATTGGTTTCTTTATTAATTTGTAAAATGGAGGGTGAATAATGTACTTTCCAGAAACTAAGACGCCCTTTTTATATCATATTTGTTTGAGGTAAAATATATATATATATATAATAAATTCTTCTTAAAAAGAAAAAAGAGTAAAAATCCAAAGTTTCAAATAAATATGAAAAGGACAAATAATGGTTCCTGTGGCTAGTTGGAGAAGATGCATTATTCAGTGGTTTAGTAGGAAAAGGGATGTTTCTACAATTATAACATTTGTAAGTGCTTTTGTATATGGAAAGACTTAGGTACAGAGTTCTTTGCGAAATAGAAAAATACACCCTTAAGAAATATAAGAGCCAACCACTGTGAGTAGATGAACGATTCAGGGTATAAATCAAGGCAGGGATCTATTTTGATTACTCAATTTAGAACAGAAATTCGAGGAACGCAAGGTTTATTGCTAGGGTGTGATTTTTGCCTTGCTTCCAAAATGACTTATAAATTGAGAATAACAGGAATGAACGTCGTATACTGAAAAAAAAAAAAAAAAAAAAAGAAGAAGAACTGGATCTAACTATAAAGTTTCATAATAATTATACACTTAAAATTCAATTAGAACATGCCTTTATGTCCTACATTTTACCAGACTCCATAGTATTAGCCATTATTAATATACATCGCATCGTCTTCAATATAAAAAAGAAACATGCACCACCCGAATGTACCATTTTTTTTTATAGTTAGATAAATTTACATATGAAATGAATTAATACATACAAAATAGCCCCACTCATTCATCTACGTTTATATTAGCATTATTCCTTAATTATCTTTTACATCCACAAGGTTTAATTTAAAGGTTGTAACGTGCTTTAAGCTTATGGATAGTGTACATACTAGCTAATTCAATAAAAAAATTGGATTTGCTTATTTGGTGTTAATATTTGGCATGTCATTTTTTCCAACCTAAATAACATTATCTAACAATAAATTTTAAATTTTATCTTGTTGGTTTTGGACACATATATCTCTCTTTTTCTTATTAAAGATGGTGCAATTGAAAGAAATTGACCAGAAGTTAGAGCGGTTTACTTCTCGTTCTTTCTTATGTTGATTGATGCTGTAATTGAATTGTACAGATATCATCACAAACCTATCATGACGAGCTTTAGGGTTCTGTTTGGATCCACACAGTTATATCCCCCTTGTGTATTCACGCACCTTCCTCGACAACGAATATTTGGATTTTCACATTCATTGATATCTGGATTAAAAATTTATGTATAGAGTTAGTCTAGCATATATATCCATATATTTTGAACCAACACAATAATCTATTTTGAATCAATACAAGGTCCTTTCTAGTAAAAAAGATATTGGTTTCAACATGGATGTGACTGTCTTTGTCAAAACTAACACAATAACAATCACCCCAATGTTGTTCCGACATAAAACCGAGAGAGCGGTTAGCTTGGCAACACACAAGCAAAACTGTGGCAGTTTTTCCTTAAAGTAGCATAGGTGCTTCTAGAAAGCGATATCAAATTTGATAAAAGTAATATAAAAAATCAAATTACATTTTCATGGCTCGATTTAGTAACCGAATCGCACCCACTCTCAATGTTTAGTAACTATGACAGAAAAAGCAAAGTAAAATTGAATTGAAGTGGAAGAAAATTAAAGAAAATAAAATTTCATTTCTTGCTAGGATTATATTTTCATTTCATGTTTGATTGAGATGGAAGAGAAAAGAAGAGAAATACAATTATTCGTTGGTCTAAAATATTCATTAGTTTTTAATGTCATTTTTATGTAATTTTCAGGGTGATTTTGTAAATTTGCGATATTTCCACTCAGTTCCGAGCAAAATTTCATAAAAATAAAATGACATTTAGAGTGAAAGAACTCTCATCAGTTTCATCTCAATCCTCCCACATCCTATTTTCCTTTTCAACTCACCAAACATTGAAATTTCCCCCCACTTCTATCTATCTATCCAAAACAGCATTGAGGTTTGTGAGCTTGTATTTGTACATGGCCAATAGTTGCTGTGAGGGCTAAATTGCAATTATCCATAAAATAATATTGTCATCAACAATCATACTTGTATGCCACGGATTTTTCCAACTCGATTTGTTCGTTCAGCTAAAATCATTTCTCACCTTTTCCACTAACATTATTTTCTGATTAAAATTTTCACAGTTACTGAATGTTATGATAATTTCAAAAGTTTATATGTACTAGGGAAATGATAAATTGTGAGCAAACAAATTGAAAAAATCTATCAAAAATTTAAAATAATAATATTTTTAGATTTTATTATCCAAATAATATAAGGATAAATTGTCTAATCTTTATCAAACAAATAAATTATTAATGAACTTTCTGAACATCTTTTTCCATCATTTACCATTTTTCATATATACTATAACTCTCCATGATGAAAGATGATGAATGGCTATGACTATAGTTGGTTACCAGCAGTAGTAGTTAACAATTATGGAAAATATTAATATTAAATGAAAAATGATTTTTTTCTTCTCAAGAAAATTATTTTAATGATTTTTCTATTAATATTTTCTATGATAGTTATTGACCATTAATACCAACCATCAGCTCAAACCTTTAAGTTTCACTGTATCATTTGCGAATAAAAACCATTTGCAACTATAACCTTTTTCACATTTTATTATGGTTATATTTTATAATTTTAAGACAAACATTAAAGCAAATAATATATATATATATATATATATACACATATATAAAAAATGCACCCTGATTTACATTTGTATATATTGATATTATGCCTTGCAGGTCGTCCACTAAGACACGGATGTTTGTAGATATGAAGGGGGAAAAATGGAAATTTTGAGATAAAGCAAGGAGATCTTACCATGACATCCATCTGTGACGTAAGGGTTACCATGATAACCAAAATCACAGCTACATAGCACCATCGTCCTGTTGTCAATGTTATATGTCAATGAGGCCAAGGAGCACCTGTGATCATTTTGCGCAGTTGGCGAAATCCCTGCAGCATACAATTCTTTCCCAAGGTCAGTATCATTGGGAATTCCCCATGATAGATCTACAGGAAAATATCCTTCCATTATCAGCGAATCCACTTCTGTAGACTGCCACCGCCATCTACTGGCCAGTAAAGCATAGTTGCACTGCTGCTCATCCTTGGAATTGCTGAATTCGATAGTGAAATTCTGTATGTCGTCTGGTATGGTGGTTTGGCAGCAACCGTCAAGACCAGAACAAGTAGTATATCTATTGCCTTCGCCACATTCGACCTTGCAACCCACAAAAGAATGGTTTGTATTCATCTGAGCACCGAAATTGCAGCCAACTGCAACGAAGAAATTGTGTACATCTGAGATGGAGAATGGGCTCCCTTGTAGGCTTGGAGGTTGACCAGCCACTTTAGGAGAGCAATGGGAATAATTTGAATATATTATCGGAAAGTTGACAGTAACATTTGCAGCACTATAAGGTCTGTCATATGTAGAAATCGAAATATTAAGCACCTGCAAGTTGAGTTTCTTTAGGAAAGGAACGGTGTTGTTTTTGCAATCTATCTGAAACCACTCGTCCAAATAACAGTGGGATCCATCCCTTCCGAATGGGAAGGGAAGTTTTATGTTTCCACAATAATCTATACAATTGGGCAGAGATGCCGATGCACCTCCTGCATGTATCATTAAGAAACATAGGAGGAGCAAATGCAAACCCAGGATTATATCTAACAGCAAAAGACATTTCGCCATGAGATTTATCCTTTTGTTATTCAACCCAAGTATAGAGTATGGCTACGAACTGTTTAATATGATTCGTTCTAAAGCCGGAGGAGATAATGTTGCTATTTAAAGTGTGAGACTGCTACCTTTTTTCCATGGAAAATTTCAGAAATTAGTGCATTTGCGTGGATATTATTTTGTGTTTTTATTTATTATTAATAAAAAACAATTACAATATGTGCAGAAAATTATTAAAAGAAAAGTAAAAGAAATAAGATAGAACAATCGGAAAATATAAAGGGGGAAATTTTTGTGCTTCTTTCTTTCTTTTTTCAATTTCTGTCCATTTTTAGTTTTTATTAATAAAAAAGTTCTTAAATTTATGGTGCAAGTCTTAACTTTACTATCTAGTTCAAAAAGTTCCTCTATTTAGTAAATCTTCCAAAAATGTAGTAAAAATAAAAAGTAACTACTATAAGCAATTGTAACTCCCTTTAAAAATTGTAACTTTTATAGTTTCATAAAATATTTTTAGATTCATAATTTCACTCAATAAAAACATAAAATAACTATTAGTCCGTAAATCAGCTTTAGTTCATCAAAGAGTTTCAATATTCATAAGTTATATTAAAAGTTCATATGTTTATGAATTTACTCAAAACTTATAAGTTTAATCTTGATAGAAACTCTTAAAAATTAATAATTTCTTACTAGTTTGTAAAATGCCTTAATTTTCATAACTCCTCTTATATATATTTCGTAATGTATTCAGAAAATGGATCATATGTTCGTAAAATCTTATAAAATTCATAAAAGAACTTAGTAATTCGTATCTTAATTTTATAGTTGGACTTTATATCCATAAAATAGCTCTATGACTACTAATTTCATCTAAAAGTTCTTAATTTATTTCAACCTCGTGTCTCCACATGTCATAAAAGCTTTTATAGTTCCTAATTTCACTAGTTTTATTTCAACTTCCCTCTATTGTTCATAACATCACTCAAAGTTTGTAATGATTTTATTTAACATTGTAAGTACATCTAAGAAGAGTGACTTCCTTTAAATGTTAATAACATTGAATTTGTTACGAATATTTCAGAAATTTTACAAACTCATATTTGTACTATATATTTCGTAAAATCAGTTAATATTGGTACTTTTGCTTAAAGTTCATAAATACACTTATTTATAAAACTGTAAAGAAGTTCATAAATCTACTCTCTAGATCGTAAAATTGTTCCAAATATTCATAATTGTTTTACTCAGTAATTTGTAAAAAATTCGCAATATATTGCTATAAATACAAGTATTATTAACTTTTGTTATCGTGGCTTTCATTATCCAAGAAGATCGAACGATCAACTGCTTTGACTTTCAAGTAGCAGATGAAAACATAGGTTGATTATTCGTTTTGTGGCTCCAAGGGAAACATGAAAAATCATACGGACAAGGGCACAGAGTTGTGAACGAGAATGACTTAGCCTCGTTCTTGATAGACGACTTTTATGCCAAATAATGGAATCGACAACATTGGCAGGTTGTTTCTTGGAACATTATCAATTTATAGGAATTCGGAGAATATATATAAATATACGTATATACATATATATATATATAGATACATAAAAGAAAAAATAAGACCACACATACAAGTCTTGTTTTACGTAAAGTAATGATGCAATAATGCACCTACGTCACGAAAATTTTTCCTGTCAAAATATTGAAGAAAAAATTTCTTTTTATAGTGCCCAAGTGCGGATAGCAAATTAGTATGGCTTAACAAAAAAAAAAAAAAAATACAAGCCCAAATTGAATTTAGAAGCAAAACCGGTTTTCGTCCAAAAGGTGTTTTTTTTCTTAGAATAAGATGCTTGTTAATTTTTTTGTGAGGAGCCATGGCCAGAACAGAGAAAATGAGTTATTTTCATTATTTCTTTACTAATCTTTATCTTTGCCTTTCAACAACCCTATGTGGTAGCCATGGTGAATAAGGCATATATTCGTCCTTTAATAAGATTTCTTGTTCCTTTTCCTTTTTGAATATTGTCCATGGGTTTTAATGCCCTGCTTATATCTTTTGACATGGCTTTTTTCAAGGTAGCCAGAACTAGATCAAGTTTTGACCCAGACAAAGTTCGAATTGGATCATGTAGAATCAGAATCATTCAATTTTGTAAATATTAGTTACATTTTAATTACATCTATATAAAATGTTAAAATCCAACTGAATCATATGTCCATGTAAAATCGCTTCATGGATTGTAATTTTACCAAAAAGTTGATAATTAATCACAAGCTCATAAATTTCTTAAGCGATCTCTTTGCCTCCTAAAATGTCAATATATGCTATAAAAACTCTTATAGTTCATAATTTTACTTATTTTATTCTAATTTTATAATAATATTCATCATATCACTTAGAATTCTTAATCTCACTTAAGTATTTAAATACACTTCTTAAGAGTGAGCTCACTTAGATATTCATAAAATTTATGTTATGAATATTTGAGCAATTTTACATTCTTAAATATTAGTAAAATCCCTACGTATTTCTTAAAACTTATTAATATTCATAATTTTACTTAAAGATGGTATATTTGTAAATCCTTATCTAGTTTGTAAGATTATTCTAAATATTTGTAAACTCAATTGCTTGTAAAAATCCGGTTGAACATCCTGGAATTAAAAGCCTCCACTTTCCTAACGTATGATTGGTCGGATTTGCACGATATAGCTAATAATTAACTCGGAATATCTCAAATATATATTTCTGCAAGTATTAATACGTATCGTTATCTTCACTTTCATTATTCAAGAAGAAGTTAGCCAGACGGTAATAATTTGAAATATCAATAAAGATCGAAACATTATCAATTGATTTAATTTTAGATTAGCAGATGGGAACATAGGCTGGTCACTCGTTTTGTGGTCCAAAAGAAAAAATGAAAAATGAGAAGGACAAGGACAGAGGAGATAATATTACTACTTAAACTGTGAGGATGCGACTATTTTTCCATGGAAAATTTTAAACTTCTGCGCATGTGCGTGGATATTTCGTGCTTTTATCTATTTTTTTAAATTATTAATACAAACAGTTAAAAATGTGCAGGAAATTTTTAAAAAGAAAATGTATAAAATTCAGAAAAATAAATTAATTTTCTTCCCTTTATTTATTTATTTATTTATTTTTGCAATTTTCCTTTTCCTGTAATTTTTAATTTTTCTTTTATTGACAAAGTTCTTATTTTTACTATAGAATTTTGATTTAATGATCTAGTTCAAAAAATTCGATCATTTTATCAAATTTTCTAAAGAAGTAATAAGAAATTAACTATACTCCCAATAAGTGTAAGTCCCTTTAAAATTGTAGCTTTGTATAGTTCATAAAATATTGGCAAGTCCATAATTTCATTCAATAATACTCAATTTTTTTTTTAATTCCTAGAATAGTTTCAACATTCATAACATATGATAAACATTTATAAAATTAGTTAAATATTCATAAGTCTGTTATAAAAAATTTCACCTTTATTTTTTCCATAAAATCTCTTACAAGGTCATAATTTCCCGTTAGATCATACAATACTTTTAACTTTCTCAACTCTTCCAATATTTTGTAATATATTTAGACGTTCATAAATGACTATATGTTCATAAGATCTGATAGAACCCATAAAAAGAACTTAGTAGTTCATAACTTAACTTTATAGGTCATAACTTTGGATATGTTTCAAACTGTAGTATATATTCATAAAACTACTTTATAGTTCGTAATTGCACTTGCACCTCAAATTTTATAATTTATGTTAAGCTCGTAAATTCACTTAAGGAACTACTTTTTCCTTGTTGAATCTCAACATATGGCGCAAAACTCTTATAGTTTGTAATTTCACTTATTTCATTATAATTTTGCTCCAATGTTCATAATAACAACCAAAACTTGTAAATTCACTTAAATTTTGAATACACTTATTGAGTGCCCATAACATGGAGTTGTTAAAAACATTTGAACAATTTCATGAATTTAAATATTCATAAAATCACTATATATATATATTATAAAATCATTTAATATTTTCAATTTTACTTAAATTTTATACATGTACTCAAATGTTTGTAAAATTTCATAAATCTTCATAAACCCACTCTAGTTCGTAAAAATTACTTAGAATATTCTCAACGTTATTCAATAATCTGTGAAAAGTCGGGCTGAATTTCCATGCATGGAATTTTAAGAGCCTCCTCTTTCCTAATATATGACCGGTCGGTTTTGCATAATTTAACCAATAATCAACTTATAATGTCTTGCCTATATAGTGCTACAGGTATTAATATGTTTTGGTTTCATGATTTTCATTATTTAAGATGTTGGCCAGATCATGTCATAACTTGAACTATTAATAAAGATCCAAAGATCAGTTGCCAGACATACTAACTTCTGTGTTGATATAGTGGAATCGTCCACACTGCCAGACATTTTCTTAGAACATTCACTTCCAAGAGAAATAAGTACACTTTGCGTTGATCTATTAATTTTTTAATATTTTAGTACTCTATTTGATTTTATATTCTAGATGTGAAATTGAGACTTTATAGGAGTCTTGTCTTACGTAGAAGAACCATACACTTATGTCTCAAAAATTTTCTTACTAAAATTTTGAAGAAAACCTTCTTTTGTTTTTTTCTCAACTATGAGGGCCCGAATTGCAGTAGCAAATTTAAGATTGCCCAATCAATACAGCAAATTAAACTGGAAATTACTTTCAAACGGGTAAAGGACCGGGTTGTGATTGTGAATAGCTAACCCTCAGTTTTTTTCCATGCATGCACTGACTTTTATGCAAATAATGCAACATTCACTTTCAAGAGAAGAGAGATAGGGGGACAATTTTTTAAGTCCATTGATTAATAGGATTTTTAGCATCTATATTAAAAAGTAAGACAAACCTTATAAATGTTTTTAAATCCAATCTACTTTATAAGATTATTCCAAATATTCTTAATTTTATTTGATAGTTCATAAAATTTTGGCTCAACTTCCAAAGAATATCAAACGCCTCCTGTAAAATTTGGAATTTTAAAATTAAAAAAGGAGAAATAAGAAAATAATAAAGGGCATTAAAACCATAGCATAGCATATAATTAACTAAAGCTTTGGGAGGCAATATATTCGATGTTGGAAATCCCGCATCTGTCCTTTCATATTATGTTTAGAAAAACCTTACTCGTAACGCTTGTTTTCTCCTTAACATACCTAATAATAGAAAACTCATAAGCCTCTTTCGAAAACCAATCCTAAAATTCAGATTTGTGATGCGTGGGTGTAAAAAATCAAGCAAGATAAGAGAAAGCACAGGAACATAATGATTCTCGATAAGTTCTCTATCCTTAATGTTAGGGAATTTTGTTTTTCTCAAAGGAGGGATGAAAAACTTTAAGAGAATCACGTTTTTCAGTGTGTTAAGGGTAGAGAATCGAGTGTCAACTACTATCCAATCAAGGAATCAGGTGAGTAGTTTTAAACCTCTTTACTTCTTTTCAAATTTGAGAAAACTGGTTGATATTAGGTTAAATTGTTGAAGAAAAGGATTGTGATTGATTTAATTATGATGTTTGAGGAGTGTTTAAAGGATTACCGAATATAGGTTAATTGTTGTAAAGGTGTTAGAAGTGGTGTTCTAGAGCAGTAATTTACTAAGTAAGAGAATCATGGCCTAAGATTACAGGTATAATCTTGATCATAATTCTCACAAATGTGTTGGGGGTGAGATGTGTACATGGAATTGAAGGAGTTAAGTAGATGAGAAAATCGTAATTCTCACTCAATTGATGTAATGCCATGTCAACACCTTTTACCCCTATTTTCTTCCTCTTGCCTTTCTTTTCTCTAGAATTTCCATAGTTTTCCTTATAGGACAGTCTAATTTTGAGCTTAATTTGGGGCCTTTTACTTTACAATTTGATCAAATTAATGAAGTCATTGTAGAGTTAACTAGGAATACTTTAAATGGAGCCTTGGAACATGTTTAGATTTACATGTTTGCGCATTTAAATTATAGAAGAAAAATAAGAAAAAAAAAAACTAAAAATTAGGGATATGCATTGACTCCAATCTTCATTTTCTCAATTCAAAAGATAAAAAAAAAAAAGGGACTCTTAAGCAAAAACACAACATACATAGTAAGCGGCTACAATACAGCAACATCTTATACCCTCGACTTTCTCTCACCACAACAGTAGCAACACCATAGCCATAGCATTTTCACCCAACCAAATCCAAGCAACCCTATCGTTATACGCCCACTGTCACACATTGAGCAAGCCGCAGCTGTAAGCTCAAATTCACATCAGCAGCCCTTATACTTTTACTCTTAAACCAACGCCTTAACTCCCAACCACAACCTCATGTAACCTAGATCTATGAAACCATACTCAACCAAACATGACACCAACTATAGTCGAATTCCAACAATAACAACAACAGCAACCTCCACGCTAAAATAACACACTTACTGTCCATTGTTAACCCCACCAACCACAGTAGCATAGCCTATCCTCATTCTCCCTACATTCCACTATAGTACACTACAGCAGTAAACAACAAACCATTGACCGCAACCCCTATACTAACACAGCTTTACATTTACATACAACCTAACCATATGTAGTGACCAATCAACCCCACTCCGACTACACTTAACCAAGCTTTATTGTCCATCCACCACATACACATACATAAAACAAAAACATAGTACACAAGCAAGCTTCGAACACGCCTCAAACACACCCAATATGACAACCCCTTTGGAAAAACCATTATTGTGCCTCTACCTCTCAAACGACCATCACTATTGGAAGACCTCAATCTCAACCTCCCACTAAACTCCAGCAACCCTTAGCAAGCTGCCTACAGACACTACCACCACCCAAGCTTTAATGACTAGCTAAGTGACCACCAAACACAATAGTACTTAAGTAAACCCCATTCTCTAATGGAATAGCCACAAAAGTGGCCTTTCCTACTTATTTTGGCCCTTAAAACTACCAAGATCAAACTTGGACGGCTACTGTCTTCTTCTCTAGCTACATACATGCCACGCATGTGATCGGGTTAGTTAACCTAATCCAACCTAAAGAGTTTGCTCCAAGACCAACCCAAGACCCACATACCCTTGTCTTTAGTTTGGTCCAGCCCTGTTTTAGTTTATGTTGTTTTTTGTTTTCCATATTTTGCATTTATTTATTGTAACCTATTGAAATTGTTAAAAAAATATGAAAAATGAAAAGAAAAAAAAAACGAAAAGTAAAAAAAAAAAAAGAAAGAAAAAGTTTAGTTTTATTTTTATGTTTTAGAAAGAAATTAATAATAAGAAAATAAAATAAGTGTAAAACAAAATTAATAAATAAATTAGTTAAAAAATGGATTTTTATCACTTAGATAGTCATTTTTCAATAAAAATAAAATAAAATTGACCTTTTCCAAATTAAGGCCTTTTAAAAATTTTCAAAAAACAATTTAGGGCCCTTTTAGAAAATTTCCTTAAATAAATCAAAATGACTAAAAGACGTAAACTAGGCCGTGTTTTCAACATTAAAATGAACTCACAAATTAAAGTTTTTGTCAAATGAACTATGGACATCTGATCTTAAATAGCGGATACATAGGCACCTCCAAGGCGACATAAAATTTGTAAAAATTTAGTTTTCCTTTTTCTATAATTATAGCTTAAATTATCCAATTTCGTAAAATAAATCTGACTTAATTCAATTTCACTTTAAAAAGGTTAAATTTGAAAAGTGAATCTAAATTCACAAATTTAATAGTAGTACCCGTAAGGGTTCGAAAAGATTAACTCTTGAACTCACTCTTTGGTTTTCAAAACCTTTTTTTTTTTCAAATTGGTTTTTCAAGTAAACTAGTAGCTAAGTTAATTAGTCCTTCCAATTAATTTAATCGAAACCTCTTTTTTCCAAATTCCAATAGGGTGGCAACCCTAAAATGTTTTCTAAAATAAAAAACCCAACTTTCTTTAACTCTTTATCAAGGATCAATATTAAATTGGTGAGGGTTTAATATTGATTGGGTTAAGGAAAATTTATAGAAAACGAGGAAAAATTAAGCTCGATAGTGGTCAATCGGTTTGGTAAAATGAGCCATTTCAATCTCTACATAAGATTGATGATGCTTTATATGTTGTTAACCTCTTTTTGTAAGAGATTGTACGACTATAAGGAGTCCCAAGAAGCATCGTTTCAAATCGAGGGATGAAGTTCACAAGCTTTTTTTTAGCAAAACCTTATGGAAGAAGCTTGGTACAAAATTGATGTTCAGCACTTCTTGTCACCCTCAAATAGACAAACAGACTAAAGTAGTCAATTTTGCCATCTACTACAAGCTATTGTTAGGAAGAATCAACATGACTAAGATTTATGCCTACCTATAATTGAGTTTGCCTACAATAGCTCCACCCATAGCTCAATAGGAAGATCATCCTTAGATGTCGTTTATGGACTCAAATTGAGCTTACCATTGGACATGATTACCAACTTAACCTCTAGAGGAGACGGTTGGTCTGGCCTACAGCATGTAAAGGAATTCATGAGACTACATAAAAAGGTCGTGAAGAAGCTAGCTAAAACAATAGCTTGACCACAAGAGCATGGAAGCAAATGTCGTAAAAGCATTATTTACAACCCTAAATACCTTGTTTAGGTACACCTCAATAAAGAGTGATTTTTAAGGAAGAGAATGAGAAAACTATCGCCCATTTTACATGGTCCCTTCAAAATTATACATCTTATCAATGACAATGCTTAGAGCTATAATTACTAGAAGAGGATGGAGTATCGCCAACCTTCAACGTCTTTAATTTGATGCCTTATGCACTCGAAGAGGAATTTGACCAAGATTTAAGGCTAAATCTTCAACACCCTCGAGGAGCTAATGGATTGTTGACCTTAAGACCTCTCATTCAAACTCATCTTGAAGGACTATAAGCTAGGATAGCCTATGGTTAAATTCTCTACAAGGTCAACTTGGTCAAACCTTTACTCTATAACAAGGACCCTGATACCAAGCTTCCAGCTTAGATTCTTATATCAAACTTCTAGATTGCTAAGAACTAATTGTCAACTTGATCAACTAACTTATTTACCTTACTAATAACTCAATTTCAACGTCACACTGTCTAGCTTACAAACTTTACAATAGCATGTCACCTATCTAAACCTTTTTTTGATATTGTACTGTATTCCTTTTTGTTTGTTTGTGGTATTTACCCTTTTTAGCTTTGACTAGGTATCTTTATTTTGTATTTTCCTTTTTGTAACTTTCTTGTTTCCTTTGTTGCCCTGGGGACTTACTATAAATAGTCCCTTATCCATTGCAACCAGAATCAAGTTGTTATCAATTAATGAATATTCTCTTCGTTATTCTTACAAGAAACCCTATCCAAAACCTTTACACTCTTATCTAATCTTGCTAGTAGCTCAAGGTTAGTGGTAAGTGGACCATAGCTTTTGCTGGTGCATAATATCAAGAGAAAGTTAAGTCATGTAGCGTTTATCAGTGTGTCATATAGAGTAAATAGCTTCATGACGCAACTAGAAGTTCTAATCCATTATATAGCCTTTTCTTTAACATCTTAAAAGACCTATTTTTCGACACTATGGTAATCCCTAAGGATAACTAGCTCCTAAGCACATTAATATGACTTACCCAAACATCCCCTTCTCTTAAACATGTGGTATGTAAATAGAGTCAATGTCTCTACACTTTATCCCATATCTAAACCAAACATAAGCAATAACATTTGCTTCTCTCTTCATAACCTACCTTACCCTTAAATAACCTTTCTACCCAATCTTCTCCATTTACCTCAACCCAAAACCCACTACTAAACCTATCATTAAGAGCTCCCTTTATCTTGTTTAAGAACTTGTAAGCATAATAAAGGGATCTTTCAAGAGAAGTATTCCATCTTTCCCTCATCTTATGTCTTTCTCCATTAGCAACATTAGTAAATCTCTTACTCATCTTTTTAGATACCATCTCCTATAATAAGTGCCTTTAATAGTCTCTCTATCAAAGGCCTAAGGAAATCTTAGGTGAGGAGGAAATTATATGTTTGATTAAGAAGGCAAAGGAGAAGTTGCATCAGGTGTATAATAATTTTAGTAATCGAAATCAAACAAGTAGGAAGATTTGCAAAAGAGCCAATTTTCATAGAAAGAGGTTGGTTAAAGGTAAATTAAATATCAAAAGCCAACATGTATAACTCAAGATTCATGAAGTTAAAGACTTTTCTATCATTGGTAGCTTTGTAAACAAGTTGAGCTGAGATAGGCCAAGCTTTTGAAGGCGTAGACTTGATTCATTTAAAAATTATCAAGCTCAAGCTTAAGCTTTATTGAGCTTGCAAATTAAGGCTCGAGCTTCACTTGTTTAAGACAATGAGGTTTACCTTAAGCTCAAGCTCAATTCATTTGTTAAAGAAGCTCAAGCACCTCTCATTTACTAATCAAGCTCAAGCTCCGCTCATTTACTAATCAAGCTTAAGTCAAATCGAGCCTAAAGTGAGCCAAGCTCAAGCCTAAATATACAAAGTGAAGAAATATATAAATAAATAAATTAATAGCTAGTGAATAAGGATTAGATTACATATATTATCCTATAACATATTATATATTTATATAATTATATTAATATTAGCATTTGGATTTTAATAATATAATATATATATAATATTTGTAATATATAAATCTTGTGAGCACGAGTTAGTTCATAAACCTAAGTGAGCAGACTTATGAGCCTAAACGAGAGCTTGAGCTTAACTAGTTTAGATAAATAAGCTTTATCTTGAGCTCAAGCAGAGTTGAGCTTAATGCGAGTTAAGTCTAAGTAACTCATGAGCAATTAAGATTATTTGCAACCCTAATCATAAGCTATGGTGTTTAACCTTCATTAGCCACCATGTTGCCATGATAAGTATATCTTTGAATTGTCGAGGTTTGAGTCAATCTTCTATAATTAGAGAGCTTCAAAGCTTTATCTTTAAGCATAGACCCACTCAAGTTTTCTTAACTAAAACAGGAAATAAATCTAATTATGTTGTTACAATTAAGAGAAGAATACATTTTAATGGTTGCCTTTATATAGAACCAAGAGGGATGAGTGGACATTTGACTTCGTGGTAGATGGAGAATGTTCAAGTTCATGTACTCTAGTATTCGAATCATTTTATTAATACCCTAGTGTTACTAGATAGGAGGGAAAAGTTTATAAATTCATGGAGTTATGCTCATCTAAAGTATTATGGCGGATTAGATTTTTAAAATGACTTAAGAGATATAGCATCATATCTGACTAAAGCTTAGATGGTTATTAGGGATTTGAATGAGATCTTAAGTGAAGTTGAGAAGAGTGGAGGCAAGATTAAACCTACTAGGAAAATCCAAACTTTTAATGACATGACATTCAATTACCATTTATTTGATATTGATTTCACTAACATTAGTTCACTTCGACAAGTGGTAAGTCAAGGATGGCACTGATAAAAGAAAGGATGGATCATGGTTTAGTTAATCAAGTTACATGAGTTTCCAAATACTTAAATGTCACATCTTATTTTAGATACCTTTGACTATAGTTTTCTTTCATTAAAATTATACAAGGAAGATAAAGCAAGGGCAAAAATTTTTAAAGGAAATGCCAGGTGGAGATTCAAGAAGGGTTATATAGGGACTATTAATAAAGGATGGTAGATGTGTGAGCAACCTCTAAATCTGCTTGGTGTTATGGACAAATTGTGATGCAAGAAGGGGTTTACTTTAGTTAGTAAGTACTAGATAGGGAATGATGAGAGGAAAATTAGAACTCTAAAGAGGAAGATTAGTGATTTGTAGAATTATGACATGAGGGAGTCGAATGATGAGGAGGAAAAAAAGTTAAGGAAAGAGCTCAATGATTTGTTATGCTAAGAAGAAATTTATTGGAAGTAGAGATCATGAATAAATTAGCTTCAAATGGGGGATAAGAGTATTAGGTTTTCCACCAATCTACTTCAAATAGGAGGGCTATGACTAAGGTTTTTAAACTAAAGAATGAGGATGGTGTGTGCACAATTGATGAGGAGAAAATTGCAGTAATGTTCTTGAATTTCTACAATAATTTGTTCACCTCCAAATTTGTGAATCATATGCAAAATTGTTCAGTTGATTGAAATTGAAGAACATAATGCTTAGTTGACTAGTAGAGTGACTTTTGATGAAGTAAAACATGAAACTTTTGATCTTAGAATGTTTAACATATGGTTCTTATTCCTAAATGTGCTAAGCCAAAATATATAACCTAGTTTCAATCTATTAGTTTATGTAATTTTTTTATAAAATCATTTCAAAAAACTTAGCTAATAGGCTTAAACCATTGTTAAAAACCATCATATGCCCCTATTAGAGTGCCTTTATCCCTAGATAGCATCTTTAGGATAATATTATTGCTGCTCACAAGATGCTTCATTTTTTATGAAGAATAAGTGTACCTTAAATTATCGAACTCATGATTTTAGGTAGAATTAAAATGCGAAAACGTAAGTTTTTATAACCTATATAAAATATCTCTAAAAAAACTATAGATATGCTCATAGTAGCTATAAAGTACTTGAAATATATGATAGAAATAAAGAAATGAAGAAATTTAAATCTTTTCCATAAAAAAAAAATCTTAATTTTTATCCTAACATTCAAGAAGGAAGGAGAAGCAAAGTTAGAACTAAATTTTTTCCCATTCTTTTGTTTTTTTTTTTCTTTTTTAAATAAAACAAGGAATTAAAGAGAGCCAAATATTTCAACTCATTTTCAGTTACTAATAGTATATACTTTTGGAAAAAAAATAATTATAAACTTAAATATATAGTTTTCCTTATAAACTTTTTTATTGGAGTTAAAACCCAAATGAAAGATATGAATATCAAATAAGGGATTAGAAGAGAAAGAAAAGGAAAAAATTGGAATAGGATAGGGAAAATATTTTAATGTCCTATCTAATAGTTAATGGGCATTACAACTTATGACATAACCCCGTTAAATCAAAACTATGCTAAGGCTTCTAAGTCTACCAAGTTTCATTCATAACATAACCATTCTATAAATACATAAAAGAATCCACTAATGAGTGGGTCACAACAACCACTCAAATCCTCATTAGCCAAAGATTCAAACTAGTACAATAGTTCATTAAGTTTATTGACTCATAACCACAAGTGTCACAATGTAGAATGAAGAGAAGATAATCTCCTTATGTTAACCTAACTCCATAAAACATAGTAACAAGGAGTCTATCTCTTCAATAAAACATGTCTCTCCTGAACATGGCATAATATCACTATAACTCTAATCGTCATAGAAATCTAAATATTTGATGCCTTCTTCTTCCTGTATGTCATCCATAAACAATTCCTCATAAATAAGGTACTCATATGTCCCTATGTTTAAAAAAGAATAAAAAAATGAGTTAAAGCTCAGTACGGAAGCACAAACATACATAGATGCCAAAGTTGAAACATAAATATGCATATAATGCAAACTCTATCAAGAATAAGCAAACAATAAATTAGTTATATTTAATTTAGGCCCATAAACATCTAAGGAGTGCTCATGACTGTGCTACCCTATGATATTTTCTTTGTAAATAGGTGGATATAAGTATGCGTATTCCTTTAAGTCCTTTATGCTCGAGTCCAATGTCTAGAGACTAAAACCTAGAATTCTAACTGCATCATCCCATATGAAAGTCTATTAGGGAATCCCTACATATAATCAACAATTGGTCATCTACTACTACGAGCTTTTAAGGTAAGTAAGTTAAGCACAACTAGCAATGAAATTTTATGAAGCTAAATATAAATTTTTCCGGTTCACTTACTAAGTCCTAACAAATACAAGAAATAAGCAAGCATCACGTACCTGAGTCCTTAATAAGCAAACAATTTTGTAAAGGAATGCTGGATTACGAGAGTTCAAAACCTAACCCCAAAACAAAGCAATTTGCTTAGTTTCTACCACTTACAGTGGCCTAGCATCTAAATGTTATCTAGTAAGGCATTAAGATGCCTTGTGAACCTAAAGTCAATTCAACCATTTCCTTGTTAAACTAACACCTCTTCCAATCCTGACTTAAGGTACTATAAGCCAATTTTCCATATAGTAAAAGCTAAGCTAGGCCTCCAATTTCAACTTAAAAAACAGCTTCTCAACTTAAGATTTAAGATTATGAATTGTAGTTCGATGCACTTACTTGCAAAATATCAAACACTTGGTGAAGTCAGTTTAGGAAGGCCCTAAATCTTCAATAGCTACAAATAAGTTTCAACTTAAGATTTAAAACTTATCATATACTAAGCATATCTCTTCTTAAATCCATTTTTCCAGCCATAAATCAAACCTAACCCAAGAATCCATCAAGATACTTACCTTCAATGCTAGAAATGGTTACTAGATAAAAGAACTATAAATCTTCTCTGGAATACACCTAAGAGTAAGCTGGAAATAACAAGCAACAAGGAGATTTAGTGTACTATGAACCTTAATACAACTTTTTTGAGCTAAATTTGCAAGAGCCTTACCTTAGTCACCTTGAACTTTCCTCTTAAGGTAAGGTATAGGAAGGAGGCTTAGTTTTATGCTATAAAAGAAAAGGGTTAAACTATATGTGACAAAACTAAGGTTCAATAAGGAGGAAAATTAAGGGTAGGGTTTTAGATACTTTTTGAAATGCCTAAAATGCCTTTGTTTTTGGAAAACATTTTCTTGATATATTACATCCTCTCGTCCTCAAGAATCTTTCGTCCTGAGAGTTTACTTGAACTTAAGAACAACTCTAGATACTTCCACTTCACATTATCCTCTAACTACCATGTGGCCTTGCGTTTTGACTGACTCTTCCTTTGTATCTTTACTTAGGGGATTGTCCTTCTCAATCCATGAACTTTCTTACCAATCATGTTAAGGGTCTTTCCTCAATGGTGAAATTTGATTGTAAGTACAAAGACTCTAAATCCAGAATAGTTACATTTACATCTTTCGATCTTTGATTTGACATAGGCATGAATTTCTTTAACATTAATACTTAAAAGATATCATGCATTCCCTCTAAAAATATTGGCAAAGCTATATAGCAAGCCACCTTTTGAATCTACTCAAGCACTTCAAAAGGACCGATATTGTCATGGGTAAGCATCCCTATCTGATGTTATTGCCATAGGCATACCATTTAACCTAACTACTTCCCTGATATAAGCTTTTGCTAGCCTATCCAAGGTATAACTAATATTGATTGGTATGGGTTGACTTAGTTAATATTTCAACTATTACCTAAACCACATCATGTTTTTCCTTGGTTCCAGGGAGGTAAGTGAAAAAATCCATTGTCATGTGCTCTTACTTCCACTGAGACACCAACAAAGGTTACAATTCACCTGTTGGTCTCTTATGCTCAAACTTTACCCTCTAACATGTAGGACATTGTGAAATAAACTCGACTATATCATGCTTTATGTTTCTCTACCAATAATGACAGTTAAAATCCTTATACATCTTAATGCTTCCAAGGTGTACTGAATATGTCGAATAGTGAGCCTCTTGGAACACTTCCTCTTTCAACTTTGGTAAGCATAATCTTATCCCATATCTTAAGGTCCCATTGATGTCTAGCCTGAACTTAGGTACCAAACCATGCTCCACTTTACTTATCAAGTCTTAGATCTATTGATTCTCTATCTGAACTACTTTGATCTAGTCCACTAAAATCGGTTGAATGCGTAAACTTACCAATCTCTCTCCTACTTCACTGGTCACAACTTCTAAGTCCATCTTGTACATATCCTCAAGAAAATGCTTATGAGTCATAATCAAGGTGGTAATATTTCCTTGCTTCTTCCGTTTGATCATGTTTGCTACTACATTTGCTTTTCCCTATTGATACCGAATATCCATATCGTAATCCTTTATCTACTCCAACTATTCATGCTACCTCAAATTCATCTCTTTTTGAGTGAAGATGTACTTTAGACTCTAATGATCCATGAATATCTTGCACTTCTCCCTATACAGGCAATGTCTTTACAACCTCAAAGCCGGCACCACTACCGCTAACTCTAAATTATGAGTTAGGTAATTTTTCTCATAAGGTTTAAGCTAACTTGAGGAATAAGAAATTACCTTCTCATCTTGCATCAATACGTAACCCAATCCTTAGCTCAAGGAGTCATTGAAAATAGTGAAGTCTTCCCCATACTTAGGCCAAGTCAACATTGGGGTTGCACTCAACTTTTGTAAAATGGCTTCACAATGGTCATCTCAATCAAACTTTACCTTTTTTTTTGGTGAGTTTTGTGAGAGGTGCAGCCAAACTAGAGAAGCCCTCAACAAATCTTTTGTAGTAACCTACTAAACTCAAGAAGCTTCTAATCTTAGTCACTAACTTTAGTCTCTACTAATCAACAACTGCCATTATCTCTGTTGGATCTAAAGATATCCCATCCTTATCTACTACATGACCTAAAAACACCACATAATCAAGCCAAAACTCACACTTAGAGAAATTTGCAAACAACTACTCTTCCTTTAGTAGACCTAAAACTAACTTTAAGTGCTCTTCATGCATCTCCTTGCTCCTAGAATAGATCAAGATATCATCTATAAACATAATAAAAAAAATCTGTCGAAAAAAGTCTTCAAACACTCAATTCATTAGATCAATGAAAGTCGACAGGGCATTAGTCAACCTAAAAGGAATAACTAAGACCTCAAAGTGTCCATATCTCATCCTGAAGGTCGTCTTTTGTATGTCTTCTTCTTTAATTCTCAATTGATGATAGCCTTAGACCTCAAGTCAATCTTAGAAAACACTTGGGCTCCTTGCAACTGGTTAAACAAGTCATCAATTATGGGAATTAGGTACTTATTCTTAATCATGACTTGATTCAACTCTTGATAATCTATACAAAGTTTCATACTACTTTCTTTCTTCTTAATAAACAAAACCAAAGCTCACTGTAACAAAGTGCTTTGTTTGATAAACCCTTTCTCTTATAAATCTTGCAACTGTTTCTTCAACTCTACCAACTCAACTGAAGCCATCTTATACACTTACGTTGAGATATGAGTGGTTTCAGGTATTAAGTCATTACAAAACTCGATATCCCTCTTAAGTGGCAACCTTGGCAACTCTTTAGGAAACACTTTAGAATATTCATTCGTCATAGGGATCTGCTTTAACTTCATGTATTCCTTACTCTTCAATCACATAGCTGTTAATCTCCTTTTTTTCCCATTACTCATAAGTAGGCAACTTAATGAGTCTTTGACCATCCAACTTAAAGTTAAACTCACTCCCATCGTCCAAAGTAAAGTGTACCAACATGCCATAACAATCAATAATAGCTTGATACCTTGCCAACAAATCCATACCCAGAAAAACATCAAACTCAAACTTATTCAACACTAAAAAGTATGCTAGCAACATTGCCTTCCACTTCTACACTAACCCTCAATACTTCCTCTCCAATGCATTCATTACTCCCAAAGGTGTACAAATATTCAAAGATCCAATCAAAAGCTCAAGAATCAAGTCACAAGCACGTGCAAATGACTTAGAGAGATAGGAAATCATAGCACCAGTATCAAACAAAGCATATGTACTGAAAGAGTGTACAACGAGTGTACCTATAGCAGTGTCCTCATTAGGTAAGTCTTAATGATACTAATGAAGTAAAAATACTCTTGCTAAGGCTTTCTATCTTAGTCTAACATTCTGCTGTCGTTCAGTCTATACTTTAGCTAGAGGCCTAACATCTTGTTGACTTGCTCTAGCCTACCTCCTTATTGGTTTCTTAGTACAAGCTTCCTCAACACAACCCTTTCGAGTATAGAGATGATAAGAAGATAGCAACATAGATTTGTTAATGTAGTCTTTGCTGAAATGACGAGTCTTAGTACAAGAAAAACAAGCACCCATCAACCACATGCAGAGTCCTATCTCTTGAGGTCCATAGCATTTAGGCTACTTAACAGCAAGAGGTATTGGTACTAAAAGAGTTAAAGGTAGGACTTCAATCTAGATAGGAGGGAGCACCTTAGTTATTGCTTTAGTCATCAACTGAAGCTTCTTCCCATTTCCCTGAACTACATCTCTAGAAGCAGACCTTTTTCATGTCACAAAATTAGTTCAACCTGCTAGAGTATCCTTTTTTTTTTCCTCAAATTCTTTTCCATGTATGTTACCTTCATAATATTCTCTATGTATGTATCCAATTGAAAAACATCCACTACACTATGCAAATTTGACTCTAAGCCATTCAAAAACCTATGAGCTCTAACCCCATTATCTACCCTTATAGCTAGTGGTAGAAACCTAAACAAACGACTCATCTCAACCTTATACTCCTCTACTAACCAACAACCCTGATGGCAGCTAAAATAGGTATCTTACAAATGGTCCCTCACATTGATGGGAAAGAACTTAGCATATAATAGATTCTTGAACTCTTGCTAGGTGAGTAACCCCTCTGACCTCCTCAACTTACTAGTCCACCAAGCAATAGTAACCCCCTTCAGTTTATAAGTAGCATTATCAACTTTCCTCTCATCAAGCACTTGGAAAGTAGTGAAGGCACTCTCTAAATCCTCCATCCACTTGCTAGTAGCCAAAAAGTCTTCCCCTCTTGGATTAAAACCATTGATCTTTTGAGTAAACTTATGCAAATTGATAACCTTATCTCTAGGTGTAGTCTATTGAGCCAACAGTCCAATCAGATAATTCATAGTCTTTAGTAGCATGGTAGAGGTGTTCAAACCCTAGCTTCAGTAGCTCCTTCAGGTTCTAAACAAATCTACACTCTAGTACCTCTCGAACGAGGTGGTGTAGTAAGGAAAGCATCTTGTACGGTGTCTTACCCCCCAAAAGTAAAAGAACCTAGACCAAAGATACGTTTAGGTAGCTTACTATAGGAAAAGGATATGAAACAACAAGTAGTACAAAGGAAATTAGCTAAAGGGGTAGAGTAAAAGAAGATAAGTTACTTAGAAATCCAATAAAAGGTTAACTCAAACAAAATCAAGCAACAACATAAGTAACTCTTAATAATAATAAATCAAGCTTTAACATACAACTTGTAGTAAATCACTTCCTAACTGATTTATGATCAACACTTATTTAACTACAAGATTCATTCCCTAGGGTCTTCGTAATCAAATGCCTAAGATTCTTATATCAGCTTGCCCAAACCCTTAAGTCAATAACCTAGCTACCTACTTGATCTTTCATCATAATCCCCTCTATGATCTTCAAACCTTTAGCTTTAATACTACGCAAGTTATAACACCCCAGGACCATAAATGGGCATTACAATGTAAGCCCTACAATCAATCACTTAGGGTTTTAATCAGCTGAAAGATTCAATTAAGCCTAAATTATAAATAAAACCAGAAATATTAGTAAAAATGATCCCGTAAGTTTGAATTTAATAAAATAATTAATAAAATAAAAGAATATAAAAATTTTCAAATTTTAAGTATATAACTTGTTATTTATCGAAAATGCGTAAAATACATTCCGATAATTAATAAATCGCTAGAAATAAATTATATGTATACTAAAAATCATAAAATGATCTAAATAATATTTAGGAATATTTATTTGTACTATATATGAATTTACATATAGGTAGAAATATGCCTAATTACTTAAAATATGCGAAATGAGCTAAAATAATACTAAATAATTAAAGAAAATTCATAATTAGTAAAGGAAAAATAAATAAAAATCATAAAAAATAAGGAATGATCTAGATTTGGGTCGTGGAAACTGGGGAAAATAAGAAAAAAGTTAGCCAATTAAATTAGAACAACAGAAAAGTCAAATTGGAAGAAGATAAGGCAATTGTCTAATCAAATTAATGCACAATAATTTCCTTAAAGCTCTATAAATACTCCAAATTTTTCAGAAGCTCATTTAGTCAGTTTGGAGAGTAAGAAAAATAAAGAGAGGCAAAATTGAGAGAAAAATTAGGGTTAGAAATAAAAAAAAAAAAAGAAAATTGTGTAGTTGGGACTTATAAAAAGAACCCAAACTTGACAAGCAGTTGAGAGTAGACAACCACCACCACCACCACCACCACACAGCAGTGGCAGTGCCTAGATGAGCCGATACACCCATGGACACCGACGGTGGCCGAAGCCACTCAAATCGGTGAGTTCGATTTCCAACCCGATTTTGTGTAATTTTGTAAAAATAGTAAATATTTTTAGAAAATTATGAATTTTGTTATTCTAGAATATTTTTATATGTAGTTTTTATGAAAAATATTATTTTGATGAAAATATGTCCCATGATATATGGTCCTTAAGAAATTATGTAAAATCGAGCATATTTCGATTTAGAAATAAATAACCTTAGAAGTATAGTTTTAAGCCCAAAATTTTTGTATAGACTACTTAGATGATATAGAACAATGCCATGAAGCTCATTTTCAAAGATTAATTTTTGAAATTTTTAGATAATTTTTAGGCCTTAAAATGAGGCATAAAATGGGTAATTTACGGTTAATTAAATAGTTAATTACTGATTTAGTGAATAATTATATGTTTTAGGATGTTGAAATCTGATGAAGTTTGATACTTGTAGCATTTAGGGTGTTAGATGTAATTATTAGGTTAATTATGTAGTAAATAAGTAATAGGGAAAAATAGTAAATTTTAAGTTAATTTTGTAAATTAGGATAATTAGGTGTGAAATCTAATTTAGAATGAATTTAGACATTTTGAAATGATAATTGATGTTGGGAGATGGTAATTAGAGTGATAAAAAATATTATATGTATATTATGTACATAATAAGTAATAGTACATAATACACAATTATTAGAAATATAATAATAGAAGATATTAGAATAAAAATTGATATTATATAAATAATAGGGATATATAATAAATTTGATAGAAAACTTAAATTTATGTAATTATATGAAAAATATAAAAATTTCTCACATCAAGAGTAAATTTGATACATTAATAAGGATTTAAGTGTACCGAGTGGAATAAAATACCGATTAGGGGTAATTATGGTATTTAGGATATCTAGAAGTAATGTGATTAATTTCACATTATGAGATGAAACAAATTTCAAGGATTCAAGTATAAAACAGTACTTAGAAAATCGAACTAGAACCTAATTTAGAAATCGATGCAAAAATTGAACCTAAACCTAACCCCAAGCCTAAAATAATTGTAAAAGATTTGAGAACCTAGATAACTGGATATATTAAACCCTAAACAAAACATAACAATAAGCGTTATAGGATAAAACCAACTTATAATAGTTATATGAAAAAATGAAACTACGTTTGTGTTATAGAAATGATCGGCGATGGCTTAAGCGAGTTAGACCTCAAGTGAGTGAGCGAGGAGTTCAGGTAAGTTGAGATTAATACGATGCTATATTTTGGAGACTTGAGATTATGCTTGGTTGTGCTTGTTAGATAGTTGGTTGTGTTTGTTAGATAGTTGGTTGTGTGCATGTGTTTGATTATAAGTGATGCTATGATTCTGTTTGTTGTTCTGACTTATATTATATAATTTGTATGAAATGATTGATCACCCTAAACTGGACCTAATCAATTATACAACCTGAAATCATAATTGGACCTGTATGGCAACCCATTACGGGAAACCTAGGATTCTCCGACCAAATACCAACCCCTTTAAAAGGGATAGCGCAAGATTGCAAAATGGTCCCTTTTTCATCCTTAGTTGAACTAAGTGATAGGAGAGGAGGTTGTGGCGAGGGTGAAGTCAATGGTTCGAAGGTAGTCACAAGAGGAGCGATGTCTCTATTGCATAAGCCTGGGTTTGGTCGTGAGCAGTTGCATTAACAGTAACTCCTCAACCAGGATTAGAGTGGATGCAATTTCTCTAATCTCATGATGGGTCAAACAATGTCATGCAATGGCATTTGCTTGAACATGCGTTGTACCTAATAAGTTGGTTGATAACCTTGTTATGTTTATGGTGTAGTTTTAAGTCCTCCATCCTAACTTACTGAGCTGTGGTTGCTTACATCCCTATAAACGTCGTGTAGGTGCTGGCTAAGAAGCGGCTTACAACTACTCTGAAGCTAGCAACTGCTGGATCTTGGGGAGTAAGGAAAAACATTTGAAGAACAAACATATATTTTTAAGGTCTAAGCTTTTATTTTAAAATTTGTCGTTTTTGAATAATGTAATAACTAGGAAATATATTACGGTGAAATATTGTGAATGTTAACTGTAATAACTGAATTATAGTGTATATATATATTTTCTCACTTTCTTAGGTAAATAACTTATTTAAATTGCAAACTGTTTACTTCAAAGTGGGTTAGTCGTGGATGCCTTATGTAGATCAGGTTTAGGATAGTAGTTGTAAGTTAACTTTTATCTTAGAATAGTTTATACGGTAAATCTATTACGACTCTGCTGCTTCGGGACTTGACATACAACATGCCACATAACTCTACTAATGGGAATTATGCTAAGGCTTCTAAGTTTAATAAGTTTCATTCATAACATAACCATTCCATAAATACATAAAAGAATCTACTAAGGAGTGGGTAACAACATCCACTCAAATTCTCATAAACTAAAGATTCAAACTAGCACAATGGTTCATTAAGTTTACTAACTCATAACCACAAGTGTCACAAGGTAGAATAAAGAGTAGCTAATATCCTCAAATTAACAAAAATCCACAAAACATAGTAAAGATTCTATCTCCTCAATGAAACATGTCTCTCTTGAACATTGCGTAATATCACCATAACTCTAGTCGTCATAGAATTATAAATATTCGATGCCCTCCTTGTCCTATATGTCATCCACAAACAACTCTTCATAAATAACATACTCATCCTTCCTTATGCTTAAACAAGAATAAAGAGTGAGCTAAAACCTAATATGCATGTACAAACACACATTGATACCAACCCAAAACATATACATGCGTATAATGTAAATTATATTAAGAATAACCAAATGATAAATTAGTTATCTTTAATTTGGGCTCGTAAACATCAAAGGAGTACTCATGGCTCTGCCACACCTTGACCTTTCCCACATACATAGGTGGATATAAGTATATGTGTTCGTTTGAGTCCTTCACACTTGAGTCCAGAGTGTAAAGTCCAAAGATCATAAAACCTAGAATTATAGCTGTGTTGTCTTAAGTAAAAGTTCATTAGGGAATCCCCACATATAATCAATAGTTTCTTCTTTAGTGATCTACCACTACGAGCCCTTAATGCAATTGAATCAAGCATGACAATCAAAATTTATTAAATTGAATATAAATTAGTCTGGTTTTCTTACTAAGTCATAACAAACATAAGCAACAAGCAAGCACTACATACCTGAGTCCTTAGCATGCAAACAATTTAGCAAAGGAATGTTAGAGTACAAGAGTCCAAAACCTAACCCAAAGACAAAGTAATTAGCTTAATTTCTTATATCTTGATCAAAATTCAACAAAATAAGATCCTCTTCTAGTCAAATTTTAACTCCTAGGCCAAGTAAGGAAATTACTTGAAGTCACTTCATAAACTTTAGCCTTTAGGTTAAAGATTGAGTCCTATGGATGTGGAAAGATTAGATAAGGAGTTTGTTGAGATATAATTTCCTAAAAGCTAACTTGGAAGGCAAAAGAGTTGAAGCAAGACTGGCATCTGGATACTATAGAGAATAGCATCCGCATGTTAAGCTTCTGCCACTTACAGTAGCCTAGTGTCTAGACATTATCTAGCAAAGCATCCAAACGCCTTGCTTCTGCTTTGCGATTTTGTAAAACATAAACCCTTTAAACCCAAAGTAAATTGAACCATTTCCTTGTCTAAACTTACACCTCTTCCAATCCCAACTTAAGGTATAGTAAGCTAATGTTTCCATACATTGAAAGCTCAACTAAACCCCTAATGTCAACTCGCTTCTCAAGTCAAGAATGAAGATTAGGAATTTTAGTTCAATGCACTTACTTGCAAAATATCAAACACTTGGTGAAGTTAGATTGGAGAGGTCCTATATCTTCAATAGCTACAAATAAGTTCAAACTTAAGATTTATTACTTATCATATTCTAAGCATAGCTCTTCTTAAATCTATTTTTCCAGCAAAGAATCAAACTCAACCCAAGAATCCTTCAAGATACTTACCTTCAATACTTAAAATGGCTACTAAACAAAAGAACTATGAATCTCCTGTTGAATTCAACTAAGAGTAAGCTAGAAACAACAAAAAACAAAGAGATTTAGTGATGCATCTTCAAGGTTGGACATATAGAGAAACACCAAAACGAAGCAAACCGAAGACAAACAAAAGAAAAGCTATTAAATTCCGAGTAGCTATCAACTAAACATAATACACTAGTCGATCCTACTCATTCTATAATCCACTGAATATGACTCACTAGTTTGAGCTAAAGGGTCACTTGCCACTACTTGTTTCTAAAAGAAATAGATAAGAGTTGAAGGGTAATGAGAACATTAGGATTGCTTAAAAGAAGCTTGAATAAATTCTAATATTGATAATTGATGTCTGTATACAATTAAGTGAGGGTTTATATATCAATCCACTATGATTATTTACATGTATGAAAAGACAAAAAGAGCATTCTTATAATTAGGTTACATAATACATAATAAAAAATGTAAAAAAGAAAAAGAATATTCAATACAGGAAGTAAAGGAACCCTCTAGAAATGTCGTACTAAAAGATACGTATCGTTCGGTGGCTAAACATTAGAAATATAGTATAAGTGGACGAGAAAAAGAATTTGCAATTAGGAGCTGACTTGATTTAGATCAAGTTAAGGCCTAGTTAGTCTTGTCGTAGAGTAATCAGCTTAGTTTAAGGTTGAATGTTTGTAGTTAGCTTAGATGGTCTTAAGGTTGTCTACTCGGATATCTTACCATAGCACAATTGTTTGACAAGTCTAGCATACTGGAAAGTTAGGCAATCAAGATGACAAAAAAGGGAAACACAAAGGTTAGGATAGGAATTTCCTTCTTGGATAAGGCTTCGAGCTAGCGTTCTCTAAGTGAGTCCTTAAAGTCCTCTAGCTTGACTTCATGTGATTGATCCTAAGGTTTGATTTCTATCATTTAATGTGCTATAAACCTTAATACAAATTTCTTGAGCTAAATCTCCAAGAACCTTACTGTAATCACCTTGAACCTTTTTCTTGAGGTAGGGTTTAGAAAGGAGGCTTAGTTTTTTGCTATAAAAGAAGAGGTTTAAATTATAAGTAGCAAAAATTAAGGTTTAGTAAGGAAGCAAATTAAGGGTAGAGTTTTAGAAACTTTTAGAAATGCCTAAAATGTTCGTGTTTTTTAAAAACATTTTCTTGACAAACTACATTTACATTACTAAACACAATCTTTGGACATTATGTCTCTTCTTGATAAACAAGAGAATCACTGGTTAATGAATAACCAGCCCATGGAGAACTAGCTTCCTCCAAAGGAAACACTAAAGGAGCACCTAAAGCACTCAAAACGCTTAGTTGAGGAATTTGCTACTCATAATAGGCTTCTTTGTCTTCACCTTAAAGAAGTTGAGAGGCTCAACATGCAAACTCATACCCCTAAAGCCTTTAATGCCTATACTGGGCAGAACAACCACTAGCAGCAACTGTTGTGAAATGGCAAGGATCAGCAATTTGACCCTTCGATGCAACAATAACCGGCAAGGTCTGCGGTAACTCGCGACTAAGCCTTGGCTAATAATGAGCAAGTAGCCAACTTACAAGGAGTACTAGCCCACTCAATAGCATGCTAAGCTCATCCAGTAGACGATGCTAACCTCAATGAGCTCCATGCAATTTTCAGGAGTGTTTATGAGCAATAGGGGAGCAAAGGAGCTGGCAATGCTAGGTTAGTCGTTAGTAATAGAACCCCCTTTACCAAGGGCATCCAAGACAAAATTTTTCCCCCTAATAGCAAGTTTTCATCCCTAGACCAATATGACAATATAAGGGATTCGGACAACGACCTTCTCCACTTCTATACCCCCAAGAACCTCCATAGTCATAGGAACGCTATAATATATAAGGCTTTCTTGAGTACCCTAAGGAAAGTAGCTAAGATGTGGTTTAACCATTTGCCCAAGAACTCCATCAGCTCCTTTGACGAGCAAACATGGAAGTTCAGCATCCATTTTAGGGCTAGTAAGCCCCTGCTCAAGGATACGTCATCCTTATACCTGATAAGGCAGAGTAAAGGTGAATCTCTACATGACTATGTAACTTGGTTCAATAATTCCATGGTCAAGATCCCTTAACTGGATGAGGGAGTTGCTGTCTACACTGGTTAGCTCAACATTTGACCTTCATGAGACTTCTTCTAATCACTTGCAAACTGCAAGCTAAAGACCTTAGCGAACTTTTGGAATAATGCCTAGAAGTACATCAACCAAGAGGACAACATTTGTACCAAGCGTGATGCCAACCAAGAGAGGTCAGGTAGAAAGTAAGACAAGTAAAAGTTGTCCATAAATGATCACCTCGATAGTCTTTTCTGAGGTGAAGTGCAAGAACCTGTTACAGAACCCTAGTCGTAGAAACTTGGATAAGTACTACCAGTTCATACCACTAACGAAGGCTTCAAGCTAACGAAAGTAATTGAATATGCCATTCAATAGGGCTTCTTTAATGAGTATGTAGCCCAATTGAGGAACAATGACCGTTCCAATGACGATGAGGACTGAGCACCCCAAAGGCGACGGATCGAAGGTGCTAGAGCAGAGTAGAATGAGGACCACCACAACAACCGTACCCCTAATGGCTTAATCAATATAATCATTAGGGGTATATACCTTAGGATTTAACTAAGCACTAGTAGCTAAGTTAACGCCTTATTCAAGGTGTTGGTAGTAAGGGATAAGAGATAGAAGCTAGACACTTCTATCTCCTTCTCTAATGAAGACATCGAGGAGGTAAACACCTCCTATGAGGACATCCTAGTCATAGGGGTAAGGATTGCGAATTTTGAGGTCCTGAAAATAATAGTGTACACTGGTAGCTCCATTGATATCCTCTTCCTGTACACATATGAAAGGATGAGGGAGAAGCCGTCAGTTAAGATGAAGTCATACCACCACAACTTAATCAACTTCAATGGAAGTACCGTCTGAGCCAAGGGTATCATTACTCTAGATATGAAGCTTGGCAATAATGATCACATAGCACGACAACCAGTGGAGTTCATTATGATCGACTGTACCTCCCCCTATAACACTCTCTTGGGAAGACCAAGTCTAAACGTGTTCAAGGTCATCATGTCCTTCCTTCACCTAAAGGCAAAGTTCCCAACCTCAATCGGGAGAAGGAATATGTAAGTATGATCAAAAGCTCTCATGAGAGCTATATGTTAGGGCCACTAAAGGAAACAGAGTCTTCACTTTAAAGTTTAGCCTGCAGGAGAAGCTAGCGAAGAGGGGCGAGTTGGGTATAAAAACTGAAGCCGTCCAAATCAATCCCTCTCCTACCAAACCATAAAGCTTAGGATTGAAACTCCTCTTGAGGTAAAGGACAAAATTATTGCTCTCCTATAGGTCAAATTAAATAGGTTAGCCTAGTCAGCATCAAATATGCCTAAGATCTTGCCTAACTTTACAACCTATAGCCTCAACATTGACTCTACCATGTGACCTGTTAAGAAAAAGAATAGGCACTTCGGTTTATAGAGGCAAGCTGTATTTAAGGAAAAGGTGTAGAAGCTACTCAAGGCCAACTTCTTGAGGGAAGAAAAGTACCTGACCTAGCTAGCAAACGTAGTGCTAGTCAAGAAGAAGATTGGAAAGTGGCATATGTATGTCGATTATACCAACCTCAATAAAGCTTGCCTGAAAAACTACTTTCCTTTCTTAAGAATCAATCAACTCATTAACTCCACTTCAAGACATGCCCTGTTAAGCTTCATGGATGCCTTCTCAAGGTATAACCAGATCAAAATAAACTTGAAGGACAAAGTCCATACCTCCTTTATCACCAACTATGGCACATATTACTATATAATGATGTCATTCGACCTAAAAAAAAATGCCAAAGCTACATACTAGCAGATGGTGAGGAAATTGTTTAAGCTCCAGATCAGGTATAGTAAACATATGTACATTGATAACATGATCATCAAGTGTACAAAGCTAAGTGATCATGTCAAGGACCTCCAAGAAGCCTTTGACTAGATGCGGATACACGACATGAAGTTGAACCCCTAGAAATGCGTCTTCAAGTTTAGCTCTAATAAATTCTTGGGTTTCCTAATCACTCGAAGAGGTATTGAGGCCAATCTCGAGAAGATAAGTGCCATTAGGGGGATGAAGTCCACTACCTCAATTCGAGATGTACAAAAGCTTATCGGTATGATGGTCGCATTGAACAGGTTCCTCTCAAAAAGTGTAGATAGATGAGCTAAGTTCTTTATAATCTTGAAAAATGTAAAGGATTTTGCATAGACTCTAGAGTGCACTACTACCTTCCAGTAGCTTCAAGATTTCCTTGCCTACCTACTAATCTTCTCCAAGCCTATCCATAGGGAAGACCTGTTCTTATACCTGGCTATAAGCAACCGAGCACTCTCCTTTGGGTTAGTTAGAGCAGATGGAAGAGAACATAGGCCCATATACTACGTTAGCCAAATACTTTAAGAGGCTGAGGTCAGGTGCATACAGGTAGAAAAATTTTCCTTGGCTATCGTCATCTTAGCATGATTGCCTCTAATTAGAGCTTCTAAGCTTTACAAATTACAAACCTATATTCTATCCTAAACTCGGTTCGATAGGCAAGTGTATTTATCGTTTTATAGCATGGATGAGTATAGGGTCGTTTTTACTAGAAAAATAAGTGAAACACTAGTATTCAATAATCTTCCTATGATCTAGTGGTCAAATTTATCAAGTGATCAGTTATGAAGACTCTAATTTGTTAACTAAACTACATTAATCCATAAACTAATGTGATTAATTCAATGATTACAAGAACAATTTAACATGCAAACTTGCTTCACCACTTAGCATAATCTTACCAAAATACTTGTTATCCTAATATTTGTTATCCACGAGAAATTATAGTATATAAGTATTCTTCTCAAAACTACTTACTTCTAATTCTAATTGTGTCAATTGAAATCTCTTCTTCATTAATAGCCAATTAAGATTGCATTAATGTTATGTTAATGTATGGCAACTTTCATAATAATATATCTATTATTAGGAGTAAGTTGTTTCAATAAACTAAATCTATTCAATAGAAATGTCTTTCAACATATTTTATTGAAATCCGTCCTATGTCAATGTCATACACAACACCATACTTAGATTCGTTAAGCGCCATTCATTAGAATTAAAAAATGTTAGGAAATTACTTTTTCATCCACTTGAACATGCTAAGTGATGTAGCAAGTCCTAATGGACTACTTACACATGACAAAAAAATAACACAAACTAATAGGAATCACAATTAAGCAAAAATAAAACATAGAATAAGTTAAAAGTAAAAATCCCTTTTTATTCTACAGAAGAAGTTTGACAAATACACAAGCAATGAATTCCCATCATCTCTCTCAAGTAATTCCGAGAAAGTACAGTACAATACTTAGAAAACTATACAAAAGACAACGGAAAAATACAAACTGGGTATAAGGATGTTTTAATGGATGTGCTGTCATTAGGTGATGTGTTGTTCTTGATGATATTAAAAGATTTTTTTTCTCTTGATTAGTTGTGGTATTTTTATATTCTCCCTGCCACAGGACTCGAATCAACCTCTTCAAGGCACCACCCGATGTTTTTCGTATACTGGTTCATGTGAAAAGCTGGAAAAGAACAATTATGCCCCTTCCATTACACTCGTGACTCAAGGAGTGATAGTCTTGGAAGATAAAGTTTTTCACTAATCACAACTATTATTAAGGCTGTGAAATCCTCGTTGCATAATTACACCTCATCACACTGTAATTGGAAGCATGATCATCTTCCTATTATTCAATTATGGCTGTGATTGATAGGGAGATTAGAAAAACTTCCTTGACAATGGTCATGATTGAAGGCTTAACTAGGGCTGGATTCTTCTTTACTTCATTATCATGCCGGTGATTAATACTACTTCACTTATTTCATCCCCTCACGGTCGTGACTGATTAGAAAGTTGTTGTTCTTGTATATAAGTCATCCCTTTGGTCATGATTTACCTGAAATCAATATTTTATACAATTAAGTACCAAAAACTTAAGAATTAAATCACATTTATAATCAATTCTATACATAAACATACCTTGAAAGTGTTAAGTAATTTATACTTATCGAACTTCCCCATACTTAAGCTTTACTTGTCCTCAAGCAAACACTCAAAATAATTAATTGCATATTTGACAAAACATTCATAGAGGCTTAACTTTGTCTATACCCCATTGTGTTCTTACAATACAAAAAGCAATATTCTAAGACTAATCAAAGTAAAGCATAATTTACCCTTACTATTTAACATAAGCTTTCAAAGGTCCAAAGTCAATCATAGAGTCGAATAGATCAACGAAAATTGGTCATACCTCATCTACTTCCTTAAGTATATAAAGACCTTTCAATTACTTCCTAAAAAACATTAATCTACAAGAAAAGTATATTGCATTCATCTTTCCCTTGTATTTTTACTTCTTTTATTGAATCTCTCTAATATGACTTACACATTGCATACTCCTTTTTCTTCTTATAGGTGTATAGACCTACAAGAGGTAGAGTCCTCTACTAATAAATATTTGGATAAATTAGCCAAAGCTAACTGGCATCTACACCACTCTTATGTGCAGGTTATTAGGCTTTAAAGGTGACTAAAAGATGTAAAACGGGAGAGAGTAGCTACAAAGGATGCTACCAAGGGGCCAACGACTTGAGGGCTCGACTTGAGAACAAACAAAGGACTAAGGCTCATCTCTTTTAGAGATTAGATTAGGAGAAGGAGGCTAGGGCTAAACTTGAGAGAGAGAACATCGAGTTGACAAATATTATTGTAAAATTAGAATAAAATAAGTAAAATTAGGAACTATAAGAGTTTTTATAGCATATATTGACATTTTATGGGAGGAAAGAAGTTGCTTAAGAAATTTATGAGCTTGTGATTAATTATGAATTTTCAGATGAAATTACAAACCATGAAACAGTTTTATATAGGCATATGATTCAGTTGGATTTTAATAAATTACATACATATAATTAAAATGTAACTGATATTTACAAAACTGAATAGCTCTGATTTCACGTGATCCAATTGAAATCTTCAACCCGTATCCTCCAACTTTGTCTGGGTCGAAACTTGATCTAGTTTTGGCTACCTTGGAAAAAGCCATATCAAAAGATATAAGCAGGACATTAAAACGCATGGAAAATATTCAAAAAAGAAAAGAAACAAGAAATCTTATTAAAGGACGAATATATGCCTTATTCACCATTCTACCACTTAGGGCTGTTGAAAGGCAAAGATAAAGACTAGTAAAGAAATAATGAAAATAACTCATTTTCTCTATTCTGTGATGCTCCATTTTGGCTCCTCACAAAAAAAATTAACATGCGTCTTATTCTCAAAAAAACCACCTTTTGGACGAAAACCGGTTTTGCTTCTAAATTCAATTTGGGCTTATATCTTTTTTTTTTCTTTTAATTATATTTTGTTAGGCCATACTAATTTGCTATCCCATTTGGGCCCCATAAAAAGAAATGTTTTCTTCAATATTTTGACAGGAAAACTTTTCGTGACTTAGGTGCATTATCGCTTATTACTTTCGTAAAACAAGACTTATATGTGTGGTCTTATTTTTTTCTTTTATTTGTATATATATATATATATATATTCGCTGAAATCCTATAAATTGAGAATGTTCCAAGAAACAGCCTAGCAATGTTGTCGATTCCATTATTTGGTATAAAAGTCGCCTATCAAGAACGAGGCTAAGTCATTCTCGTTCACAACACCGTGCCCTTGTCCGTATGATTTTTCATCTTTCCTTTGGAGCCACAAAACGAATAACCAGCCTGTGTTTTCATCTGCTACTTGAAAGTCAAAGCAGTTGATCGTTCGATCTTCTTGAATAATGAAAGTCACTCTAGCTTAATAATACTTGTAGTTATAGCAATATATTGCCAAATTTTTTACAAATTACTGAGTAAAACAATTATAAATATTTGGAATAATTTTAGAATTTAGTGTGGATTTATAAACTTCTTTAAAGTTTTATGAATAAGTATATTCGTGAATTTTAAGCAAAAGTATGAATATTAACTGCTTTTACGAAATATATAGTATAAGTATATGAGTTCATAAAGTTGCTGAAATATTCATAACAAATTCATTATTAGGAACATGTAAAGGAAGTCACTCTTCTCAAATGTACTTATAGTGTTAAATGAAATTATTACAAACTTTGAGTGAAGTTATGAACAATAAAGGGAAATTGAAATAAAACATGTGAAATTATGAACTATAAAAGCTTTTATGACATATCAACATATGAAGTTGAAACAAATTAAGACCTTTTAGGTGAAATTACTAACCATAAAGTGGTTTTATGGATATAGAGTCCAACCATAAAATTAAGATATGAATCACTAAGTTCTTTTATAAACTTTACAAGATTTCGAACATATGGCCCATCACAAACTTCTGAATACATTATAAAATATATATAAGAGGAGTTACGAAAATTAAGGCGTGTTACAAACTAGTAAACAATTTTTAATTTTTAAGAGTTTTTATCAAGAATAAATGTATAGATTTTGAGTAAATTCATAAACATATAACTAATTTTATGAAATTTTAATATAATTTATGAATGTCGAAACTCTTTGCCAAACTAAAATTGATTTATGGACTAACAGATATTTTACGTTCTTATTGAGTGAAATTATGAATTTAAAAATATTTTGTGAAACTATAAAAGTTATAATTTTAATGGGAGTTACAATAGTTGAGAGTAGTTACTTTTTACTTTTATTACATTTTTGGAAGATTTACGAAATAGAGGAATTTTTTTAACTACATAATAAGGTTAAGACTTCTACGATAAATTTAAGAACTTTTTTTTTACTAATAAAAACTAGAAATGGATAGAAAATTAAAAAGAAGAAGAAAGAAGCACAAGAATTTTCCTCTTTATTTTTTCCGATTGTTCTATATTATTTCTTTTACTTTTCTTTTAAAAATTTTCT
Source organism: Lumnitzera racemosa (assembly GCA_024138005.1). Lineage (NCBI taxonomy): Eukaryota > Viridiplantae > Streptophyta > Magnoliopsida > Myrtales > Combretaceae > Lumnitzera > Lumnitzera racemosa. The sequence continues at coordinate 10,714,078 of JAMXBC010000009.1, read as the reverse complement.
GCACATATTGTAATTGTTTTAATAATAATAAATAAAAACATAAAATAATATTTACTCACATACACTAACTTGTGAAATTTTCCATGGAAAAAAGATACCAGTCTCATACTTGAAATAGCAACATTATCCATACTCTATAGTTAAATTCAATAACAAAAGCATACATCCCATGGCTAAATGTAGTTGCTCCTCCTATGTTTCTTAATGATACATGTAGGAGGTGCATCTGCATCTGCATCCCCTTATGTGCAGGTTGTTAAATGCTACTAGCTGGCAAGAAGGACAAGGTAAGCTGGCCTCTAATTAGGAAGACTCGGTCAAAGTCAAGGAAAATTTAAGGAATGGAGCATATAGAATAGAAATATTGGATGACGAGCTCATCCCATGCACATGGAGTGTCAATAACCTTCGAATTTCCTTTAATTAGCATACTACTATGTAAATCATTTCACAATAATGAATGAAAATTATCTTTTATAATTATTGTCTACAATTCTCTCTCTTAACGACCCAGCCCTTACAAGGTGAACGAACCTACTTATTAGTTAGGTCAAAATGCCACTAACCTGACTCCTTCAAGTAACTTTGGTTAAGGGAAAAACCTCTCGCATGGAGGAACTCCTACTTATTAGGCAAGTCGGAACACTACTAACCTAACCTCCTAAGGTAACCTTAGTAAGGGGAAATATCCCTTATATAAAGGAACTCCTACTTACTGGGCAAGATGGAATGCTACCAACCTAACCCCCCTAGTTACCTTAACAAGGAGAAACACTCCTTATACAGAGGAATTCCTACTTGCTAGATAGGTTAGAAAGCCACTAACTTGACCCCCTTAAGTAACCTTAGCATATAAAAACTTTTCTTGCATAGAGGAACTCCCATATACAAACATTTAAACAAGGTATAACGTAAAAAAAAAAAAAAAAAGGGAGAAAAGGCTATAGTGTACAATAGGGGACACAAGTAAGTTGAAACATCATTCATTACTTAGAAATTACAAAATTAAGGCTGGCATCCCAACCTAAAAAAAACAAGAATAAAAACAAAACTATTGCTTAGGATCAATTAACTTTTGTAACTCTAAAAAGTTTAAGGCTTCAATTTGCTCGGAGCATTATTCCATTGCTAGTCCTTAGGAAGGCTAGCTTTAGATTAAAGTGGAGGTTGAAGGTTATTGACAAGGGTTAGTAAGAGGATTGCCACGACCTTAATTAGCCTAAGAAGCACCTTTAAGGTGTAACCTCCTACCTAGTTGTTGGGGTAGAAGTAGATGCAAAAGCATCGTACCAGGCCCTAGTAGTTGGAAAGGTACCTTAGACTTCATTGGCAACTTGAGTAGCCTCCTTCTCCTGTGCTTCGGCCTCCTTCTTCTCCTTAAAGGTAAGGGAATCCAAAAAACTCAAGAAGCTTAGGTTAAGATCCTAAAAATGGGAGAACACGTATCTCCTTGTGTAATGGGCACATTCGATGGTCAAGTTTTCTAACTTATCTAGTCACTCGTCCATCCCCCAATAATCGATACTAGCCTCCTTCATGGTATCATTATTAAGGACCTCCCTACTCTCCATTTTAGAGATGATCTCTTCCATCTCTAAAACTCTCCCCTATAGATCATAGACCTATTACTCCAACCCCACCTTTAGACCAACCAGCTCTAGCAAAGTTGCTTTGACATTATCACACTTGGAGGCCTTCATTCTCAACTCGATCAATAACCTAGTGACCAATGCCTTCAACTCGGTGTTCTCTCTCTCAAGTTTAGCCCTAGCCTCCTTCTCCTAATCTAATCTCTAAAAGAGATGAGCCTTAGTCTTTTGTTCGTTCTCAAGTCGAGCCCTCAAGTCGTTGGCCCCTTGGTAGCATCCTTTGTAGCTACTCTCTCCCGTTTTACATCTTTTAGTCGCCTTTGAAGCCTAACAACCTGCATATAAGAGTGGTGTAAACGCCGGTTAGCTTTGGCTAATTTATCCAAATATTTATTAGTAGAGGACTCTACCTCTTGTAGGTATATACACTTATAAGGATGAGCCGTTAGCCACTCGATCCAAGTCACTTGCCTTAAGGGTGCCTTTGTTAGAGGCCTGTACTTCTTGGCTCCAAGCCCTACTTCCCTAAATGTCTTGGAAGCCTTCCTCTTTTACCCTACCACTTCAAGTAGGGCGGCAACCTCGACTGTCTCCTCCTCCCTCCCCCTAAGGGGGGTAAGCAATTGTATATCTAGCTCCTTGATGATGGTAGGTTAGTCCCCTATAATAATAGGTTTAGTAGTGAAGATGAGGGTAAGGGCAAGTAGAGCCATGGCTAAAGGCTTTGCAGCCAGTAGCTCTGCTCGGAGGTCGATGGCAATCCCCTGAGGAATAACCACTAGGTAAACTTTACTGGTCTTCCTAACTTGTGACTTCACCCGTACTACCTTACTCTTTAGATCAAACACCTTAGTCCTCACCTGCCAATGGCCTATCAGCTCATCTACAGAAGGATGAGGAACTCTTGTAGCCAAATTTCTGCCTATGAAAAAAAAATCAAAATCATGAGGAAAAAGAAAAATGAGGAAAAAAAATAAAAGAAATAACTACTACCATTTACAAACTTCGTTATGACTGATACATATAAGGATGATGCCCCAATTTACAAAAAGAGATGTTGAACAAAGTATCTTTACACTAACATAACAAACGAAGGCATTCGCAAAAGGACCGAACCTGTACCTTTGGCCCATTTTTTCACCATAACTTTCTTCATGCTGGAGAAGAACTCAAAGATCGAATACCAAAAGTATCTCTTCATAACCTCTGCAATATTTATCTCCTAGCTATGTTTGAAGGCTTGACTCTCTTTTACGACCTTTGTATCACTAGGCCCAAGCCCCTTTTGAACCTTGGTTCAAACTAGCTTGATTTACCTCATCCAAAAATCTACCTCCTCGAGCAGCTTGACCATCACGTACTCATCTTGCCAACCGTTTACTAAATCTATGAGGCAACAAAATAGTTTCTTTCCAAGATAAGGTTAAAGGTATGACCACCCCCTATACTTTTCCACAAATAAAAGTAGTTGAGAAGCTCAGGAGTGGCCCTTATCACTAGGTACTCATAGATCGCTTGGAAAGCCTTTAACATCCTTCATTTGTTAGGAGGAACTTATGTTGGACTATAATGGTGAAAGTTAAAGAGCTCTTTCTCAAGACTAGTAGGGAGACATTGCCTAAACTCCAGGCACTTCTTGATCACTACGAAGCACCTCCCTAATAGTAGAGCTACTTACTCGTCCTTGCTTAGCAGCCTTATCTATCACTCAAGGGTCAACTTAACAACAAAAGTTACTTAGGATCTAATTAAGGATAGATGACTTACTTTTATTCATCGGGCCGTTAAGGCCCTTTCCCATCCTAAGTACCTCGAATAAATCCCTAGGAGGGGGTAGAGGGTCATATGCATACACGTCCCTAAGGATGGCATTGATGAACCTAACCCTATCTAGTACTCCCATTGCCATCCTAGTAGAGTTGTTAAGTTAATGTAATGACAAGACTTCGTCCTCTCCTGCTTGGGTTGGGGGAGATCACTCCTTATAGACTTAGAGTTAGAGATGTACCGTGACAAGTTAAAACCCATCTCACTTGTATTAGTCAATAATGGTTGCAAAAGAAGATGAAGAAGATTGAAGTTTGAAAAGTTCTCGAAGGAAGTTCAATGCAAAAGAGCAAATCTAGTAATAATGAAAAAGAGAGATTGTGAAAAAGTAATCTCTCATTGTGATTGTGCTATTTATAGGCTAAGTGTTTAGGAAACCGCATAGATAGTTATAAGGATTTGCTTAAGCATGAATCGCATGGAATGTTGCAAGGTAGATACGTAGAGTTAGGGTTGATCGAATGGTCATCTTTAAAAAGCAAAATGCTTATAGTTGCACGCTGGTCTACTATGACAAGACACCTATCACATCACATTAAATGCAATGAAATTAGGCGTACTAGGGTTAGAATTTGAAAAAGTTTCTTCCACAAGAAGTTTCCCCAAAGTCCCTCTAACTTCCGTTTGGTCAACATGTAAAAAGCACAGCATCCCAAATTGAGTAATCACATTTACTTAGTCCATCATGAGGGTCATTTAGCCAAGCCCACTCAACGCCTCAAATCACTTACCTAATTGGATGCAAAGGTATCTTGCTTTGATACTCCAACCAAAGCTCTATCTTGCATGGGTCATTAATACTTTGCTTCAGGATAGTTGTTGACACCTTAACTTTTCCCACCTTAAGCATCTTCTCTCTAGCTATTCATTACTACGAACACATTCAACAAGGATTGTCATCGCCTTGACTTTCTATTTGCTTAGACCTGTACCCTTGCCACATCAGTAGGTAGCACTAGCTTGAGCCACTTTGAGTCAGATCGACCATACGCCTGAATAACCCATATATCCCTTCTTCTTGCCTTCACCTCAACAACAAGACTCCTAAGGGGGGAGGGGGGGTGGTGGGGGTGTGGAGGGGTATACAGGTGTTGGTAGGGCTCTATAAACCATTTAGATTTGATTTACCTTACCATTTAGGGCCTGCAGCCTTAGGCCCAACTTGATTGAAGCCAAGAGGCTCTTTAATGACTAGAAGACACTAAATAAGAATAAAATACCAAGTTAACAACCACCTCCGACATATGTAGGATACATCGAACACCATGAGTCCACTCTCCAATACTTTTAGAGGAAGTTACATCCATTAGCTACCCTTAAACTATTAGTTCCACTCCACTATAAATACTAGGTCAACACCTAACGATAAACTACTTTAATATTTTGCATACTAAAACTTGTCTATTACTCTCAAGTATCTTGATATAAGTAAGTACACCTATCAGTTAATAATTTAATGGATATGAGTTCGAATGTCGATCCTATAGTGACTAGTACGACTATTAATACTCACTAGATCTTTATTATTTAATTGACAAATTAAATTTCAAGAAACTTAAAGAAGTAAATCTAAATTATTGCTAAAACTAATTTAAAGATTAACTAAGATACAATTCAAGAATTAACAAAAAATAAATTCAAAATTCAATGTTGTACCTGGATCTTACTTCCTTTAGATTTAACATGTGATTTTCTTAAAAATAATCTAATTTATTTTTTAATCTTTCTTAACTGAAAGAATTTTCTACTAAAGTTAATCACTTTCTCAATCCAATTAACCTTAACCCTAAAATCATATATTAGAATTTCTTCTCAATAGCTTGATTTGAGATTACATTTTTTAACAATGAATTCTCTACGCTTTAATTTGAAATTTTGGAAGAATTTTACAAGTTATCTCTAATATTGTAACAATTCTCATCAACTATGCCTATATCTAATCTTATAAGGAATTTTTCGATTCTCTTATAAAAAATTTCTTTATTCTCTTATAAGATAAATGCTAATAACCTAAATCATGAAGTAAGCATAATTGAATCAAGAAAATAAAAAAAAAAAACTAAACTAATCAAATACTAATTGTATCACAGGAATAGATCTAGGTTCTACAACCAAAATTGGATCTTGACATCTTATTTTCTCCTTGCTGTCTTGATTGTTATAGACTTTAAAAACTGTCTCAAAATTGTGCCAAAAAGTTCTCTCAAATAAACCCTAATAATGCTTTATATATGAAGAGCTAAAAAAAAATAGGTCAGTTCGAAAATATACGACTAGTGACACAACCGTATCTTTTGGTCGTGTACCAGGTTATGCTTCACTTTTGTCTTTTTTTTTAAAAGAAAAAAAAAAAAACTGGAAACGATAAGACTGACGACATGATTGTGTCCTAAGTTGTAACAGTAGAAAATCATCTCTAATTTTACCTGAAAACAGCACAATGGTACCATTCGGCTATGTCAATCTTCAAACATTTATAATTTGCTTATTTTATCTTTGATTTGAGTTAAATTTATTTTTATCTTCTCATTTTCTAGCGTAAATCATTTCGAAACATAAAAAACAAAATTTTACTCAATTAAGTATTATTATCTAAAAATAAACTCAAATATCAAACAAAATCACCAAATAAAATATGTGTAATTAGGAACTTATCATATCTACTACTCTCTAGAATACTATATTGAGTTAAGCATTGAAATGGCTATATTAGACAACACTCCGACATTTCTTCACTGTGTTCTATTTTACAAGTTTACTAAATGCACAAATCCTAATTTGTACCAGAAAATACCTTAAGATGATACCTTTCGAATAGGAAGGAAAGTTTTATGTTTCCACAATGATCTATACAATTGGGCTTTGACATCCTAGGGGATGCAGATGCAGATGCACCTCCAACATGTATCATTAAGAAACATAGGAGGAGCAACTACATTTAGCCATGGGATGTATGCTTTTATTATTGAATTTAACTATAGAGTATGGCTACGGACTATTTAATATGATTCGTTCTAAAGCCAATGGAGATAATGTTGCTATTTAAAGTATGAGACTGGTATCTTTTTTCCACGGAAAATTTCACAAGTTAGTGTATGTGAGTAAATATTATTTTATTATTTTATTTATTATTATTAAAACAATTACAATATGTGTAGAAAATTTTTAAAAGAAAAGTAAAAGAAATAATATAGAACAATCGGAAAAAATAAAGAGGAAAATTTTTTTGCTTCTTTCTTCCTTTTTTCAATTTTCTATCCATTTTTAGTTTTTATTAGTAAAAAAAAAAGTTCTTAAATTTATCGTGGAAGTCTTAACCTTATTATGTAGTTAAAAAAATTCCTCTATTTAGTAAATCTTCCAAAAATGTAATAAAAGTAAAAAGTAACTACTCTCAACAATTGTAACTCCCATTAAAATTATAACTTTTATAGTTTCACAAAATATTTTTAAATTCATAATTTCACTCAATAAAAACGTAAAATATCTGTTAGTCCATAAATCAATTTTAGTTTGCCAAAGAGTTTCGACATTCATAAATTATATTAAAATTTCATAAAATTAGTTATATGTTTATGAATTTACTCAAAATCTATACATTTATTCTTGATAAAAACTCTTAAAAATTAAAAATTGTTTACTAGTTTGTAACACGCCTTAATTTTCGTAACTCCTCTTATATATATTTTATAATGTATTCAGAAATATAATGTATTCAGAAGTTTGTGATGGGCCATATGTTCGAAATCTTGTAAAGTTTATAAAAGAACTTAATAATTCATATCTTAATTTTATGGTTGGACTCTATATCCATAAAACCACTTTATGGTTAGTAATTTCACCTAAAAGGTCTTAATTTGTTTCAACTTCATATGTTCATATGTCATAAAAGCTTTTATAGTTCATAATTTCACATGTTTTATTTCAATTTCCCTTTATTGTTCATAACTTCACTCAAAGTTTGTAATAATTTCATTTAACTCTATAAGTACATTTGAGAAGAGTGACTTCCTTTACATGTTCCTAATAATGAACTTGTTATGAATATTTCAGTAATTTTATGAACTCATATACTTATACTATATATTTCGTAAAAGCAGTTAATATTCATACTTTTGCTTAAAATTCACGAATATACTTATTCATAAAACTTTAAAGAAGTTTATAAATGCACTCTAGATTCTAAAATTATTCCAAATATTTATAATTGTTTTACTCAGTAATTTGTAAAAAATTTGGCAATATATTGCTATAACTACAAGTATTATTAAGCTAGAGTGACTTTCATTATTCAAGAAGATCGAACGATCAACTGCTTTGACTTTCAAGTAGCAGATGAAAACACAGGCTGGTTATTCGTTTTGTGGCTCCAAAGGAAAGATGAAAAATCATACGGACAAGGGCACGGTGTTGTGAACGAGAATGACTTAGCCTCGTTCTTGATAGACGACTTTTATACCAAATAATGGAATCGACAACATTGCTAGGCTGTTTCTTGGAACATTCTCAATTTATAGGATTTCAGCGAATATATATATATATATATATATATACAAATAAAAGAAAAAAATAAGACCACACATATAAGTCTTGTTTTACGAAAGTAATAAGCGATAATGCACCTAAGTCACGAAAAGTTTTCCTGTCAAAATATTGAAGAAAACATTTCTTTTTATGGGGCCCAAATGGGATAGCAAATTAGTATGGCCTAACAAAATATAATTAAAAAAAAAAAAAAAGATACAAGCCCAAATTGAATTTAGAAGCAAAACCGGTTTTCGTCCAAAAGGTGGTTTTTTGGAGAATAAGACGCATGTTAATTTTTTTTGTGAGGAGCCAAAATGGAGCATCACAGAATAGAGAAAATGAGTTATTTTCATTATTTCTTTACTAGTCTTTATCTTTGCCTTTCAACAGCCCTAAGTGGTAGAATGGTGAATAAGGCATATATTCGTCCTTTAATAAGATTTCTTGTTTTTTTTCTTTTTTGAATATTTTCCATGCGTTTTAATGCCCTGCTTATATCTTTTGATATGGCTTTTTCCAAGGTAGCCAGAACTAAATCAAGTTTCGACCCAGACAAAGTTGGAGGATACGGATTGAAGATTTCAATTGGATCACGTGAAATTATGACTATTCAGTTTTGTAAATATCGGTTACATTTTAATTATATGTATGTAATTTATTGAAATCCAACTGAATCATATGCCTATATAAAACTGTTTCATGGTTTGTAATTTCACCTGAAAGTTCATAATTAATCACAAGCTCATAAATTTCTTAAGCAACTTCTTTTCTTCCATAAAATGTCAATATATGCTATAAAAACTCTTATAGTTCCTAATTTTACTTATTTTATTCTAATTTTACAATAATATTTATCATATCACTTATAATTCGTAATCTCACTTGAGTATTAAATTATACTTATTAAGAGTGAGTTCACTTAAATATTCATAAAATTGAGTAATTTTACATACTTAAATATTAGTAAAATCCTTATATATTTCTTAAAACTTATTAATATTGATATTTTTACTTAAAGATTATACATTTGTAAATCCCTATCTATTTTGTAAGATTATTCGAAATATCTGTAAACTCAATTGTTTGTAAAAACTCGGCTGAACTTCCTGGAAGTAAAAGCCTCCTCTTTCCTAACGTATGATTGGTCGGATTTGCTCGATTTGACTAATAATTAACTTGGAATATCTCAAATATATTTTTCTACAAGTATTAACACGTATCGTTATCTTCACTTTCATTATTCAAGAAGAAGTTAGCCGGACAGTAATAATTTGAAATATCAATAAAGATCGAAACATTATCAATTGATTTAACTTTAGATTAGCAGATGGGAACATAGGCTGATCATTCGTTTTGTGGTCCAAAAGAAAATACGAAAAATCAAAAGGACAAGGGTAGAAGAGATAATGTTGCTACTTAAAGTGTGAGGCTGCTACTATTTTTCCTTGGAAAATTCTAAGCTCTTGTGCATGAGCGTGGATATTTCATGCTTTTATTTATTTTTTATTAATTATTAATACAAACAGTTAAAAAAGTGCAGGAAAATTTTAGAACGAAAATGTAGAAAGATAAATTAATTTTCTTCCCTTTTATTTTTTCAATTTTTTGCAATTTTCTTTTTTTGTGCAATTTTTCATTTTTTATTATTGACAAAGTTCTTTCTTTTCCTATAGAATTTTGACTTAATGATCTAGTTCAAAAAATTCATTCATTTCAACAAATTTTCGAACGAAGTAATGCAAAATTAACTATATTCCCAGTGATTGTAACTCCCTTTAAAATTGTACCTTTGCATAGTTCATAAAATATTTTTAAGTCCATAATTTCATTCCATAATACTTAATATTTTTTTATTCGTAGAATAGTTTCAACATTCATAACATATGATAAACATTCATAAAATTAGTTAAATGTTCGTGAGTCTTCTATAAAAAAAAATTTGCCTTTATTTTTTCCATATAATCTCTTACAAGGTCATAATTTCCCGTTAGATCATACAATACTTTTAACTTTCTCAACTCTTCCAATATTTTGTGATATATTTAGATGTTCATTAAAGACTATAAGTTCATAAAATCTTATTGAACCCGTAAAAGAACCCAGTAGTTCATAACTTTGCATGTGTTTCAAACCTTAGTATATATTCGTAAAACTACTTTATAGTTAGTAATTGCAATTGCATCTTGAATTTTATAATTTATGTCAAGCTCGTAAATTTACGTAAGGAACTACTTTTCCCTTGTAGAATCTCAACATATTGCATAAAACTCTTATAGCTTGTAATTTCACTTATTTCATTATAATTTTGCTCCAATGTTCATAATAACACCCAAAACTTGTAAATTCACTTAAATTTTGAATACACTTATTGAGTGCCCCTAACATGGAGTTGTTAGAAACATTTGAGCAATTTCATGAATTTAAATATTCATAAAATCATTTAATATTTGCAATTTTACTTAAAGTTTATACATGTTCTCAAATATTTGTAAAATTTCATAAATCTTCACAAACCCACTCTAGTTCATAAAAATTACTTAGAATATTTTCAATGCTATTCAATAATCTGTGAAAAGTCGGGCTAATTGCCATGCATGGAATTTTAGGAGCCTCCTCTTTCCGAATGTATGACTGGTCGATTTTTCCAAAGATCAGCTGCCAGACATACTAACTTCTGCGCTGATATAGTGGAATTGTCCACACTGCCGGACATTTTCTTAGAACATTCACTTTCAAGAGAAATAAGTACAATTTGTGTTGATGTATTGATTTTTTAATATTTTAGTACTCTATTTGATTTTATAATGTATATGTGAAATTGAGACTTTATAGGAGTTTTGTCTTACGTAGAAAAACCATACACTGATGTCTCAAAATTTTTCTTACTAAATTTTGAAGAAAACCATTTTTTTTTGTTTTTTTCTTAACTATGACGGCCCGAATTGTAGAGGAAAATTTAACATTACCAGATCAATACGGCAAATTAAACTGGAAATAACTTTCAAAAGGGAAAGGGCAGGGTTGTGATTGTGAATGGCTAACCCTCAGTTTTTTTCCATGCATGCACCGACTTTTATGAAAATAATGCAACATTCACTTTCAAGAGAAGAAAGATAGGGCGACAATTTTTTAAGTCCATTGATTAATACGATTTTTAGCATCGATATTAAAAAGTAAGACAAACACGTAATGGAACATTCACTTTCAAGAGATGAATGAATATGGTTTTTATGTAAGAGAATGATGTAACACCTATTTCATGAAATTCAGAAATCTTTGAATAATTCGCTAGTTTGCAACTTTATATTAAGTTAATTAATTTTCTAGTAGTATTATGTTAATTTTCTTATAACACCAGTGTAAAAGCGGTAAATATTGCTACCTACCAAGTTTCTTTTAACAGTTCTGGTAATAATGTAATTTCTAATAATATTACTAGAAAGTCAACATGTTTTTGAGACTTAATATTAAAACACCTAAAGGTAACTTATCCTAAGTGAATGCCAACGAAATTTTCCTTATCAACAAATTAAGGAAAACCATTTTTTTTTTAATTAATGAAGCCTAAATTGGGATAGCAAAATATGGCCTAACAAAAAATAAAAAATAGAAAAGATGAGCCTAAACGAAGAAAAATTGTTTTTCTTTTTTGTCTTTTTCTTCCAAAATGAGTTTATCTTAATGCTCGCAATTTTTTTATCCTTTTTAGGAGCCCATGATGGAGCATCCTACAATAGAGAAAAAAGAGTCATTTTCATTGTTTCTTTTTATGATTAGTGTTACAAAGATACTCAAACTTTAACAAAATATAAATTTACTATTTACATTTTAAAAAGATCATTATACATTTACCGGGATAGAGAAAATGAGTTATTTTTTTTATTATTTCTTTACTAATCTCTATCTTTGCCTTTCATCAGCCCTATATGGTAGCCATGGTGAATAAGCCATATATTCGTCCTTTAATAAGATTTCTTGTTCCTTTTCTTTTTTGAATATTTTCCATGCGTTTTAATGCCCTGCTTATATCTTTTGACATGGTTTTTTCCTAGGTAGTCAGAATTAGATCAAGTTTTGACCCAGACAAAGTTGGAGGATGAGGGTTGAAGATTTGAATAGGATCATGTGGAATCAAGGCCATTCAAATTTGTAAATATCAGTTACATTTTAATTATATGTATGTAAATTGTTAAAATTCAATTGAATCATATGCCCATATAAAACTGCTTCATGGTTTGTAATTTTACTTGAAAATTCATAATTAATCACAAGCTCATAAATTTCTTAAGCGACTTCTTTCCCCCGTAAAATGTTAATATATGCTATAAAAACTCTTATAGTTTGTAATTTTACTTATTTTATTCTAATTTCACGATAATATTCGTCATACCACTTAGAATTCATAATCTCACTTGAGTATTTAATTACACTTATTTAGGGTGAGTTCACTTAAATATTCATAAAATTTATGTTGTGACTATTTAAGCAATTTTACATACTTAAATATTTGCAAAATCCCTATATATTTCTTAAAACTAATTAATATTCATAATTTTACTTAAAAGATTGTATATTTGTAAATCCCTATGTAGTTTGTAAGATTATTCGAAATATTTGTAAACTCGATTGTTTGTAAAAATCCGGCGGATCATCCTAGAATTAAAAGCCTCCACTTTCCTAACGAATGATTGGTCGAATTTGCACGATTTAACTGATAATTAACTTGAAATATCTCAAATATATTTTTCTACAAGTATTAACACGTATCGTTATCTTTACTTTCATTATTCAAGAAGTTAGCCGGACGGTAATAATTTGAGATATCAATAAAGATCGAAACTTTATCAATTGATTTAACTTTAGATTAGCAGATGGGGCATAGGCTGATCATTCGTTTTGTGGTCTAAAAGAAAATATGAAAAATCAAAAGGACAAGGACAGAGGAGATATTTTGCTACTTAAAGTGTGAGGCTGCTACTATTTTTCCATGGAAAATTTTAAACTTTTGTGCATGTGTGTAGATATTCGTGCTTTTATTTATTTATTATTAATTATTAATACAAACAGTTAAAAATGTGCAAGAAATTTTTAAATAGAACATGCAGAAATATCAGAAAAATACATTAATTTTCTTCCCTTTTCTTTTTTATTTTTTTTCTTTGTAATTTTATTTTTCCTGCAATTTTTAATTTTTTATTATTAACAAAGTTTCTATTTTTACTATAGAATTTTGGCTTAATGATCTAGTTCAAAAAATTTGATCATTTTATTAAATTTTCTAAAGAAGTAATAAAATAACTATACTTCCAATGATTGTAACTCCCTTTAAAATTGTAGCTTTGCATAGTTCATAAAATATCTTTAAGTTCATAATTTCATTCAAAATACTTAAAATTCCTTTTAATTCATAGAATAGTTTCAACATTCATAACATATGAAAAATGTTCATATAGTTAGTTAAATGTTCGTAACTCTACTATAAAAAATTTTGCTTTTATTTTTTCCATAAAATCTCTTACAAGACCATAATTTCTCGTTAGTTCATACAATAATTTTAACTTTCTCATCTCTTCCTATATTTTGTAATTTATTTAGAAGTTCATAAATCACTATAAGTTCATAAAATCTCATAGAGCCCGTAAAAGAACTCAGTAGTTCATAACTTTGCATATATTTCAAACTGTAGTATATATTCGTAAAACTGCTTTATAGTTTGTAATTGTACTTGCATTTGCACTTGCACTTGCACCTCTACCTCAAATTTTATAATTTATCTCAAGCTCATAAATTCACTTAAGCAACTGTGTTTTGGTTATAGAATCTCAACATATGCCGTAAAACTCTTATTGTTTGTAATTTTACTTATTTCATTATAATTTTGCTCCAATGTTGATAATAACATCCAAAACTTGCAAATTCACTTAAATTTTGAATACACTTATCGAGCGCCCATAACATTGAGTTGTTAGAAACATTTTTGAGGAATTTCATGAATTTAAATATTCATAAAATCACTATATATATATCATAAAATCATTTCATATTTGCAATTTTACTTAAAGTTTATAAACGTACTCAAATGTTTGTAAAATTTCATAAATCTTCATAAACCCCCTCCAGTTCGTAAAAATTACTTAGAATATTCTCAATGTTATTCAATCATCTGTGAAAAGTCGGGCTGAATTTCCATGCATGGAATTTTAAGAGCCTCCTCTTTCCGAATGTATGACTGGTCGTTTTGTATAATTTAACTAATAATCAACTTATAATGTCTCACCTATATAGTGCTACAGGTATTAATATGAATTGTTATCACGATTTTCATTATTTAAGAAGATGTAGACCAGACCATGTCATAACTTGAACTATTAATAAAGATCCAAAGATCAGCTGCCAGACATACTAATTTTTGCGCTGATATAGTAGAATCGTCCACACTGCTTGACATTTTCTTAGAATATTCACTTTCAAGAGAAATAAGTACAGTTTACATTCATCTATTGATTTTTTGATATTTTAGTAATCTATTTGATTTTATAGTCTATATGTGAAATTAAGACCTCATAGGAGTCTTATCTTACGTAGAAGAACTATACACTTGTGTCTCAAAATTTTTCTTACTAAAATTATGAAGAAAACAATTTTTTGTTTTTCCTTGACTATGAGGGAAATTGCAGTGGCAAATTTAGCATTGCCAAATTAATAAAGCTCTTGTAGTTTGTAATTTTATTTGTTTTATTCTAATTCTGTTGTAATGTCTGTAAAATCATTCAAAGGACATAATACCTCATTTTCTTTACATAGTTATGACAGTTTAGGAATGGAACACGTGTTTGTTTGTTGTACTTGTTTAAAGCAATGGATTAACTAGAATTAATTCAAACTTTGAAGTGCTGCTTTTGCTTTACTTTCTTCCACCATCGTATAGTAGAGTCCCATTGGATTGATGAAGCACCTAATGATCATGAAAGACTTACCATAAGTGAAATGACTAAGCTATATTTTGGGAAGGGTTATTAGGGTAATAGGTAAAACTCACACCTATACTTATATAGTATTTTATATATTTTGCTTGTTTAGGAGTCATGGGTTATCTCAAGTTTTAGGATGCTAAGATTATGTTAATTATCGGTTAATATCAAAAGATAATAAATGGTGCTTGCTATATTAGTTATTATTATGTATATATGTGATTTGTGGTAATGTGTTTTATGCGCATATGTATTTTGTGTTTTGGATTGACTTTCAACTCACTCTATAATAAATTTTTCAGGTATAAGTATTTAAGTAGAAATTTCAAACCTTGATGATTTCAAATTTAATCGTCTAGTCTACTAGGTTAGGGAATGATAACTAGAATTTTAATTGTAAAGATGATAAATGAGTCAGAAAAGTTAAAGTTCCGTTATTTACTTGGTAGATTTTTATTTGAAATCTATAACTTTTATTTAGTTGTTATCTTAATTTATTTGAAAATTAAATTATATTGAGAATATTTGAAGAATATAATAAATAATTTGAAGATTTCAGTAAATATTTATACCTAATATGTCAAAAAATAATAAAGATTCATTGCGAGCTATAATATTTTAGGTTTTAAAATACTACACCTCCTCCTTACTATTAATTGGTTTTGCATGATTTAACTAATTATTGACTTATAATGTCTCAAATATATATTGCTACAAATATTAAAATGTACTCTTATTTTGGCTTTAACTCTTTGAGTAGAAGTTTAGCCCCACCATAGATTGAAAGATCATCAACTGCTCTAACTTTAAACTAGCAAATGGGAACATAAGCGGATTATTGGTTTCGTGGTCCTAAAAAAATATGAAAAATCAAACTGACAACGACTGCGAGCTGTAAATAACTTATTCTCATTTTTTATAGACGATCCAGACAAGATTCTTTACTGGTGAAACACGTCACGCGAAGTTTCCAAAGGAAATGTTATTTTCCATGCACGACGTGACTTTTATGCAAATAATGGAAGCATTAACTTCGACTTGGAACATTGGTTTTCATCCATATAATTAGTATAATTGCGAGTAAAAAATATATTTTTATGAGTTTATAATTTTATAAATTTTTTTTAAGTAAAATGAATATAAAATTATTTATATATAAATTTTTAATAAAATTATAAATTTTTATATATAATTTTATAAATTTACGATTTTATTAATTTTATACGATTCTATTAATTTTGTATATTTAAATAAACAGTAAAATGAGACCAAGAGTAGGTTAGAATATAAATGAGCTTTAACTATTTGGAAGTCCTTTGTGTCCAATGTTCAATATTTTAATTAGGTGTGATTCAATTATGATTAAGTTGAGCTTAAAGAACTAATTTATTGAGTTAATTTTATACTTAATGATATTTGAATTGATTAACTTATAAATCTAATTAAATTTGTTTCAATCAAATTGAACTTAATATTTTAAACTCGATAAAATATCACTTTCATCAATTTATTATTTACAGCTATAAATAAACCTTAAATCCTCATCTTTAACTCTCCTTTTTTTTCTTTTTTTTTCCTTTCTGGATTGGATTTACTAGCTGATTGCATCCAAGTCTGACTGACACTGTAACAGTTATCGAGCACGCATGGGTCGGCCCCATCAAGCATCTATAATCTATTGCTTTCAGAAATTTCTTGGTAAAAATCTCACGCCAAACAAAGTTTCATGACAAACGATAGAAACATCATTGAAACCTGCCACGTCTAAGTCAAGATAAAATAGTTTAGATTAATGTCTCGTTCAATATTAATATTTTTTGTTTCAAAAAAACATAGTTAGAAAAATATTTTTCCAGATGCTGAATCTAACGTGTGTAAAGATTAAGAAAAGATAAAAATGGATAGCGTGCTCTCCGAATTTGTTTTACTTTTGCTCCTGGCCTTGGAAGTTTTACATTTTGTGTTTTACTGCTATAATTAGAAAGATAAAAATGACTATTAATTTTTAACAACTGCTTAAAACAACTTTTTTAAATTTGCCTAACATTTACAATGACTATATTTGGAAAATTTCCGTCAATAACTAATTAATGATTTTTTGGATATTGATTAATGAACTATAATGCCTAAAAATAAAATAAAATAAAAAGAGGTAATTTCGTGATTTGACCTCTAAGTTTATGTAATTGATATCTTATTAATGATTTATTTAATTACAGATGAATAATTAAGGCTTCGTGTGTACATCCTCATGATAATACAACGACCTATGTGTTATCACAAAATAAAAGACGTAGGAAACTCTAGAGGTCCTGTGCTTGCATAACATCCAGCAAGAAAGGAACGCTCTCCATCTCTTTTGTATTTTGTTCTTGATTAGGGATTTAAGATCTGATCTGCTGTTAGTAAAAAGCAAGAGTAAACAATCATACTGCACGAAAACTTCGTAAGAATTGAAAAGAAACTAACAATTTAAGTAAAAAAATCTGTTGGATACATTTTTAAGATGGGATATGCGTAAAGCTAATGAAGATCTTTTCATTCATTCACTTTACTACGAGAAGAATCTTAAAGACCCTGTGGTGGTGAATCGAAAGGAAATTGAAGTTTGTACAATTCTTTTATGTGAAGGTTCATTTTAAATTAATTTAGAATTCTAGTTTAATATTTAAATTGAAAGATTTACAATTGAATAAACGGATGCTAGCGCAAGAGTTATCGAGATAGGATTTATGAAAAGTTGTGCTAGAAACTTTATTATTCATGTTTAAATTGGAAAATCAATAGGTTTGTAGTTGATGTAATTTTCTATGAAACATTTTATCTCGTTATTGCGGAAAAGAAGAAAATTGAAATTGGTCTAAAAATCTGAACTTTGAAATTACTCAATGAGTTCATTTTTATGAACCAAGCGTACTAAAAATCCGAATCCACGGTACATAAGTTTTTGATGAAATTACCAATTCATGGTTCAATTTGACCGGCAAAACAAACCGAATTCGATAATGTTAAATAAATATGGAAAAGCTATATGGAAGGAGACATCTCTGTCGCTGGGATTAAGGAATCAACAGAGCATATTAAGGAGAGCTGGACCGTGATACCAAATAAAACATTGCAGGCCCATTTCGAGAGCAAAGCCAACACGTGGAGAAGTCCCATATGCGAGAACAAAAGAGACCCAAAAGCAATTGAATATGTTTCAATCCATTTCCCAGGGTGATACCATTTATATCAACGTGGTATGTTTTCCATTTGCTCTCAAACGATTTTTGCAAGGTTTCATTTTTATTTTTGACGTGATTCATTCTGTGCTTAATTTTACTTTTTATTTATATTCATTTAGATTTAAATCGTTGAATTGATTATATTTTCAATAATTCAAATTTAATAAATATTAAATCAAATGTGGAATGAAGAGTTAGATTGATCTCATCAAAATAGAAAGAAAATCACATCATGTGGACCTCATTTTCTTTTTACATTTAAATATTAACATCACAATTTCATTTTTTTTATTACTAACCCAAAAATAAATAGTTTGTAAGTAGTTCAAACAAATAGTAGTTAATTTGCAACAACGATTCGAATTGTTACATCAACCCACATTGAATTGTTATTTTATAATCGAAAAAATAATAAATCAAAACCGTATGGTTAGATTTCAATTAGGTAAAAAAAAAAAAAAAGAGGAACCGTAATATTAAATTCGATTTGGTAAAGGTGAGCAAATTAGACGAAATCAAACTACACCCATCCCTTTCCATAATCATATGTATTTTTTTGCCCAAAATACAAAATTGTAGCATCAAAATTTATAATAAGAATTACTCAAATATCTAAATATATTATAATAAAAAAGAACAACTTATTAGTCATTAAACTTCATCAAATTCCCATGACAAAGTATTTAGCATATATTAAACGAGAGAAACACACATTAAAAATAAACAAAATGCCATTAAATTATTCATTAGTAAATATAGATAATAAAACTTGTATTGAATAACCAATCATCTTATATGTTCATAAAACAAGAAACTAATTTAGATTATGTAAGAGTTTGCTAATTTAAGTGTGGAAGAAATCACCAATAACTAAAAATCAAATGCAAATTCTCCTAGTGGTTTTGTATACTACATCTTCTTCTTCTTTTTTCCTCCTAACGATTATAACAAAAGTAGAGAATTCAAATTTGATTCCTCTAACTGATACATTGGTATTTATACCATTAAATTATAATAATTTTAGCTATGGTTTCATATATTTTGCTCTAGATGAACGTCTTCTCTCCTAGACACATAAGACCATGTATAATGCTTAGGAACCCATTTCATGTTCCTAAATATTTTATTAATATATTAAAAAAAACTCTTTTCTTAAGAAATTCACTATTTTATTAATGAGTTTTTTTATAAAAGCTTCTTAACCTTTTTTACAATTTTTTTAGGTCCCATAAAAATATACACCTAACCAAAATTAAAAGAAAAAAAGAAGAAGCAAAAATTAGATAGAAACTAATACTAGGGTTTCGAAGATAGAAGCTGAAGGACAGAAAGAGTTATGGTTTTGCGATGCAAATCGATGATCAGGACAGGACAAGAATAAACTAATGAGTTGTGTTGTCTAAGACATGGTGAACTGACTAAGTTACTATGAGCCGAATAATACAAATTTAGGCCCATAGCCCAAGCCTAAGCCCTTAGCCTTATTAGCATAGTTTAATTCTAGTAGCTTCTACAAAATATTGAGTCACATGCACAGTTGTGATTCTTTGTACACGTATCATTATGATACTTAAAATTACAAAATATCTATAGCTAATTAGGGGAGCTATCTATAAAAATATACAAGGTATTGTATGAAGAAGTCAGCAAATTGAAAATACAAAGAGCATTCTTCTCCTCGAATGCTTGTATTCGAGCATTCCCTTAGTTTTGCATACGAATTCACCATTTTTATTAATTGTAAGATTACCATATACCAAGTGATATTAGAGCCATATGGTGAATACATGCCTCATACTAGAGAGCAAGAAAAAATGGAAGAACTTATAAGAAACCAGTTCAAGGAGCATGAAGATAAACAATAGAAAAAAATAAGGCAGCTGGATCAAATTGTTTACTGAAACATATAATAAACAACAATCTAAACTAGACAACCAAAATGCCACCATCCAAGCCTTTCAATAGTAACTTAGCAAACCTAAAGACCTCACTGCTGATCATTCAAGTACAAGGAAGAAGAAAGCTCACTACAATAATTTTAGGTTGATATGACAAATATAATGGGGCACAATAAATTAATGGTGTTATTAATTGAATTAATGAGATACAATTACTTATTAGTCATTAATTCCATTTTAAGAGGACACAAATAAAAGTTATAATTAGCACCATTTTTTATCAACTTTTTTTTTTTTTTCCTTTCATTGTATTTCCCTCCTTCCTTTTTCCCTACTCCTCGTATCACGAGGAGCAATCAATCAAGTACGTTTCTCCGCCTTCTCTCTCTCTCTTTCCACATCACAATTCACTGACGTTCCCTTTTTTTCCGTTTTGTTCAATACAACATACCACTCGATTCATCCTGTGGACGACAATGCTCAACTAAATCGCTCTCTCTCGCTATATTTCATAATGTTCTATTCCTATTTTCTCTAAGGTGCACCATGGAAATTCTGAAACTTTTGATCATTGAACCATTTTTCAATCAATACATGACTAATTTAAACTTGGTTTAGTCTAAAGTTTTTATTTTGTCCAATTTTCTATTTGTAAGTTTCACACTTGTTCTCTCTAAAATTGAACAGTCTCATTTTTTTTTTTATTGCTCTTTTGTTTATGTTTCTTATTCTAATTAGCCTTGAATGACTTTATGTTGTCAAGTCATAGTCAACATAAGAATATATCATAATTCATAAACATTTTTTTTAATAACCATATCAGTTTGGTTTGATAAAAACTGTCGTATCTTTCTAAGTTTTGTATTGTACAAATTTATGCGATTATCGATGGTGACTTTCTTAATAATAATAATAATAATAATAAGCTTCATATATGCTGTTAATTTCACATTACACTTACTAAATCCTGTGTTTTTTTTTTTCCTTTTTCCATTGTGTTCTATATTCCTTTTTTCCATTGTGTTCCATAATTAATGTTATAAGATTCCATAGTTGTATTACTGATATCAAAATCGTAATCAAAATAGTCATTATCTAAAACTTCACTATGATTTGATTTGTCTTGATTTTTTCTTAGAGGTTATGTAGATTAGTGAAATAAATGCTTTTATTTTACTTGTGAAAAAAAAAATTCGAAATTAGGAAATATGATCTGTCTAAAGTTATTAGTTTATTCTTATTAATGAAAAAATACAAAGAATTTCATCAATTAAAGTTTATTCTAGTTTGATCATAATGTAATTGTGTAATTTGATTTTGTACTTTATGGAGGAGATTAATGAAGTTGGCTTTTTATTTATTTGTAAGGAGCCCTCTTCTATTGAACATATTTAATAATTGAAAGACATCCTTTTTGATACTTGGAGTTTTCTTACATTTTCATAATGTGTACACGGTTTCACTTCAAGAAATATTTCTAATGCGACTCATGCTTCTCTTACGATTGTGCCTTGATTAATGTTCTCTAATATTGTAAACATCTATCTTAATTTGCAATGGAGCCATGTAGTCTGTTTTCTCAATTCAACAAATTCTCAATTAATTCTCGAACTTGCTAGTTCATAACAAAGCTTTGGAATATTGTATATTTTCTTTTATCCTTTTTAAGTATAGTCTCTTTGGTGGTAAATCCTTGGCTCACTTATTGAATGGTTCAATGTTGAAGGATTTACTTTTTATTTGCCCAACCATATGGCATCCTACATCATTTATTTGTTCCTTAATAGATATGGATAATTGAAAGACATTTATTGTGTTCCATGTTTTCTTTTCCTCTTATAAAGGAGATGCCTTGTTCAGATGACAAAGACCATACACATTTCTACATCATGATGAAAGAATGAGAAACAATGTAATATTGGTGATTATTTTATTATGTCCTTATTTATATATTCTCTAGAAATAATTTATGAAACCTTAAAAGTATAAATTTCTTTTTTCTTTTTTTTTTAACCATGAGCATTGATTGCATCACATCGGCTCAGTCCTTTCAGACTAACAATTATTCTTGTGCTTTTGGGTATGTTCTCTCTCTCTCTCTATATATATAATATACACATGCACATGCACATATATATATATGTTTATCTTCTTGTCAGTTGTATTTCATCGTGGTGTGGGCACTAATAATAAAATATATTTTGCAAAATTTTACGCCACTAATAGAACCAAACGAAAACTAACAACTTTTCATTTTTGATTTGAAGTTTGTACCAAAAACAATGTTGAAGCAAGTGCAATTATCTTTAGACATATTTTGTAGCTTCTACTTCTATTTTCTCTAGTCTAATGTATTTCTCATGTATGTGAATGATTTTATCAATAATCTTGTCTCATCATCTTTCTAAGAAATCAATATAGAATGTTTAAGAGCATGTTTTTCTATAACCTCTCTTGCTTAATTATTCAATTGAACATAGTTCAAGGCCATATAAATTGTTATGGATGAGATAAAGGGATATCAAAATTTTGCTACTCTATTTTTCCTTAGTAGAATGTACGTGTCTTCCTAAGACAATATGGCATATGAAATCGTTCATATAAAAATGCACCAATTGTGGGTGACTTCTTGGTTTTCAACTTTGCTTTATGAACATGGAGGTATGACTAGTGTAGGTAAGGTTACTGCTAGTGATCGATTACATACTATTCGTATTATGGTCAATTTGGGATATCACTTGATCTAATGACACATGTATGGATGTAATGGAGAGATCCATGAGAGGAGGAACAAATAAACTCAATCACTTGTATACATGTGCCAGAAGAAGAAGCGTTGGTTTTCTAAATGTTCTTGCTTCATTCTACACTAAGTAGCTTATTTGATCTTTCATGAAGTAACTTTAGCAAAACTTCCATGTTTGTCTAAAACTAGCCAATGCTCATAATGATCCAAATGATAGGAGGACCCTCTTGTATATAAATTTTAGGAACAAGCTTCAGTCATTGGGTTATATTGAGATGGATGGCTGAGACCTAGCATTACTGACAACCATCAGATGGCCTTAGATGATCTAGCAATTAGAATTCACTCCTTCTTTCATATGGACCATGAGCTTAGGCCTTGAGTTTTGGATAAGCCTAGTGGCTTGTAATAAAAGAATATAAGCTTATTAATAATAAAACAAGTCCATAGCTCTTATTTAAGTCCAAATAACTCATTTTGAGGTTGAACAAAGTCCAAATGAGCTTAGAGAGACTTCTTTCAAGCCATTTTTTGCACACAAATCAATTGAGTAAGGCTAAGAGCAGAATAATTAGTCCATCGATTCCTATTTCAAGCTTACCAAGTACATCTCCCTAAAACATTCCTATTTAGCCCTTTTTTCCTAGACTTTATCACTAGCTTATTAAATCAATCCATAGCATTAAATTAGACCAAAAGCCCAATTATTGAAATGACCCTCTATAACTAGATGTGAACAATTTCAGTTATTACTTTTAACTACAGATCTTCTTTGTTTATTATTTGGATAAAAATGTGTATATGTACTATTTTGTTTTTCATTTATGGCTTTGGTTGATTTTTACCTTATTTGTATCTAAGGTTAGTGATACATTTCCAAAAGTTCATAATGGCTATGAGTTGGTCAAATGCCTTATAGAATTGGGTTAGATGAATTTATGAATACTAAATTTGTTAATCCTAATAATGGAAAAGTCATATGTCTATGTAAAAGGTATAGAAATATTATGTGGGCTACTAAGAGGGATGCAAAAGTACAATTGTTATGTGATGGGTTTATGAAAGGTTATATGTATTGGATTTCCTGTAGAGAAGGTTCTTCATGTAATCCACCCATCACTACTAACCAAAGCAATTATGTTTTTAACATTGTGGATAACACTAATATTATGTTCAATAAGGCATTTGAAACCTATGCTACTAACATAAGCAAAGATGGGAACATTAATGTTGATATGGATAATAAATTAAATATATAAGAGGATGCATTTTACAAGTTGGTCAGAGATGCTTAATAGGAAGTATACCGGGTTGCATAAAGTTCTTAGTATTATCCTTTGTGATGTGATTGCTATACATTAAATGTAAAAATATATGGAGTGATGAATTAGTGACTAAATTACTTGAGTTCTTAAATGAAGCATTATTAGAAGGTGAAAAATTTCCACATTCATATTATGAGGCAAAAAAAAAAAATGGTTGGAGATTTGGGACTTAACTATAAAATAATTTACACATGCCAAATGATTGTCTTTTATATTGGAAGGAGTATGAACAAGATAATGAATGCCACGTTTATAAATTGCTAAGGTATGTTAGGATCGAAAATGATCTACATGAAGTAGCAAATTCATCTAACAAGTATAAAGAGATTCCAACAAAGGTATTGTGGCATTTTCCTTTAATCCCAAAGCTCCAGAGGTTGTTCATGTCATCAAAAACATCATCATAAACATCATCATTTATGAGATGACATAAAAAGAATCAAGTAAAAGATGGCTATATGAGGCATCCTATAAATTCTTTAGCTTGGAAAACATTTGATTACTATAATAGCTACTTTACTAAGGATCTAAGAAATGTTAGGCTATAATTAGCATGCAATGGATTTAATACATTTAAAAATATCAGTGTTTCGCGTAGCACATGGCCCTCCTTAAACATGTACGAAGAAATAATATTTTATGTTATAATTGCTTATATCAAGGCTTCAACTCCTGAAAACAACATTAATATGTAGCTACAACTATTAGTTAAAGAGCTTAAAGAATTATGGTATCATGCGGTGAACACTTATGATGTATCTATCAAGCAAAATTTGCCAATGCTGACAGTTAGTGATTTCCCTACTTATGCTAATCTATCTAGACGAAGTACTAAGGGTGAGCTAGCCTATTCTTCATGCCATAACTATAAGCACACATGTTATAAATAGCTAAAATTTAGTGGTAATATTGTTATATGAGTCATCGTTGCTTTCTTGATGCAATTAATCCTTGCCATAAAGATAAACACTCATTTGATGGATCAAAAGAACACAAGATAACTATACCTCAATAGAGTGGAGAAATGATATTGGCTATGTTAGATGGGTATGATTATACATTTGGAAAATTAGTTAATTATAATCCTAAATTACCATTTAATTAAAAAAAAAGAAGTACATTCCTTAAGCACCTTATTAGAAGGACAATTTATTAAGACATAACCTCAATGCTATGTATGTAGAGAAGAATTTATCTAATAATATTATTGGGACACTATTAAATATTGATAGGAAGTCAAAGGATCATTTGAAAGCACATCATGACTTACAATATATGTAGATTAAACTCGAGCTTCACCTCATTAAGTATCCATCTAGCCAAATATACTTACCACCTTCATGTTTTTCATTGAATAAGCACGATAAGGACATATTTCTTAATGTTTTGAAGAATGTTGAAGTTCCAGATGGTTATGCATCAAATATCTCTTGATGTGTACATCTAAAACCACATAAACTCAGTGGCCTTAAAAGCCATGATTGTCACATTTTAATGCAACAATTTCTTTTATTAGCCTTATACAAGGTTTTGCCAAAGCGTGTTCGATTAACATCGATTGAACTACGCAATTTCTATAAAGGATTGTGTGCAAAAGTACTTCATCTATGTAATCTCACTAGATTGGAATTTCAAATCATAAAAACACTTTGTCAACTTGAGAAGTATTTTCCTCCATCATTTTTAGATATCATGGTTCATTTGCCAATACATTTGGCTTCTAAGGCTTTGATAAGGGGCCCAATATAATATTGTTGGATGTATCCAGTTGAGTGGTATTATCTTCATTAAAGTCATATGTACGCAAGAGAGGTTGACTCGAGGGTTCAATTGTAGAAGGTTACTTGATAAAAGAATGTATAACATTTTGCTCTGGGTATTTAGAGTATATTGAGACTAAGCTTAATCAACCCTCACGAAATTATGATGAACGTAGTGATCACACTATAGAGTTACAAATTTTTAAAATGCCTGGGCATCCATTTGAGAAGGAAACTATTGTAACATTAGATGGTAATACCTTATCAAAAGCACACTAGTAAGTGTTGCTCAATTATGATTCTATGTATCCTTTTATTAGGTAAGGATTTTGGTCACCTACACAACATTACCTATATATATATATATGTCAAGCTTGAATTTTTCCCAATTTTTTTTATTTATATTCCTTAATTCATTCAATATTAAACCATACTCGTTTAATATTAAACTTAGACTAAGAATTAAGAAAAATTAGATTTTTTTAGACATGAAAAGTTTAGAGTCGCAACCCAATCATGATTGAGGAAAAAATGAGTTCAGTTAAATCGATTGGGTAGATCAATTTTAACCTTACCACTAGTTTACTGGAAAAACTAATTTTGAAAACTAAAGGTTTTGGATTTAGGGGCTACCTTATTAAACTCTAATTAGGTACCATTTTTATCTTTTCAAAATTAATTTTTTCTTTTAAAATACCCTTTTAGCACAAGCACTAAATTTACAAAAATTAATAATAATAATAATAATTCTATTTACTAAAAAATTACAAATCAAATTTATTTACAAAATAGAAAATAAAAAGATTTCCCTATTTTAAGTGCCTACATACTCTCTAATAAAGATCAAACTTTCTATAGTTCATTTATAAAACTTTAGGTAAGTTAGTTGATTTCAATTTGAGAAAACAATTGTATTTAAGTTTCTTAACCATTTTAATTTACTTAAAAAATTTCTTAAAGGGTCATAAAGTGGGGTTTTTTATTTTTGAAAATTCTAAAATATTCCAATTTTGAAAAGGATTGATTTTATTTTATTTTTGTTATTAAATGAATTTTCTAAGTGATAAAATGTTTTCACTTTTTATTATTATTTATTTATTTTATTTTTATTATTTATTATTTTTTGACCAAAGCATAAAATAAATAAATAAAACAAAACTGGCCTTTCCTTTCCTTCTCTCTCTTTTTTAAATCTTTTTCTCCTTTTTTTTCTTCTTTTTCTTTACCTTTTCTTTCTTTTTCTTTCAATTTTTTAATTTTTTTTTACAATAATACAAATAAGGAAAAAAAAAAGAATACATTAAAAGAGAAAAAAAATGGGTCAAACCAATTTAAATCAAGGGTAGGTCAAATGATCTTTGGGTTGAGTAATTGAATCAATTCATGAGTCATCGAGCTAACCCAGTTTGATCTATGTACAGTATAGGCAAAGAGATAGAAAGAGGGAGAAAGAGAAGGGGGGAAGGGGTTAAGGGGCGAAACAGTGACCACTAGGACATGCTTTGGATGGTTTCAAACGATGAAGTAGGGAAGAGAATTTTAATGAGGTTTAGATTGGTAAAGGGAGGTGTACGACCAATGCTACAACGTTTGGAGGCTGTTTGAGTGGTGTTTGAATTTGGTGGCCAACAATGGTTGTTGGTTAGCAACGGTTAATGGTTGTTGGAGTGAAAGGACAGTGTGTATTAAGGTTTTCGAAGGTTGATGATGGTGGTGGTTGGCCTTAGGTCACAATGGTAAGGAGGGTTTCACGATGAGTGGTTGTAAGTCGAACCCTTGGTGGTCTTGAAGCTCTTAGTGGCATGATAAGGATGGATATGGGTAGCATTTCAAAGCTTAAGCCATGGGGAGTTCAACCGTAATGGTAGTTTTGTTAAATAATCACTACACAAAGGTAGCAATCTAGAGAGAGAGAGAGAAAGAGTTGAACCCTAAAGAGAGAAAGCTTGGGAAATGAAAGTTTGCCAGAATAGAGATGGAAGCTTGATCGTGAAATGATGTATGGGGGTAGCTTTTTATTGGTTTCTAAGCTCCAATATACTAGGAATGTACATTAACAACCAAATCGACTATTCATGACCTAGATTGTAAAATCTTTAAATTTGGAAAAATTAAGTTGATTTTGCGTGTTATTTGAGTGTGAATGTTGATAAACTTACTCAAGAGACACCATGAAAGCTTTGATTTCTTTCCTTGAATTCTCAGAATAAAAAATCTTAGAGTTGCTAAAATCTTGGTTTATGACTTTTTCTCAATATCAAGCTTCAATTTGGAAGCTCAAATGTACAAATATCAATGTGTTTGTTATCCTAATTCAAAGTAAGTCGTGCCTAGAACATGGATACAACATTTAATCGCATGTGGAAATCTTATGAAAGATTATGGCAAGTAAGGGGTGTAAGCAATGTTCATGAGAGAAAGGAAGGGAAATCAATGGAAAAGGAAGGAAAGAGAAAAAGAAATGAAAAAAAAATGCTAATATGGCACTATGTCAACTACACGACCGAGTTAGATGTTGCTACGTATCATAGCACACCCAATAGTTGCTCAACACATAGCTGTTTGCAGACATAAAATGAAAAAGGCACAAAGTGGTTTGTGTTAGAATTGAACCCCAAACCTCATATTATCTCCAAGTGCTAAGACCAAGTGTTAAATTAGATAAGCAGTTGGCTCGTGTTTTGTTAACTTATGAAACTAAAATATACTTAAACAATATGGACACTTAACTTTCTTTAAACGATAACTACCTAAAATAAACTAATCTATCTAAAGAATCAACATAATCTTAAATTTCTATTTTTCTTAAAAATATTTTATTTGTCTAAAAAAAACTATTTTTCTTATTTAAGTTAACATAAATAAGCCAAGGAGTCTATCTCCTCAAATCACTATCAAAATTCCTCAATGGAAAATCAAAGTCTCTAATACAAATATAACAAATCCATAAACTCCAAGTATCATCCAATTGCCATCAATTCTCATTATTCAACTCAATGCTAATCATAATAAAAGTAAAGGCACTCAACTCCCTCCTCCTCTTGAACATCATCAACATAAGGCTCCTCATAAATAACATAGCCATCATAACTAAAACCTAAAAGAAGTAAAGAGTGAAATAACCTCAATATGGAGTGCACAAACATATATAGCTACCAAACCAATTCATGCATAATGCAAAGGAAATATACAATAAGTTATTATCTTGAACTTTAAGCAGACAAACAACAAAGAGCCACTCATGACCTTACCACATGATGACCTTATACATACATCGGTATAATATAGATATATAAGTTTTTTCTTTAGAGTGCTTTAAGCCCAGAGTCTAGAGTTCTTGAAACCTAATTCTAGTTGTATTGTCCCATATGGATGTCCATCGGAGAAACCTCACATGTAAACTATAATACCTTCTGAGGGAACTACCATTGCGAGCCCTTAAGACGAGCTAATCAAGTACAACCAACAAATATTATGCTAAATATATATTAGTCCAATTCACTTTATCACTATCCTAATAAGCACCATGTACCTAAATAGATAAATAGGGCCGAAACTAGACCTAAATAATGATAAAAAGGGGTAGCCTTCGCAAGAGAACTTGATAATAGAATCAATAGGCTAGTTTTAGTTACTCTCTATAACCATACCAAGGACATACAACTTAGTCTCCAATCATCTTATCCATACTCCTCAATATCATGCTATACCATCTTAAATTCAACTTCTCAAGGCCACAACTTCTATTGCACAAGTTACTAGTTAATTTGAATCTAAAAGAGTTGAACCCCACAATCATCACCAACTAGCTCCTCAACATACTTTGAGTAACTTTAACAAGTCAAATACCAAAGGTAACTCATGTTCACTTGATGAGATTGCAACTTAAACATTAAATTCTAAATGATCACTTAAGAAATCGATAAACTTAGAGAACTAAGTCATCTTAACAAGTTGAAACACAAAGTAAGTTTAGATGGATGACTAGTCAGTTGTATTCTAAATAGACGTGCTCTCTTCAGCTAGGACTTGATTGGCTTAGGGAACTTCTATTGGTTTGGTGTCTTCTTTGGTGCTGGATCTTTAACCACATTAAGGCATTCATATGTCTATTCCTGAATGATGCCTTCCTCCTTAACACCGACGTCTTCCTCTTCATCATCAACATTCTCTTCATAACTATCGATGTTAGCAAAGTTAAGACAATAGAGGTCATAGTCTAGAAGCATCTTTAATACTTCTTCCTTAGCCAACTAAACCCCTTTGAGCAACTTCTTTTGAAGAATATTATCGTAGCACTTGC
The DNA here is from genome assembly GCA_024138005.1 of Lumnitzera racemosa. Taxonomy (NCBI): domain Eukaryota; kingdom Viridiplantae; phylum Streptophyta; class Magnoliopsida; order Myrtales; family Combretaceae; genus Lumnitzera; species Lumnitzera racemosa. The sequence continues at coordinate 10,683,905 of JAMXBC010000009.1, read as the reverse complement.
TCGACATCACAATCTTTAAAGCTTCTTGTATAAAGATCTTTGGCCTAGAGGCCTACTCCAGCTTGAAATTTCAACCTTGTTGACAAGAGGAGTAATCTTTAAGTTGCTTAATCTCATCTTTCAAAGTACCCTCCTTCTCGCTCAAGGAGGCATAGGATTGGCTAAGTTTCCAACACCTTTTCTTTCATTCTTGGAGCTAAACTCTAAGATCCTCTACCTCCTTACTAAGCTTTCAATGTGAGAAGCTCCTCCAACACCTCTTTGTAAGCATTATGTTTAGCCGCTAATAAGTCCTTTACTTTCTCCACCTCCATCTCAATAGAGATCCTTGCTTTCTTGGTAGCAATTGTTTCCATTCTAGAAGCATTTTATGCTTCCTCAACCCTTTGCAAATCACAAAAAAATAAAGTGAGATGTGAGGTAGACTATATATTAGAAGGATAGGTTAGCACTTACTCTTTGCATCTTAGCTTCGGATTCCTCAATGACTATTAGAATGTGCCCGTCAACTTATAAAAGTATAAGTTAACTACGTGAATATCAATATTTAGCATCAATTTAGACTTGCACTGTATAATATGGCAACAGTCATTGTCTAAACATTGGTTTAGCCCACCTAATATGTTACTATAGGATCGCCCAATCCTAGGAAGGATAACACCTTTCATCAAAGCGAAGCAAAATTGGAGGTCAAGATATGCTTATCCCATAAAAGGACAAAGTCATAAACTTGCTCCTTCCTCAACATCAAGGCAGTAAAGTGGATGCTAAAAGCATGCTCCCCTTAGGCTACAACAAGTATAAGTTGGCACGACTAGGGGTAAGTGGGGGTATACTGCTAAAGTTGTCATCAGCATTCAAAACATCACTAGAAGAGCTAAACTTCTTTTTCTTAGTGATAAGTGTTCACAAGCCTATTTGCCCTATCTTTTCTCCCTTTAAGGAGAGGTCACAATAAGAGAGGTAGAAGGCTTGACAGGAATGTTTTAGGTCACAACCTCTTGCCTTTGAGCATTTCCCTTTAAAGCTACTCCGGGAGGCTTCCTTATAGGTACCGACTTAGGCTTGCTCATCATGGCCTTCTTCTTCTTAACAGGCTTAAGATAAGCCCCCTATCCAGCAACCATCTTAACAACAAGTTGATACCTTCTTCTTCTTGGCCTTTGCTTAAGCCAAGAGCTTCCTTAGATCAACCTATTCTTGATCATGAGTCCAATATAAAGATAGATTCACAAATGGTATTGAACTAAGCTTAAAGGATGAAATTCCCCCATGAAATCTTAGATCGATACCTATTCTTGTCACCACCCAAGGGAAGGCCAAGTTGTGGTAGTATTATTGTGTATTACAGGAAGATTTGAGAACAATACCATACTAATCAAGAATATCATCGTACTATACAAAGCATCAACACAAACTCAGCTTCCATTGAGTGAATCGCATAAAGTAATATCAAAGTATGCACTTATAGACTAAATATTAAACTTAAATAACATAGTACTCGGGGATAAGTGACATTTCCCCAAAATAAGTCATATAGACAATAGCTAAAGATCAATAGTTCAAGCTACTACAAGTTTCAAAAGATAAAGTAACTACTAAAAAGTCTAAATATAATATAAATATTCGCTCATGCTCTCATCTTCCCTTTAGCATCCTAAAAGTTATTGGAACTAACCTTAGACATCTCATGGCCCGACTTTAGCCATAAGTCGTACTACAACAACAAACTATAAGGAGCTAAGCAGCAATTGCTTAGTGAGTAACCTTTTTATCCTACTAATAAGTAATTTACAAACAAGTTAATTAAACATGCATATGCAATGAAACAAACATATGAAATGCAACATTACATACAGCCTGTTAGTAACTGTATATAATATAATTTTACACCTACTATTACCCTAGGTTGGGAAGTATTTAAGGATGTTAGGACTCGACTCTACATTTATAGTCCAAATATAATCTCTCTTAGTAAACCAAAAGTAGTGGACATGACTCAGCCTTAAGGAGAAGGTGGCACTCCCTAAAGCTAAGCAGATCTCAAAAGTCAACGCAAGAACATATTGCATGGTACATCTCCCGCAATAATAATAACATAACATATAATAATAAATAGATCCAATATGCATGATCTCCCACTGCATTGTGTAGTACTAACACTTTTTTACAATAATGTAGAAGTATGCAATGCATGTCAAGTTTATTTAAAGGTCGATTAATTACTAATCCAATTTACAAGTGACCAACCAATATTTATAATAAATATTCCAGAGTGCTATCAACTACTGCAAGAGTTAATTTTTGGTTTTAATATATTATAGTATCTAAGCAAGCAATTGCAACCAATACAAGATATATTTAAATATTGTACTACATTTTAAGAAAATATAAAATAAGATAGGGGTCAGTATACTCACTCAGCTATAGTATCTATCAGTCCCAATGGCCTTCAATCAAGTCGATCTCTAGGTTTACGTCACTTGAAGATTATAATTAAAGTGCATAAGTATTATACTCTATACAACATAGTTACTCCTCATCCTAAACTTCCCATTTTTATTGCTTTTGTAATTTGGTCATAACTTCTTCATTTTAAGTCTGTTTTTAATAATCTTATAAATGTTTTCCATCATTTTCAAGTGTTATTTCATTTAGTGAGGTACTTTTAAGTTTTAGACTTATAAGAATTCGGTTTGGGTCAAACAAGTTTGTTGGTTAAAGGTGTTTGTTAGACTACTTTAGGGTTTGAGTCAAATCTTGGGTTTTAGGCTTAATTTTAACTGTCAAGCCTTACATTTGGTCTTTTTGGCTTGTATTTAGGTATGTTAAGTTAAACTTTCTGTCCAAATTCTATAGCTTTTAATTTGAGCCTTAATTTTACTCTCGTAGACCTAAATGGCCCCTTTTTGCTAGTTTTAGGCCTTAACTCATTACGAAGCCTATATGGGATAGTTTAAATGGGCTTTTAGACTTAATGGACCTTTAATATTTTATTTAATAAGCCCATTAACATAAGGATCAAATCTAGTCATTATTAGGCTCTATTTTTTTGTCCTTTTAGGGATTTTTAGGCCCAACTTGCATTTTAGAGCATTAAACCCATTTGTACTTATTATTTTTTGCCAAAGCCCATTAAAAATCTTAAGATCAGTCCATTATTAATTAAGTTCCAAATCTATTTCATTTCATTAATGGGGTTTCTAACATGATTCCTAAGGCCCTAACTATCAACTAAACTAATTTAGACCATTAACTCAATATTACCCTACTTAACTTGATTAATTGCATCTTAAATTGTACTTTATACTAATTAATCTTGTCATTATGCTAATTAATAAAAAATTATAGATTATTAAGCTCTTCAATGTTAGCGGCCAAGTAGGGTTTTGTAGGGTTTCTTCCACTTTTTCCATGTAATACTAGTGTGTTTTCTTAATTTAAGCCATATTTCTATTTGTTTCAAGCTATTATTATTATATGACATTGTGAAAACTAGATGTATACATGCTAAGGAGGGGGCGTCATAAGTGAGGAAACATGGTTTTTGAGCTTTTCTTGATGAGTTGATACTAAAACCTACTAGTCACTTAACTTTATTACATGTTAGTGTTACTACTCTAATTAATGAGCCTAGTTCATGCATTATTTCAACTCATTCTACATTATCCTACTCTAAGGTTCTAGTACATACATATACATGTTATTTTGAGAGTCTATAGTGTAGAAAGTACTTGTAAACTCTAAGGAAAAACAAAGGAAAACCAATTTTGATCACTTCAAGGAGTTAAGTGTGTTGGTCCTTTTCCTTTGTGTGTCACAAGCTATAGTGTGAATGGGTGTATGTTTGTGTCTTGACAAGGCAAGGGAGTGTGTAGGGGTGGCAAAGTGCTTAGTGGTTTGGTGAAGTAGTGAAGGTGGTGTGTTAGTTGGCAGTGGTGGTGCTATAATGGCCAAGGGGTGGCTTTTGTGGTTAGAGTTTAGAGAGTGATTTGTAAGAAATGAATCAAAGTAAAATCAAAAGAAAATGAGAGTAGGGACGGAGGAGTGGTTGGTGGCATAAGAGAGAGAGAGAGAGAGTAGAGGCAAATGTATGCCAAATTTGGTTAAGAGTATATGGTTCCCTATATGTACAAATATACCTTATTTGCTTTTATCCTTTTAGGGTATGATTTTGTCTCCAAAAGGACATTTTTCCTTTGACTACTAACTAATCCTCTTATCTTTTACTCTTAAGTATGCTTATCTTGTTGTTAATTAAAATCTAATGAGAGTTGGTTATAGGATCAAGGTGTAATTAAGGTAATTAACCGCGATTGAGTATAACTAAGCACATTAGGCATGGTTAAGGTGAATTTAAGGTTTAATTATACTTTATTACTTCAATTTGGTTAATTTATTTACCACATGCATGTACCTAGGATTTCTTAGGCTTTTGAGTCTATTTCTAATTATCGTATCATTTACGCATTCAAAAACTAGGGTTTTAGGTGATTGATGTACTTGTTTGTACTTAATGAAAGTTTTCACTACACAATTAGTTTTTTTTTCTTATTTTAAGGTTCAGTCATGCAATCAGGGTTTTAAGTAATTTATTAAGGTCTCATGTTTGTTTTAAGGTTTCTCGTATATTAGGGTTTCTAGGGTTTTACGTGTATAATTAGGGTTTTAAAGTTGTATTTTCTTTATGGTTTTCAATCTTCTTATTTAAGGTTTTTGACTTGCTCGTTAAGGTTTGGTTGTCTTATTTAGGATTTTGATCATCATATTCTATAGGTTCTAAGGATTATTCATTCACTCTCTTAACCAACTTTGTATTTTAGTCCAAAAACCCATAGGGTTTACAATTCCATTAACTCAATTCAACATAGTAGAGAAACTAAGTAATACCTTCTTCTTCTTCATCAGAGAAAATTGGTTCCCTCTTTTGTATCGATTGATTATCACCTTAGCATCCCAGAAGAAAAACTTCTTTCACTAAGCTTGTATCTTTTAAGCAACTCTCTCCTCATTATGAAAAGATTAATGTCATCTACATGAATAGCTTTTTACCAACTATTCTAAAAATCCAACCCAACTTTCAACCTTATTGACACAAACTTATCATGCCAGCTATGAATCATAGAATCTAAACCAATCAAAATTTCCCTTTTATATCAGGCTATAGCATAAAACCACTCATCATTATGTTGCTTTATTATAAGGAAATACTTAAATAACTCTACTGTGCAACTAACCTTTAATTCTTCACAAATTATCTTGAGGATACAAGGATCCTATAACTGTCCGGAGAAAACATATACGGTGCTACCTGAAAATAATTGTAAAAAATGCCTTTTAAAAGTCAAAGAATGACAAAACTTCATTGTGTAAATAGACAACCTGTTTGCTACCTTCTCCATCATCAAGATATACATCCTTCAAAAAAGCATCGATCCAGGTAAGCCTATCATACCTATCAATTATGTGGTTACAACTCAAAGCTGAGCCATCCTGACCATTAGAAGATATTGATCAATTCCATCAACTCATGGTGGCTTCTTTTTTTTTTTTTAGGGGTTAAGGGAGTAGCTTCAAAAGAAAGAGAACTAATTATCCTAGTCCTTACCATACCATCATTCTCAAAAGATTGTGAGAATTAAACATGAGAATGTAAGCTTAAAGGAGGAGTTTTGTAATGTTTGATTGAGGAAAAGCTTGTGGAAATTGTAGAAAAGTGAAAGAAGAGAGAGAGAGAGAGAGAGAAGTTGAGAAAGAAAAGTTAGGGTTGTTTATATTTGATAACCAAACTACACAGTTAATTAGATGTAGTAGAATATTGATCATTAAAATGACAAGACAATTGGCATATGCGCTTCAAGAGAAGAGAAAACAAAAAGGCATGACTCTTCAGTTGGAAGTTTTATTTTCTTTAAAGATAATTTGTCCCGAATAACACATCGCCCCTAATAACAATGTAGTTTACCCAAGTTTAACAGTTATGTTACCTTAAATCATAACATAAGTTCAGCCATTACATAGTTACATGTTTACTTAGCTAATATAAGGATTCGACTAAAATGCTACTCCCATACTCAACATGTTAACCATGGAGTTGGGGGTCAAATGTCGATAGTGGATTTTCATCCCTTAATCATATGCTTGGCCATCAACCTATTTCAAAAGATTTGATAATTGGCCATGAGTTCATGCCTTTAACTAATTTCTAGCACATATGACCACTTGGTCGGTAATTGAGCCATGATGAGCTGTTGACCTCTTGTTTGAGGTTTAATAGCTCTATGCTTATCACCCAATCAATATTACTAGAGGCTTAATCATCAAGGTACGGTTCATGAAGACTTAAATATTCAAATGAGGGCAGCAACGATTCAATAGTTACCTAAACAACAACTGCTCAACCACTCACTTCTCCAACAATTAACACATAACTAAACTTAATAAGTGCCATATGTCATTGGTGGTTCAACTGCTAAAACTTCAATTATCAAACAAAAGCCTATAATAATGGAAGCATAACAACTGTAAGAACTCTCTTGAAACTCTGTTTACTCAAGCACCCATTTACTTTACACTCAAACACTTATCTAACTTAAGCACCAGAGTAGTTACATCAAACTACCCACCATACCCTAAAGCCTTTTTTCTTCTCTCTTGTAAGATTATTAAGTATAACTAATTTCTAACAACAAGTTTGATAACACCCAATAAAATAATTTTTTTCATTCCATTACAAGTTATAATCAATTTAATCTCACAAATGGTACCTAAACTTTGACAAAATCAAGCTACTAACTATATTTTCAAAAGATCAACTTGCTACCTAATTAATTCATCTTCGCTACTTGAACTAATGGATATAAGGACGAATAAGGAATTTACTTATGGTTGCTAGCGAGCCAAACAACCCTTTTTCTAAAATGGATTGCTACGTATTTCACCTCAAGCAACCATTAGAACTACCCTAGGGCTAGAGTTGACCAATAGGTAACCTAATGGGGGATCATGCAACTCCATATAGGTGGTTGCCGATAGCTCCTAGCCTTAGGATAGCAAGAACATCCAACCATGGTTCATCCTTATGTCCATATCAATAGATGGACTTAATAGAGTTAATTTTGGTAGTAAAAATGATTAAAAAAACTTTAATTAGGTAGTAAATTAATCTTTTCAAAACACATGAAATAAATTACACATTTTAAATGAAGTTAAGTACCACTTATGACATTAACCTGTTGTAATCTCCTATAAAAAAATTTAAATGATGAACAATTTCACTAATAGCAAAAATATAAACATCCTTGAAACAAGCTAATAATTCAAAGTGATTTTGATATAATCTTTACATCCTCTATCTTATAGTGCATCAATGCTCATAAAATGATACTTAAGATATAACAATCATACATAGCACAAATATTAGATATCCTTAAGAATGATATAATTATGATTACTACTTTTCGAATTGAGATAATCTAGATAACCATCTTTAAATCTACGAACTCCCTTTGATTAGAGAGGATATTTAACTAAAATAGGAAATTTTTTAACAAAAATTTATTTATAAAAGCAAAGGACTACAAATCACTTGACATTAAGGGAACTCACAATCTATTTATTTGTATTATCTATATAGGTAAACATAAGGGACTGATCAAGAAGGACGAATTCTTGTCACTAAGTCTTACCATGTAAAAGAGGTTGAACATCTAACAACATTGCAACATTTGTGTCAACTTCAGGCTTAGTTGATGCTGATCTAAAGCTGTCTTGATATTGAACTTGCACACAATTTTCTTCACTTTCTTGGATATTAGGCAAGTGTGGTAGCTTTTTTATCATCTCCAATTCTACAACTACTTCTCTCATAGCAGGTCGATTCCTTCCATGTAAGTGCAAACATCTTATTGCAAGATTAGCAACATTAACAATTTCTTCTCCTTGCCATGATTTGAAACTTCAGCATCTAAGATATTGAATAAATTACCATTTTCCATTGCATCAATAAAGTATGTAGCTAGCATTATACCTTCATCCATCCTCTTGTAGAAATAGGCTTTTGTCTTGTTAAAAGCTCAACAAGTACCACCCCAAAACTATATACATCACTCTTGTTTGTAAATTGGTTTGTTTGGAGGAACTCTGGATCAACGTATCCAATAGTTCCATATATTAATGTGGTCACATGGGTTTGATCAAGAGAGATCAATCGTGATGTGCCAAAGTCTGCTATCTTTGCTTGATAGTTTTCATTTAGGAGTATGTTTGTCGACTTGATATCTCTATGATATACAGGCATTGAAGCTGCTGAGTGTAAATAGAAAAGCGCTCCTGCAATTTCAATTGCAAGCTGCAAACGCATTTCCCATGACACTACATCCTCCTTCTTTGATTCATGAAGGTATTCATAAAGATTTCCATTTGGTATGAACTTATACACGAGGAGAGGAATTTCAGTTTCCAAACAACAACCCAATAGTTGAACAATATTTCTATGACTAATTTGTGTCAGAATTATAACCTCATTAATAAATTGCTCAACTTTTTCTTCATCTATGACAAGAGCTTTCTTTATTGCCACAATTCTTCCATCTGTTAGCATTCCTTTGTAGACAGTTCCTTGGCCACCTTTTCCTAGGATCCTATTTTTACTAAAATTTTCAGTAGCCATTTGCATCTCTTTTTCATTAAATAGTTTACCTTTTTGAACATTTCCTTTAGATGACAATAATTGCTGTTGTAGTATGAGTCCTCCATTTCTCTTAAAATACTTTTCTTTAAGCTTCTTTTCTTTTCTCTTCTTAAACACTCGATATAGCCACCATCCTAAGAAAACTAAGAGAAGTGCTCCTAAACCAGAGCTAATAGCTACACAAAAAAAAAGGGAAAATAATGAACTCATGAAATCATTTTTGCAATTTGTATTGATTTTTTTGGTGTAATGGGAAAAACATATGTCTAAATTTATTTGTTTTGTCTTCTAAAGGATATTTATGAAAGAGGGATGAAAGCATTTACTCGTTTCTTTTTTCTTTCTCCAACCTAAATTTGAGTGCCTTTTATGGGGTCGCACACATCCTCTTATAGGTGAAAACTAAATTTGATGGCCTTTTTTTTCCTTTTATTATTACTTTTTTTTTTGTTTCATTAAACAAAGAAATAAAGACAATTGTGCCAAAATATGAAGATAGATTGAGTTAGAATGGAAGAGTAGAGGAATAATAAGAGTAGGTTAGATAATCTTAGTTAGCTAATCTATGATTCCTATCAATTTAAGTTTACCAAAGAATGAAAGGAATATAATTTTAAAAAAATTGATTGATTAAAGCTCCTTTTGATTCATTAAAGTATATCCTAAATATATCCCTTTGAAAAACTTTATATGACTAAACTATGATTTCATAAAACCGAAATCACCTATTTCACCAAGCTTATTTAAATGTCATTTTCATATTCCAATTCAAACTTACATGAATCAGGGTATATTCTCTCTTCCTTTCTTTTCTTTTTTTTCCCTTAACAAGCATACATAGAGTTAGGTGACATGCTTTTAGGCTTGTATTTTGAGGGATTTCTTAAAGTCTATACATGATAATCCCAACTAGAGGAGCCATTTATATGCTTTATCTCTAGATTTCTTTATATTTCTTTAGCATAAGTTTTAATTGTTCTAGGTTATTGCTATTCATTCTTCTTGTTTTCTATGTTCTTCAATTGTAAATAAGGTTATGTAAGTAGCAAAAATATTTTAAATTAATGAAAATACATATTTAGTCATAATATTGTTGCTACTATTGGGGTTATACATTTTGATGTTCTTAATGCTTTTAGAAGCAATTGACCACTTCAAAAAGATTCATGAAATCATTAGTGATTTTGAAACAACAGTTATAATTTAGATTAAGCAAAACATATCATTAGTTGGTGAAGGATATAAATACATACACATACACATGTATGTATAAACTAATATGTTTATGAGCTCCTTATTTTTCCTAAGAGCTTAACATGCTCACAAAACACCAATTAGTCATCCAAATATAGGTTAGTGAACTTAGTAGATGGACATATTGAAACTTAAATTATTAAATGAACTTATTAAATTCAATTGTTTACACTACCATCAATGATTGTGATTCCATCATTTCTAATGCATGATAGTTACAGTTTTAGTTAGTGTTTCAGTTTAAATTTGCTTAATTTTGAATTTAATAGTTTTTTATACTCAATTTTTTTTTATTCTAACTAGTTTTAGGCATGGTTTCATGGGAATAGTCATTCCTTGTGAGATTAACACATGTAATCTAAATAAACCATTTTTATATATCTTATTGGAGTTATATAGTGTTTGATTTGCATGTTTTGAAAACATTATGTTTTAAGGCTATTTTTATGGTCTCCTTTCTATTTTTTATTTTTGTTTAAATCTAAAAATTAGTTAAATGCCTTTTAGGGATTTTATTATAATTATGGTCACAAAATCAAGTGAAAATTAACTTAAAAGATAAAAATTTCCATACTCCTATGGCATAGAATCGAAGAAAAGGTTTGATTTATTAGAACAAAATACTCATAATTAGTTTATTATGGTATACTAAAAAATGGAGGGTGAACAAGAGATTTTCATCTTATATAAAACTATATTTTAAGAAACTACTAAGCCCTTTTAAATTATGCATACATACATACTTATATATATGTATACAATTGATGCTTCATAACATTTGTCTTAAAAAGTAAATTATTCGGGATTTCTAAGGAAAAATAGTACATCAACAACTCCTTCACTTCACTACACGAAATAAGAAGGAATGGAATTAGGATTTTTAAAGAATGGAATAAGCGGGGAATGCTAATTACAATGTTTAGTTAAATCAAAAGAGTACTAAGAATGAACTCATGATAGGAATTAAAAGTATAGTTTTACCTTCATCTTTTTCCTTTCTATTTTTCTCTCTCTCATTCATCTCTACCTTCATCTATTTCACCTATTTTATGATCAAACTTATTCTTTGAATACAAGAATTACAAAGGCTCACGACTTCATAACCTACTCATTGCTTTCTCCTTATCCTCATCAACAACAACGAATAACTCTAAAACCTAACCCTAATTGAACCAATGAATTTTATATCCATCTATCGTACTAATTTGAGATATCACTAGTGGTGTCCATTTGAGTAATAAGAAAAGGAGAGTGAGTTTTAGAGTACTATACACTACGGGATATAAGAGATTAGACTGTGGAGAACAAAAGGCTCAGTAGCAAAATGAAAGCGTTAGTAAGGAAAGACATGGCTAATGAAGAGAGAGAGGATTTGACGAAAGAGAGAGAAAGTTACGGTGCATTTGAGAGAGAGAGTTAGGAAAGAAGGTCAAAATAGCGGGAGAAGAGTTCTGAACAAAGTTGAGAGTCAAGGAGACGGATGAAGGCAAAGAGGTGCTTAACTCATAGAGGTAAGATAGCCAAAGAAGATGGCGGTGCGAGTGGTGCATTAGAGTTGATGATGGTGTTGGTCTAATGAAGACAAGGGTAAGTGATGTCTGTTTTGCTTGGAATCCCAATATATGGCTCCATGCAGGGAATCCCAATTCTATGCTTTCCCATAATAACAATTTTGTAGAAATTGTAAATTGTAATTCAATGAATTGGACATTATAATAAGGAGAAAGTGAAGGAATAAAGAGGCAATGTAATTGTCATTTCTTAAGTAAACGAGCTATAAATTTTCTTAAAAAGAAAAGTTATAAAGCATAACTAAAATTGAAATGAAAAAAAAATTATTGATTCCATAGAAAGTAGGAAGATGGATTTGTTGGTGAGGTAATGGCAAAAGAAAACTTCTTACAATAATAACATTTCTTAATTACATGCTTACGATGTTCTTTATCAAATGGATAGTTACGTTTACTCATAAAAGATATTATATATATATATATCAAAGAAATAAGAAACATGGTTCAATTGTCATACTCTTCCTACTATGGTGATATGATTCTAAAAATTATATGTTAGGAATAAAAATTTACTTAAACTACTCAAGAATAATTAATATATAATTATGAATACACTCTCAAAACTATAGGTTAAGTCTGTATGAACCTTTAAAACTCTTAAAACATGACTTTCAAAAGTTTATACATAATTTCCAAAAGCATTGAGGTACTATAGTTAATGATCATCTTAGAACTTCAATGACAATTTAAAGGTATGCATTCATTTTCGAAAGTTATAGAGATATAGAAAATGTACTTTAAAGTTTTAGGGATCAATTCACATCTAACAAATAGTTTCGAAATGTATTTTGAAACTTTGCTAGTGATAAAAAAACAATAACATTCACTAAATCAAGTTGGAGATATAAAACTCATCAATCTAACAAATAGTTTTAGAATGTATTTGAAACTTGCCTAGTGATTAAGAAAACAATAACATTCACTAAATCAACATAAATAGAGATATAAAATTCATTTATCTAGAATTATTGAAATCCTTTCAAATTTATAAATTTGAACGTTTTAACATTGTATATAATTATTTCCTTGAGATAGGTTGGATGTCTTGCATTTTAAAATCGACATTGGATTTCGGCTTTTGTACAACACCATTATTTATTTTTATACATCACTTCACTTCGTTATCAATTTGAGTTACATTGTCATGTAGCAATTTAATATCATACTCTTTATAGTTAGATAGTTCTATAGATAATATAAAACTAATGTACATAAAGTACTTTCGATCATCTCTTAACTACTTAATACTTATGATTCCTTTTAAGTATTTTTCATTTGTGCAATCTAATGTGAAGATTGTATTATATAAAACTAATGAATTTCAAGCTTATTTGTAATAGTATATAATTCCTCGTATGTTATTCTTTTCAACTCTATTGTAAAAAAATATAAAAATAAAGTTTACAGGAATCGTATTAAGTTGAATACATTATTCTTTTAAAAAAATGCAATTGCAAGTGACATGAATAAAACTTAAAGTTGGGGCTGCAGGAAAGGATGGAATGACAATGTAAAAGATAATGAATAACCAACTAAGTATCCAACCCTACCTTTCTATATTAAATTGAGATTGAAAGAGAAATGAATGAAACTTCAATGCATGATTATGGGGCTTTTTTTTTTTTTTTCCAAAGTGAAGCCTGGAATAGCATAGATTAAAAATGGAGCCTAATTTTAAATGGTTTAGAGTCACGGACCTATCAAGACGAGTTTCAATGTCTTCCTTGGATCAACACAACGGAATGACCCTGGAGTATTTATACATCTCTTGGATGACGAACAGTCATCGCTCCTATCTTCACATTCATTAATATCTGATTTAGAGTATGACATATAGAGTCAGTGTAGCATCCATCTATTCTAAAATAATTTAAGTCATTTCTAGTTGAAATAAGAGGAGGAGGAACGATATCATTATTATAGACGCGACTGTCTTATTAGAAACTAACATAATTACATTCACACCATCATTTAGTGTTTCTAAAAAGTAATTCGTATTTTGATGGAAATGAAATAAATAACAATAATACAAGGAAAAAAGAGAATTACTTGTCGGATATAAATGGAAGGTTTACAAAGAAATAATTTTGTTATGACTCTATACTCTTTGATGAACACGGATACATTAACAGTCTTTGTTAGTATACTTCTAGAACTTGGCGCTTCTTATGCTTTGTTTGGAAACCAAAAAAAAAAAGGAAAAAGAAGGAAGAGTTGAATTGAATTGAATGGATGAAAGTATAAAAATGAAGTAAATATGAATTCCATTTCTTAACTGGACTTGAAGGGTGTAGGTGGAAGAATGTGAAGGGAAATTTTTTCTTTCTAATATCTTTGGTATTGTAAACATAAAAGGAAGAGATATTTAATTTTCATTAGTCTAAAGCACTCATAATATTGCATGTCACTTTTATGTACAATTTTTATGGCTAATTTAGTAAATTTACAATATTTGCCGCTAAATCCTGAAGGAAGGTTTCAATCGTGGCCGGTTACTTTAATAATAGAAAATGATTTATTCTTTTTTTAAAAGAAAATTATTTTCTTATCTATTAGCATGTTCTATTAAAAAAATTAATATCGATTGCCGTTGTATGCTTTTCCCAGAATCATTAAGGTCAAAAACTCCTAATAATAGCTATACTTTTTGAGATTTTAATACGGTAATATATATATTGTAAACTTAATTTCGAGTATCCATTATTAACAAATATTCAAACAAAAAGAAATCCAAGAAGTATTTTCCCTCACACAAACACATGCTTAGTTACACTTCCTATTAAACCCTTGCCGCACATCCACTAAGATACGGACATGGAAAAAAGAAAGAAGTTTCTATAGAAAGCGAGACACATCATACCTTGACATCCATCTATCTCGTAAGGGTTGCCTTCATAACCTAATCGGCAGTAGCACATCAATCTCATGGTGCCATTTCCCGTCAACAAAGAGGGCAAGCACCTATACTTATCGTGTGGATCATACGTTGCCGTCGGATCGTACAATGATTTTGCAAGATCAGTATCATTTGTGATTCCCCATTGTAGTTCTACGGGGAAATATCCTTCCATTTTCACCGAGTCCAGATCTGTATATGAGGAACGAGACAACCACGATTCACTGGCCAGGAAAGCATAGTTGCATTTCGGGTCACCCCTAGAATTGTTGAAATCCACAGACAGCGTCTGTAGATAGGAGGGTACTGCGGTTTGGCAGCAGCTGTCATAGCCAGAACAAGTACTATTGCTACTGAAGTTGCCTCCATCACATTCGACCTCGCAACCCTCGAATGAATAGTTGTTCTTTATCTGGGCACCAACGTCGCAGCCAACAGCAGCGAAGACATTGTATAGGGATGAGAAGGTGAATGGGCTTCCTTGTAGGCTCGGAGGCGGTTGACTAGTCGCTTTAGAGGGGCAATCGGAATCATTTGAATATATAATCGGAAACTTGACGGTAACATTTGGATATGAAAGGTATTGATCAGTCCTTGTATACGTAGGAAGCGAAATATTAAGCACCCGCAAGTCGAGCTTCGTTAGAAAAGGGATGCTTTTCCGGCAATCTATCTCGAACCACTTATCCAAATAACACTCGGACTTACCCATTCCAAACGGAAAGGGAATTGTTATGCTTCCGCAATTATCAGAACAACTGGGCCTTGACATCATCCTAGAAGATGCAGCTCCTGCATCATTCATCAAGAAACATAGGAGGAGGAGCAAATGCAAAACGAGGATATCTAACAGCAAAATACTTTTATCCATATGATTTATGTTTTGTTATCGAACCCAAGTAGGACTATCGCTATGGGCTATGGAGGGTTTGATATGATTGGTTCTGAAGCCAGAGGAGATAATGTTACTATTTAAAGAAGAAGCCTGCCACTACTTTTCCATGGAAAATTAAGTTTAGTGCATGTGCGTGGAAACTTCACCTTCATTAAAAAAAAATAATAATGTAGAAATATGAGAATAACAAAAAGAAAAGTTTTCCTTTTATTTTCCTCAGACTTTTTGCATTTGTCTTTTTTTTTTTTAAATTTCCTGCAACTTTTATTTTCCTGTTAATAAAAGGTTTTTTAGTTTATTGTACAAATTTTAACTTCACTACCTAGTTTGAAAATTCCTTTGTTTATCTAATCTTACTATGCCTTGTTTCAATGTTCATAAATCGTCTTAAGTGTTCATTAAATTAGTTAAGTATTCATAAATCTACTGGAATTTTTAAGTTTAATTTTTGATAAAAACTCCTAAAATTTTAAAATTTCCCATTATTACATAAAATGTCTTAAACTTTCTTAACTCATCCTCTTATAATTCATAAATATATCTAGAAGTTTGTAAAATAACATAAATTCATAAAATCTTATTAAGTCCACAAAACACTCATGGCTCATAAGATGACTTTATAATTTGTAATTTTGCATAAGTTCACAGCTCCACATTCGTAAAATTGCATTGTAGTTTGTAATTCCACTACAAGTTAATAATTTAACTCAAATTATTAAATTCACTTAAAAATTCTTTTGATAATATCTCTTAAACACTAGATGATAGAACTTTAATAATTGAAATGTTTTTTTATAATAATTTTAAGTATGTTAAAACTTTAAAATTAATTATATCAAACTAAGTCTATATGAGGACGAATGATCACTTAAAAAGTCATTGTATTAAGGAATAAGATCATACGATGTTTCATATCAAAATAGATAATACTTTAGTGACAAAAGTTCCAATCAGATCGTTATACTTTTTTCTACTAGAAAATCACTCAAAATTCATTATCTCTCTTAAGTTCATAAATAAGCCTAAGAAAAGTGACTTCCCTTAAAGTATACATAACATTGAATTTTTTATGAACATTTCAACAATTTCACAAAATTAAATATTCATAGAATCTCTGTTTGATTTTGCAAAATCAATTGATATTGGTAATTTTAGTTAAAGTTTACATAAATTACTTAATTGTTCATAAAACATCATAAAAATTTGTAAATCTATTCTAGTTTGTAAAATTATTCAAAATATTGGTAATTTTACTTAATAATTCATTGAAAATAAATCTAGCTCAACATCCGTGCATGGAATTTTAAAAGCTTCCCCTTTCCCAACATATTATTGGTCGGTTTTGTGCAATTTTAACTAATAATCAACTTATTCCAGAAGATGTTAGCTAAACCAAGTCATAATTTGAAATATCAAAATCCAACGATCAGCTGCTTTAACCTTCAATCTATCAGATGGGATCATAGGCTGACTAATGTGTTTTGTCGTTCAAAAGAAAATGTGAAAAATCAAACGGACAAAGGCAAAGTTGTAAATGGCCTTAGCCTCGTTTTTGATGGACGACTGATGCCAGATTCTAGTAGTGAAGCTCCTCATCAGGCGAAGTTCCTAAAGAAAGCATTGTTTTCCATGCATATACTGAATTTAATGCACGGGATGGAATCTTCGACGAATCGACCAGGACTTTTCTTAGGACACTCGCTTTCATGAGAAGGTCAGCCACGGCATAAATAAGCCCACGCAACCCTACATGACGAACGATAGGCTCAAAATCATTGAAACTTCCCACAGCCCACATCTAACTCAAGATAAAATAGTCTCATTCAATATTGCATTTTTTCTTGGCGATAGTTAGAAAAATAGTTAAAGAAATGTCTCTTTCAATAAAATAGTCAAAAATATATTTTTCTAGGCATGGAGGAATGCGTCATATGTGTAAAAGATTAAAAAGATCCAAATTAGTAGCATAGACTTAAAATTATTTATTTTACTTTGCTTCACCTGCTTTTAAATGCTATAGATTTCTGTCAACATGCTGTTTGGATTTTTCCACAGAGTGCCTGGAGAAACAACTTTTTATATTTGCCAAACAATTTGGGATTATTAGTATTTTTTTTTTCTTTTAACTACTATATTACAAATTTGGGGTGTGGGAAATTTTGTTTAATTCATCCTATTAAAATATTAATGTTCAAAATACTAAACTATACTGGTTTTGATGGATCATTAGTATTTTGAAAAGTGTACTTTTTTCAATAACTAAACTTAATAAATTTTTCAAGATATTGACTAATAAGATTGAAATGTCCCGTACAATAAGATAAAACAAAATAAAAAAGAAGGGTAATTTAGTAATGTGATCCTTAACATTTACGTAATTTTGATACTGTCTTCTATTTTAATGGTTCGATCAAGTCTTTCACCTCATTATTCATTTTCATCTTTTAAAATTTGAATAATTTGATTTATAGTTTATTTAATAGTTTAGATTTAAAATAATACAAATTAAAGATAGGATGGATAATCCCTAAAAAATAAAAACATGACAATAGAAAAATTCATAGATGGATAAAAATCAAGGTTTCTGTGTGCACAACCCCATGATAATTGTAGAGTAAACCTTTCAGGTCCCATGCTTCACATAACATCCAAGTGCTGTAAGGGAATTCTCTCGTTCTCTTTTTGCAGTTTGTTTTTTATTATGAATCTAGAATTATCTAACAATCTATGTCTTGCTGATTAGGTAAAAAACTAAAATTTTAGGTGATTGCAAAAGAACAATAGTTTGAGGTAAGGGGAATCCACTGTATAGGTTTTTAGGAGCGTAATATGCATGAATTCAATGAAGGACCTTATCATCCTTTAGTTTATTTCATGGCCATTCTCAAGAAAACTAGGTTCACATGATTCTTTTAAGGTAAAGGTTCATCTTGAAATTAATTTATGATTTCAGATATCTCAGGATTTTAATTCCAGAATTGACTACAAGATTTACAAGTAAAGAAATGATATTGGCAACAATCTCAACGGGATTTAGGAGTTTCAAAAAGTTCTACAACTATGGTAATGGATCTATATTTTTTTTTCATGGTGTTAATTAGAAAATCAATAGATATGTAATTTGCAAAGAAAGATTTAATCTTGCTATTATAGAAAAGAAGAAGATTGAAAATGGTTAAAAAAATGTCAATTTGGAAATTAATTAAGAGTTGACGAAGTTTCCCTGTCATGAATCAAGTTGATTACAAATCCCCAATCTTTGGTTCATAAATTTTAAAGTTAAGGTTGGTGAAAAAGAGAAAATATTACGTGAAGAAATAAAGTTTTGGAAAGGAATTATTATGTCACATTATGAAATCTAAAAAATATCGAGTTTTTATTTGAACATTCATGAGCTTATATTTTGATGATAAGATGAAGTGAGATGACAAAGGTTGGAATAGAGAGTTTGGTTTTCACTAGCTACTAAATAATTTATTATTGAGATTCAAGTTTATGGAAGTTGGAGGTATGCCATTATGTTATAGAGTTGTGTGAGAACATGGATATGTAAGTGTTCCAGTTGTATTTTTACTAGGTTTCATTACTCTTTTGAATTTTTAATTTTCAAGTTATGATTGTATTGTTGATGTAAATGAAGTCTTTTATGATCAGATTAAGGAAGATGGTACAAGGATGCTATATGTACATGTTAGGGAGCTTGAATAATATGATATAATATTTAGTTAGATTTAATAGTCTTATTTTCTTATAGTAGAGGTTTAGATCTTTTTGTTTATTATTTAGAAATTTTGATTTTGACAAAATATATATATATATATATATATATATGCAAGCACTAGCAAGTATACCAAGTCAATTAAATAATATAGAATGATTAGGGTTGTCATTTGCACGAGATAAAGTTAAAGTTACCATGAGAAACATTCATTGGTTTAAAAAACAATGATGTAAGAAAATTAAATTCACCATAATATATAATCATATTGTGACTAAATTATAATTATACTAGCTATATGGCTATTTTAGTGAATTTGCTAAGTTTCGTTATTTCCCAACCAATTTTTAAAGTCCTTTCACAGTATAATAACTTAATTAATATCCTGAAATATTAAATTATTAACCTATCAAATCAATTTCTTGGATTTCACCAGTTAAATCAAAATGTAGCTTTCTTTAAAATCATAATTGACTAGTGCCATAAATTAATCTCTCGTCATTATACGCAAATTCAATTTAATCAAAGATAACAAATCTTCCTTTGTACTAAATTAATCATACTAGAATCTTGATTAGTCCTAAATCATCTTCTAGTTCTATAAGACCTTCATAATCATAAATTTTGATACCCTAAACACAAAATTATAGCACAAAAATTCATAACAATGATAATTCAAATACGTAAATATATTATAGTAACAACAATAAATTTATAATTATACTTCATCAAACTTCTATGTAGAATATTTAGCACATAACTAAATTAAAGAAACATAAATTAAAAATTAAAAAATGCCATTAAATAATTCATTAATGAATTTAAATATTAAAACTATTAAAGAACTAAATGGTTGCTCTAGGGATAAGCAAAAAACCCAATAATAGCAAATAAAAAATATGGTTACTTGTATAATTTTCTCTAAAAATTTTTTAATCCAAACCAAGCTAAAAATTTATAGTTGGTTTGGAAGGTCAAGTCAAACCGAACTGTAAAACCAAACCAATTCATTTTGAAAAACGTAGTACTTTTTTATATTTAACTACAAAATTATTTCGCTATAATATATCATATAAACTAATCTTTCATTTATATTAATTACAATGTATATATATTTAACTTCTATTACCATTTATTTATAAATTATAAATACCATTGTCTCTCTTGTATGCCACCAAAATTGTATGGCGGCTGTTTGATTCCCTTCTGAACAGGTATGTCCTGTTAGTTTTCTAAGATAGTAAATCAGATTTTCGCCTGGGCATCTTCGTTGGGCTTGCATTTGTTAATTTATTTCAAACATCTGGGTCGTGTCTTCTCCTTATGGTGCTTTTGGGCTTTTGGATTAGACAATTGGATATAGCTTCGATTTCAACTTCTTGAACCTATAGAATGTAATCCTTTCACTCAAAGAACCCATCTGCATAATTTTACCTGTCTATAGAATTTTCTCTTGGGCATTGACATTGGGCTTCAAATGGACTCGCATTTGTTAATTTATTTCAAACATCTAGGCGTATCTTCTCATGGTGATTTTGGATATAGCTTTGAATATAATCCTTTCTCTAAAATCGCTCCGTTTGTATAATTTTAGGAATTTGCACAACTTTCCTATCAAAGATTTAAAAATATACAAGTGCAATAAATCGTTAGATCAAAATACATGTAAAATTACAACTTATCAAGAGTTGCAAGATAATCCAACTTTAGTCTTAGTCAAGATAGTTTCAAATTATGCTATTTGATGGTTAATATTAATAAACAGTGACCTCTTTTGTTGCATTAAAACAGGCTATGTATGCAATTGAAGATATCTAGCATTTGTATGTGCTTGTAGTTGTATGCTGGATTTTAGTTCATACTTTTTAGGAGAAATTTTCCGGGTGCATGGGAAGCTTATATGTTATGGTCATGACTATTGAAAGTAAAAGTTTACAAGCTACCATTTTATACTTATGTTATGAATTAGCTTCGCTTCATGGAAGAGCAACATGTTATTCTGTTTCACAGTCGGTATATATAGAAGAGAATATGATAAGCACTAGTTTTATCCAAGCGATAAGGGTTAAAGAATACTCTTTGAGGAAATTTATGCCATAAAGAAACCTAAAACTAGTAGAGCCATCATAAAGAGAATCAAACAATGCATTAAGTGTAGAATAATGCAGAAGTAAGAAGAATCTCAAAAGTATTCTACTATAGATAAATGCATCTTCTAATTTTGATTCTAATAATAGCCTCAAAAAGTAGCATAAAATGGGGTCCATCTTCACTAAAAGCAAATTTCATTGAATATCAATCTTGAAATGATAAATTTGCCTTTTATACTTTACTTGCCTTGCATAATTTATTATGAACCAATGCTTTCTCTTGACTTTCAGAGCATATTATCTTCAACAGAATTGCTTCATAGCTGAAAAAACCTGCTTGGATCCCTAAAGTATGTGATTTTAGCAAAGTAGTTTTACACATATCCTAATTACAATTAGATTTTAATGCAATTTTATTAGTAAATTGCAATTTCCATCATAAGATTTCTAGGATCTTGTGGTAAAAGATTGAGGTTTCATGGTCCACAAAGGTTTCATGCTTCATGTATAGTAGCTATCACTATTTTTTTCTTTTATTTTTTAACTTTTTTTCTTTTTCATAATAGAAATTGCATAAACTCTAGTTTTATTATCTAATCATAACAATTCTATAGGTCATGCCTTAAACATTGAGTAAAATTGGTGTGATCGGATGCACTTAATTTAAGTACATCTTTCTTTTACTTTCTAATAGATAGGATATTGAAATTACATATGGATAAATGGAACTACATGTGGATCCCTAATTTTATATGTGCTAAAAAAATCAATGGAATATGTAACGGAGTCTAAATACACCAAATAATATTTATTGTTTAGTTCGAGAAACTTATGTACCTAGTTATTATAATTTAACTCAACTAATATTAGTGTAGTACATTTGTTTCTTCTCATACAGAATCACATACCCTTTGGTGGGATGGACTAGATTTGAATCCTCTACACCAAGTTAAAATATAGTTAATTAAAAAAAAAAAACCTAAATCCAAATTCAATAAAATTGCACATAAGATTTTAAACTCTAAGGATTAAGCCTATGCAAAATCCTTGACCCTATATTGCTATAAAAGGTTCTCAAATAGCTACTATTCTCTCTCCTTTTTTTTTCTTTTCCAATTATAGGGGATGGGAAATTCAAACCCTAGTCTATTTTAATAAGAGATTAGTAACGATTCCATTAGTTTACAATGGCCTTAACAAATTCTAATCTTTTCAAATTGTTTCAAATTTGCCACATATCTAAATAATTATCTTGGATATAATATGAATAACTAAACTTGCCCATTTATTATATTCTATCAATTTTGCTAAAATAATTAATTATTCAATATCTAAAAACATGATAAATGTTTAATAATTTATGCTAATATTTGGAATGATATATAAAAAGTGATACCTATTATTATACCATTGAAGCAATCCAAATATAAAGTAAGATAAAAAGGTATATCAACAAGGAACAACAAGCATTTGATAACATCATCGAAATAAGGGTTTCTATCCATCACAAGCTCATGATCCCCAATAAAACAAATAAAAAATGATGAACAGTTTCGTTAATAGCAAAAACATACACATCCTTAAAATAACCTAATTATTTGATGTAATTCTCATATACTCCTAATTTTTGCATCTTATAGCACATCAATGCTCTTGATATGTAAATTTTGTAATGTATATGCATAATGATATATTATATATGGCCCAAATATTGCAAGCACCTAAAAATGATGTTAGGATGGCTAGCTTTTTAATTTTTAATCTATCAAATAATCACCTTTTAATATATCAATTCTAGTTTAATTTAGAGTCTATTATTGTAACGGAAAATTTCTCAACACATTATTTATTTTACAAAAGCAAGATATTGCACATGACATAGCATGAAGAGAAATTAACAATCCTTTTATATGTGTTATTTACATAGCTAAACTTAAATGATTGATCATAAAAGAAGATGCTTGTCTCCAAGTTCTGCATGTAAAAGAGGTTGAACATTTGACATTGAACTTTCACATGGTTTTCTTCTCTTTACTGGATATTGGGCAAGTGTCGTAGCCTTTTAATCCCCTCCAATTCCATAGTCACTTCTCTCATAGTAGGTCGGCACCTTCCATGTAAGTGTAAACATCTTTTTGCAATGTTAGCAACACAAAGAATTTCTTTCTCTATGCCTTCATTTAAAACTTCAACATCCAAGATATCAAATAGATGGCCATTTTCCATTGAAAGTTTAAAATATGTAGCTAAATTTATACCTTCCTCAATCCTTAATGTAGAAATAGGCATTTGTCTTGTTAAGAGCTCAGTAAGTACCACCCCAAAACTATATACATCACTCTTATCTGTAAATTGGTTTGTCTCAAAGTACTCTGGATCAAGATATCCAATGGCTCCTTTTACTAATGTGGTCACATGACTTTCATCAAGAGATAATGATCGTGATGTACCAAAGTCTGCTATCTTTGTTCGGTACTTTTCATCTAATAGTATGTTTGTGAATTTGATATCTCTATGATATATTGGTACAGATGCTGTTAAGTGTAAATAGAAAAGTGCCCCTGCAATTTCTGTTGCAAGTTGCAAACGTACTTCCCAAGACACTAGGTCTTCTCTGTTTGATCCATGAAGATATTCATATAGATTTCCATTTGGTATAAACTCATATATGAGGAGAGGAACTTCTACTTCCAAACAACATCCTAATAGTTTTACAATATTTCTATGACTAATTTGTGTTAGAATCATAACTTCATTAATAAATTACTCAACCTTTCCTTCATTTATGACCAAATCTTTCTTTATTGCCACTATTTTTCCATCCATTAACATTCCTTTATAGACGGTTCCTTGGCCACCTTTACCTAGAACTCTACTCTCACTAAAATTTTTAATAGCCATTAATATCTCTTTTTTATTGAATAGTTTACATCTATGAACATTTTCTTCAAATGACAGTAGTAGCTTCTGTAGTATGAGTCCTCCATTTCTCTTAAAATACTTTTCTTTAAGCCTCTTTTCTTTTCCAAGCCTCCATCCTATAAGAAATAAGAGAAGTGCCCCTAAACTAGAACCAAAGCCTACACCAAAATAATAATAATAATAATAATCAGGGAAATCACTTTGATAGTCTATATCAGTAAGTTTGATGTAGCAAGAAAAACATATGTTCGGATGTATGTGTTTTGTATTTCAAAAGATATTTATGAAAGAGGGATGAGAGCATATATTCATTTGTTATTTAGCTCAAGTTTGAGTACCTCTTATGATGCTCACATGCATTCTCTTGTGGGAAAACACTAAATTTGATGGGTTTTTTTTTTTCCCCTATAGAAATCAATGCTAAGATAGATATAAAAAGAGAATTGCACCAAAATGTGAACATAAGTTAGAGTAGATCGGAAGCTTAGAAGAGAAACAAGAAGAGTGGTGACTATATGACTTTAAATAGCTAGTCCATGATTTGTATAAACTAAGGATTTACAGAGAATGAAAAGAATATATTTCAAATTTTTTTATCAATGAAAGTTTGTTTCATTTCAATAAGTGGACCCTACTTATAATATTTCCCTTTATAAGACTTCTTATATGACATAAGTCTGATTTTGTCCACCAAAATCTCCTACCTCATCTCACTAGACTAGTTTGGAAGACTCATTTTCATATTTTAGTTCAAACTATACAAATCAAAGTATACCGAAATAATTTTGGGGCTTACATGTAGAGGATTTATGCAGTCTATAAATGATAATTCTACTTAAGTTTCTATTCTTTGTGTCTAAATTTCTTTCCATCCTTATATTATGGGTATTAATAATCGCTTTAGGGTATTGTTATTTATTGTTCTTATTCTCTTATCATGTTCTTTTAAATGTGATTAAAAGCTATGAAGGAACAAAAACATTTAGAATTAATGAAATGCATACTTAGACACCACATTATTACAACTATTGATTTTATAGGTTTTCAAGTTTTTAATGCTTTCATAGAAGTAGTTAACTGATTCAAAAAGTAGTGATTTTGAAAGAATAGTTATTATTTCGATCAAGCAAAACATAAATTGGTGAAGAATGAAAATAAACTAATTGGTTTATATGGTCCTTACAGTTCTTTAGAGCTTAATGCACTTTTAAATTGCCAATTAAGCACCCATACGCTCGTTGTTGAACTCGGTAGAGAGGCGTATTAAAACTCAAAAGTGGTTACTAAATAATTGGACAAACTGCCTAAATTCAATCATTTACTACCATCAATGACATTTGATTCTATTATTTCTAATTTATTACTATTGCAATCTGGAGTTGGTTTTGTAGTTTAAATTTACATTATTTAAGTCATAGTTTCTTTGTGCTTTGATTCTTTTATTGTTTTAATATGTTAGGTTTAGGTTGGTTTCATATGGAATAGTAATTCCTGTGAGATCGATACTCTATACAAAATCCGATACACTTTTTGGACTGCTATATCAAGGTGTGTAGCTATGCCAACCCATTCGACCCAACACACACCAAAAAAAAAAAAAAGGATTAGAGTTGAAATTTCCAACTTATTTAAATAATACACCGCTTGGCCTTCCCATTCAAAATAAGCCAACCCGTTACATAGTGGGATGGCCTTCAACCTACAAAAAAGAAAAAAAAAAAAAGGCAAAAGAAAAAGAATATCATGTAATTATCCCAAGAAGCAAACTCTCTGTAGCCCCTTTTGCATGAACCTTGTCTTTTTTATTGGGATGGTACATAATTGAATCCGGCTCCCCGTTATATTTATCAGAAGAAAAGAGAATGTAATTATCCCTAAATATGGTATATTATAAACCTTTCTATTATAAATTTATGAATTTGTGGAAACCACCATCCATGTTTTTAACTTCTCTTCCACATTTATTCCATGCTATAATAAAATTTGTTTTGTATTCCAACTTTCAATTGATCAATAATAAGTACCAGATCTATTTACAGCTTTTTAAATATTTAATTATTCCAAGAAATAAGAGCATACGTTCTTTATGTAGCCATTCATATATGATTTAATTTTTACTTGTATAATTATGCACAAATTTTAAAGTAAATCTAGGATAAATTACATGAATCATCTTGAAAACTTTAGAATTACTAGACCCTTAACTTTTTTCAAAGTTCGTATTACTCCTAATTTGGTAACTTATATAAAAACCTTAGTTAGTATGGACACACACGGATGCTCACATGGAATTTACATAAATATATTCAATTGATCAACTTTAAAAAATCATTAAAATACACAAAAATGTAGAAAATGATTAAAGATAAAACTAAAAAAAGAAAATGGTGATTACCAGCTACCAAAGTGTTGGGGTGGTTGGTGAACATCTGTAAAACTTAAAATAAAAGGAAAAAGGAAGCTCAAGGGCCATGGAGTCACAACAACACAATTTCACCTCGAGTGCTTTTTTCCCTCTCTTTTTTCTTTTTTTTTTTTCAGTTGGGATCGATTGTGTCCTACTTTCGACCTAAGGAGGTCGTATAACCCTTCTATGGTTATGGGTGATTGTCCACTATCAATGGTGAGTCACAAGATCCACTTACCTTGGTAGGTTTGATATAACCAAAAAAATGTTGTCAATGCTAGCTACTTAGTGATAGAGTTGGATAACAAATAGCATTTCCCTTTTTCCATAATTTTATGCTTTTATATTTTATATTTTCTTTTGCTTTTATTATTATTTTTTTCAAATTTATTACTTAAGTATATATAAGTAAATGTTGTATCATCATCTACATGTGTCCATATTAGTAAACTTTCCATGTATGCTACTACGTTACCATTTACATAGTCTATGTAATTTACCATAAAATCTAAGCGAACACAATTTATTTCACTTCAAAACCTATAATGTATTTTGTTTCAATTATATAGACAAATAAAAGTTGCTAAAGAGTATAATTTGTGTAGAGTGGAAAATTATTGGTCTTAATATAAATTAGCAACTATAGATAGTATTATTAGCTTCACCTATCCAACTTTCTTTTCATATTTGATATGGAGTGAACATCGATGAATAAATGTACTAGGTAAGTTAGTTTAATTCGCCTAATCTTCCAACTCGTAGTAGGACTGTTTTAGATCTAATATTATAGCCAATTTATTAAGCAGGATGCAAATAGCTAATGTGATTGACTCGTAAGGTAAGCACATTTAGTTGAATTAACTCATTTAACATACTTGCAAAACTTTAGTTAATAGTGAACAAAACAAATAAGGTTGTGAATTATTTAAGATTCGGTCCTCATATTCATACTTAGAAACCTTGCTTTCGATAATATTTTAAACTCTATCACAAAAATGTGCATGCTACCTTGAGTTGCTACTCCTATTTGCCTCCTTTTTTTATATACTCTATTTTATATGTTTTATTGCAACTATATAGGGTTTTTCTTTAAATTTTATTTGGGAAAAACGATCATTAAAAACTATGTTTTTTTTAAATATAAAATTTGGTAAATTGTGCTTTTGGTATTTTATATGAAGATGCTGAGTGAAATGGAACTTGGAAAATAAAAATTTACATACTCTAAAGATAGAAAATCTGAGAAAAGGATTTGGTTTACTAGAAAAAGAAACTTATAATTAGTTTTTTTTTTGGTGATATAATAGAAAAAATTGGAGGGGATAAAATATTTTCATGTTATATAAAATATAATACAAGAAACTAACATGTCCTTAATATAATATATATATGTGGTGCTTCACAATATATGTGTGAAAAAGTCAATAGTAGAGTCTTCTATGATAAAATAATAAATTAAATTCTTTTAGAATGAAAAAAAAAATGAACAAACTATAAATCATAAGACAAAAATGAAAAGAAAAATATTGATTCCTATAGATAATGGGAAGATGAATTAGCTAGCAGGGGAATGGTATAAAGTTTTTCACAATAATAATATTTTTTAATTTCTTGTATTTAAAAAGCAAAATTATAAAATTTTCTTTAACAAATGGATAGATACACTTATTCACAATAGATTTAAAAGTTAAAAAAAAAAAAAAAACCGTTTCATCCATTATACTCTTTCCCACCAAGGTCATATAATTCAAATAATGCAATAAGGGAAAAAATTGCTTAAACTCATCATGAATAATTAAGATGTTTCATGATTATAAGTTAAGGTGCATCAGAACCCTTTGAACTCTTAAAATATGAATTTATTTTCCTATAACTTTAGAAAATACACATTTGCTTTTCAAATCATTGCTACCCTAAAAGTATTAATAAAGGCACTGTAAATAGCAATAGTTTAGGGGCTTCAATAACAATTTAAATGTATGTGTATTTTTTTAAAAGTTATAGTGATGTAAAAAACATACATCAGGGTTTGGGGGGTCAATCTTCATTTGATAAGCAATTTTGATGTGAATTTGAAATATCTTGGATATATAAAAGAAAAACCAATAAGACTAACTATATTACTGTAGAGAGCTAAATCCAATTATAGGTTGTGAACCCAATAGTCAAAATAGATTTGACTTCCTATGCTCAAGTAATATGGTCCAAAGAATGAAGCCTATGAAATTTAGGATTATCAAAAGAGATTTAGCATAAAAAGCTTAGAGTAAGACTTGTTAGATTGGCTTGTGTAATACTAACACTTCTTAAATTGGCTTACACAACAAATAAGGCTCTTATTGGGCTTAAACCAATAAAAGGTGTCCACTTGAGTTTCACTAAAAGAAAGGGTTAATTCTAACCATAGATTATCATTACGACACAATGAATGAGATCAATGACCAATTCTCGTAAATATTGCACCCCCTTTCTCATTTAGACATGAGAGAATTTTGGCACAAATGTTGTTACACTACCATATTTTTACCTTAAAGGATCAAATGCTTGATCATATCAAGAACATGATCTTGTTCTTCCCTAATTATGGGGTTTAGTATCATTAAGCCCTTTTATTTGTCACAACTTATGTTTAAGCTTTTGAAATTGCCTACTCTCTTCCCTACTATTCCTCACTCAATCATTATATACTTGTAAATCAAGTCATATCTCTTAATCACATATAGTGATTATTAACATGCAACATACACCTAACCTAGCCCTATACCGAAAATCATCATAATTGGAACCATAAAATTGCTAATATTGTATTAAAAGTTTTTTAAATTTGTTAAAAACTAGAATATTTGATGGTTGGATATAATTATATCCTAGATAATAAGTTGTATTTTCCATAATGTACATTACATGTCTTACATTGTTGAAATGCACACTTATTGAGGGCATTTATCATAACTATACAACACTATTATTTTTAACGTAGCACTTCATAATGTTGGTCATTGTTGATATTAGCAAAAACTTAACATGCACCGATTTTATATAACATTCCTTATAGTTAAATAGCTTATATAACCTAAGATTAACAGTCGAAGCCCATATGAGTCCCTTGAGCCTCACAATGGGTAGATTAAATTAAAATGAATATTAAAATAGAAAGCTCAAACAGTACGTTTAAAATGCTACTTTTGAAACCCTAAAACCATAATTGCAACCTTATCATGTGAGAAACCCTAAATTGACCCTAAAACCCTAGTTAAATGTCTGAAACCTTAAATTAAGTGTCAAGACCCCAACTTGACTATTAAACCCTAGCTAAATAATAAAACTATTCGCTATTCACAAGCCATTCATTTTTTTTTTGAGTTCTCTCATAAATATTTTGATAATAACAAAAAGAATAAAGATATCTAATAAGTTTATTAAGTGCATGGGTAAATGAACAAGAGATAAGAATTTTGTTCTCATATTGATTTTGAAAATCAAAACCAAATTTAGAGACAAATTCAAAACCTCGAGTACAGTATCAAAAATTATAGAGGTAAGTATTTTGAGAAGTATTTTAGGCTTAAAAGTGTTTAAAGGCCCAGTTCCACTTGTTGAATATATTTGGGTAATGTATCCAACACATTCTACAAAGTTGGTTACTTAAATCTACGAAAATTAAGTTAGAATTAAAACATTTATTTTAAAGATAAGCTTCACTAAATATGATATCTAATAACAGTAGGTAGATTTTATTGAAGGTATTTTCATTAGAGTTTTCATGAGATTTTTGAAGAATTATTATCAAGATATATGAAGAATCCTAAGAAGTTAAATATAGACTTTACTTGAATTCAAAACAAGAAAGGATAAGGACATATGCTAGAAGATACATTGTAATAAGGATGAACTTTATTTTGTTGATGCAAATTTTTGTTAGATTTAAAAGAGCTATTATACAAATATCTTTGAAGCATATTTATTTAATTATATCAAACTTGCTAGAATACTTACAAACAAGATAGTATCAAGATTATTCTAGAAGCTTCAAGATTAAAAAATTTAAAGGTATCAAGCATCGAGATTGGCTTCTAAATCTTAAGAGATATTATATTGAAAAATACGAGAAGAAACTAGGGTAATTTTTTGAGAATTCTTATATAAGTCATTAAATAAAATAATAGCAGTACAACATTCAAATTGAATTCAACTTTGAAGTGTTATTTGGCTTTCACATTTTAAGGGAGAAATTGATAAGTCATAACCTTTTTAAAGCTATCAAGAATTATCTAAGATTTAAAAAGGAGACATTATATTGGAAGACATAAAAAGTAGATAACTTCAAATTTTTCAGAAAAAGAGATCATCATATCAGAGCTGCATATGTTTTTTGAAAGCTTTATATTCGAGAAAATTTAGAGCTACATACTGAACCTAATTCAAAGACAACCTTTCTATTCTAGTTTTATATTATGATTTTATCTTGTACTTTAATTGAGAGGATTATTGTACTCTATTATCACTATTATTGTTTAGCTCATACTTAGAGAGTTAGATTGAGTGCTAGTAGAGAGACTTTAAATTTTGCAAATCTGTGACTAGGCAGGAGTGGCTTAGTAAGATAAAGTAGAAGACTTGTATTATTGTTCTCTCTTGATTGGTTATTGGATAGTAGATAGTGGAATGACACTAGTATGGATAACTAGGCCATTAGTAGTAGAGTTGGAAGAGTGCAATAGGCATAAAGTCGAAGCACTGTAAATTTCTTGCTTGGTTTTATCATCCCTATTATCTCTTTGCTTAGTATATTATTGTTGGTCATATATTGTTTCACATATAATCTTCCTTAAGTAATTAAAGGGGTTGTTTTGAATTTAGTAATTGAAAAAAGTCTCAAACTTTTAAGTAACCAATTTACCATACCCATACCACCTGGTTACTTTTAGGAACTATACACTTAATTGTTCTAAAACCCTAAATTGCTTTCTAAATCATAATTGATTAACAATTATCAAATATGACTTCTAATATCCCTAAATTAATTAGATAAACAACCCGATAGAATTAATTGACTCAACTAGATGTGACAAACTTTGAGATATATCTAACTACAACCTTGTATACTAGTAATCAAGCTTAAGGAACTTAATTACACCTTAATTGCATAATTGAGGTATACATCTTAATTAACAACAAGTCAAGAAAAATTAATCACATGATGCCAAGAAGTTGGTCAAAATATCTTATGTAATTAACGATACATGTTTCTTTGGGGAAAAAAAATCGTACCAAAACAGCAAAGGATAAAAAATCACTTATTGTCCTATAATACCCATATATTACATTACCCAAAATGACAATTTGTTTCCCATTCCCCCCCTCCCTCTTGGCTAGTTAACATACCTTGAATAATCCTCATTTTCATCGCAAATATACACTTAAAAATCCTTTCTAAGAAGCTAACCCTACCCCCTAATGAAAACCCATCACCTACACCTTTCATACATACCCATCTACCCCTTCACTTTTCTAATCACCATTCCACTTAACCTTACTGCTACCTTAAGCCACTACACCACTTCACTCTCCCTTTCTCCATTGATACCCCTAAATCCACTTCCATGCACTAAGCCTTGATTTCAAGCACTAAACCTTGATTTCAAGAGGGAATAAAGAGAGGCCTTCACATCCCAACACAAGATTAGTGCACTAAACGTAGGCTCCATTTTAATACGAGTTATAGCTACTTTTCCTTAGGTTTTAAAGACTATAAAATCACTAAAAACTCCATCTTTAATCACATTTAAAGGTATGCATTCATTTTCGAAAGTTATAAAGATGTAGAAAACGTACTTTGAAGTTTTAGGGATCAATTCACATATAATAAATAGTTTTAGAATGTATTTTGAAACTTTTCTAGTGATTAAAAAAACAATAACATTCACTAAATCAAGTTGGAGATATAAAACTCATCAATTTGACAAATAGTTTTAGAATGTATTTGAAACTTGCCTAGTGATTAAGAAAACAATAACATTCACTAAATCAACATAATTGGAGATATAAAATTCATTTATCTAGAATTATTGAAATCCTTTCAAATTCATTATAAATTTTAATGTTTTAACATTGCATATAATTAGTTCCTTGAGATAGGTTGGATGTCTTGCATTTTAAAATCAACATTGGATTTCGGCTTAATTGTACAACACCATTATTTATTTTTATACATCACTTCACTTCATTATCAACTTGAGTTACACTGTCATGTTGCAATTTAATATCATACTCTTTATAGTTAGACAGTTCTATAGATAATATAAAACTAATGTACATAAAGTACTTTCGACCATCTCTTAACTACTCTATACTTATCATTCCTTTAAGTATTTTTCATTCGTGCAATTTAATGTGAAGATTATATTATATAAAACTAATGAATTTCAAGCTTATTTGTAATAGCATATAATTCCTCGTACGTTATTCTTTTCAACTCTGTTGTATAAAAATATAAAAATAAAGTTTATGGTAATAAAATGCAATTGTAAGTGACATGAATAAAACTTAAAGTTGGGGTTGCAGGAAAGGATGGAATGACAATGTAAAAGATAATAAATAACCAACTAACTATGTATCTAACCCTACCTTTCTACATTAAATTGAGATTGGAAGAGAAATGAATGAAACTTCAATGCATGATTATGGGGTTTTTTTTTTTTTTTCAAGGTGAAGTCTGGAATGGTATAAATTAAAAATGGAGCCTATTTTAAATGGTTTAGAGTCACAGACCTATTAAGACGAGTTTTAATGTCTTCCTTGGATCAACACAATGGAATGACCCTCGAGTATTTATACATCTCTTGGATGACACACAAGGATTACTCCAATCTTCACATTCATCAATATCTGATTTAGAGTATGACATAGAGAGTTAGTGTAGCATCCATCTATTCTAAAGGAAATAACTTATTTTGAAACAACTCTGGGTACTTTCTTCTCATCTCCTCTTCTAGCTTTTAAGTTGCTTACCTTTGTAAGCAACTTGCCAAATGAACTTTGACATAAGGCATCCATCTTCTTCTCAATTCTTGAATCTTAAAGTTTACAATCTTTATGGGTCACTTTATAGTAATCAAATCTAGCTATAACTCTAGGGTCTCTACATCCACTACTTATACCCAATGTTATTTTATCTCTTACTCTGAGTCGGGTTTGAACTTTCTTAACATGAATACATGAAAGAAATTACGGATGCCCTTTAACCTGGGAGGAACCTCCAATCTATATGCCATACTTTCAATCTTTTCTATCACTTTGAAGGGTCCAATATACCTTGGAGACAAATTCCCTCTCAATCTAAATCTGAAAGCTCCATTAGCTAGAGATACATTCAACAAAACCTCATCTCCTACCTTAAATTCCAACAAGCAACTTTGTTTATCAATGTAACTCTTCTAATAACTCTATGCTATTTCCATTCTTTATCTAATCAACCTTACCTTGTCTACTGCCTCCTACACCAACCGAGATCCAAAACCTATCTTTCTCTAACCTCATCCCAGTGTAAACTCGATCTACGCTTTCTACCATACAAAACTTTGTAAGTAGCCATTTGGATAGTCACCTGATAACTGTTGTTATTAGCAAACTCTCTGGGGTAAGTGCTTGTCCCAATGGTTGCCAAAATCAAGCATATAAGCTCGAAGCATATATTTAAGTGTTTGTATGGTTCTCTCTGACTACTTGTTAGTAAACAAGTGGAAGGCAATATTGAATCGTAACTTTGCACCAAAAGCTTTACGTAAACTTCTCTAAAACCTATGTATAAAACAAATGACCCTATATGGCATAATCTTTGTCAACACTCCATGTAACCTTACTACTTCCTTTATATAAAGCTTAGTTAATTTGTCCAACAAATACTAAGTGTTAAGGAGAATGAAGTACGTACTTCATTAACCGATTCACAATCACCCAAACTACAGCATTGTTAATTAGAGTTTTGGTAGCACAACCATAAAATCCATGGTGACCTGTTCCCATTTCCACTTTAGCATGAATAATGACTACATCTCACTCGTTTGCCTCTAATGCTCAATTCTGATATGCCAACAAGTTTAGTGCCTTGACATGTATTCCGTGATCTCCCTCTTCATAATATTCCGCCAATAATGTACCTTAAGGTCTCTATTCATCTTCGTATTACTTGAGTGTATGGTGTATCCCGAGTAATGAGCCTCTTTTAGTAACTTACTCTTCAACTTTGCCTTCGTTGGTACATTAGTAACTCTTATTTTAAATACGCTTTATATGGTGATTTTATAGTATTTCCCTTATATTTTTTGTTGTTTTTAAAGAAATTGATACTTAATTAAGTAAAATTTTTATTTTAAGATTTGAACACGTTCTTGGATTGAAAACAAAGAAAATGAGTCAAGTTTCACTTAATTCAAAGTTTAAATGAATGAGTTTTGAAGTTTTGAAGTTACATAGATTGGGACATAACCGTGTCCCTAAGATATGTCCATAAAATAGGAGAAAGCGACAAGTTTTTTATCATAAAGTTACACAATCTGAGACATAACCGTATCCTCAGCCTATGTCTACCCAAGATAATTTTTTGTGCTAAGATTAATGAGTTATACAACTTGTGGACACAAATGTATCCCAGGTTGTGTTTAGTGGCGAAAAAGAAAACCTCCTTATATATTATATAAGGACTTATGAGGGTTTCACATAGAACTTTTGACATTTAAAAGAGAAGAGACTTAGAGAAAAGAAGGAGAAAAAGGTGGAAGCAACATCCAACTTTAAGATTAAAGATATTTTTCATCAACAAAAGGGTTTTTTTCATGTTTTACTTCTTGATTTTGCTACAATTTTCTTTTAATTTCATCATGATAGCTTAAGATTCTTTATTCAATTATGTGTTTTCATTGTTAATTGACATTTTTAGGTTATCAATCTATGATATTATGCATGATGATTGAGAAATCATGGGGGTAATGAGATCTTAACATAATTAGAGAAAAATACATGTGTACTTAGAGATAAGTGCATCATTCTTTTGAAAAGTTATTATTTTTGTATAAGAATTCATTGTACGTTAATGCAATTCTATATTATATTACTAAGTGAAAAGATTCTAGTAAATAATTTAGGGTTATGGTTAATATGCTTGAGAATGGCGTTAACTTTAATTGCAAACCCCTCTGGTTAAGAATAATAAAGATGGAATTGGATAGATTTTTAGCGGTTACATGCTAAACACTAAGGGAAACAATTCCTAAATACATTATTTGCCTTCTTAAAGTCATTCTTAATTTTATCGCTTCCTAAATTACTTAGTCAAGTCTCATAATTAGATTAGTTTGTTAATTTTAGTATTTTTAATTCACTCAACTTATCACAAATTTTTTGTTAGATAATGAGGCTAAGGTTAGTATTAGTACTTGAGGTCTCTGAGGGATCAACTCGGACTCATATTCATTATACTAAAACTGATAGGTACGCTTGCCTCATAGCATACACATAACCGACCTTTATACTTGACTATTCAGATAACATCCACTATGAACTCTACTACCTTTTCCACTTCCATCTTCCTCTTTATCTCTAGTATACCCTCATCTTCAGTTTGGGTTACCTTAATTCTGTCTACAATCAAGAGCTAAATCTGCATATCTGTTAGCCTGACACCTATTTCTTTATTCAAAATCTCTAAATCTAGCCTTCTCATATCCTTTAGCAATGACCTCTGTATTGTTATTAGATTGGTCAATGTCACTTCCTACTTAAAGCATCTCCCATTATATTAGCTTTTCCAAAGTGATACTGCATATCCAGGTCGTAGTCCTTTATCAACTCTTGCCACCTTCGCTATCGTATGTTTAGATAAGTGAAAAAATACTCTAGACTTTTGTGATCAATAAATACATTGCACTTTCCTCCCTTCAGGGCGTGGACTACTACTACCAACTCTAAGTTGTAGACTAGCTAGTTCTTCTCATAAGGCTTAAGTTGTTGCAACGCATATGCTATCACTCGATTGTTCTACATTAGTACACACCCTCGACCTTAAATTGAGGCATTGCTGTAGATCACAAAATCTTCCCCTCTTCAAGCTAATGATAATACCGAAGTAGTCACAAGTCACTCCTTTAACTAATGGAAGCTTTGCTTGCATTTGTCATTCTAGTCAAACTTTACCCCTTTCTACATTAATCGAGTCAAGGGTGCTGCTAATCTTGAAAACCCTTCTACGAACTTCCTATAATACCCTATAAGCCCTAAAAAGCTTCTAAACTTGATTACCGTTTTCAGTCTAGCCACTCAACAACTGCCTTAATCTTTTTTAGATACACTGATATGCCCTCATTATTAACAATGTGGCCTAAAAAGGCCACTTGATCCAACCAAAATTCGCACTTGCTAAACTTAGCATGCAACCTCTCTACTCTAAGTTTACTTAGCACAATTCTCAAATATTGCTCATGCTCTTCTATGCTCCTAGAGTATATGAGAATATCATCAATGAAAACCATGACAAATCTATCTAGATACTTTGGAAAAACTTAGTTCGTAAGATCCATGAATCTTGCAAGCACATTAGTGAGGTCGAATATCATGACTACAAACTGATACAACCCATATCTTTCTCTAAAAGCTATCTTCTCAACATCCTCTACCTTTACCTTCAACTGATAGTAATCTAACCTCAAATCTATCTTTGAGAAAACTTAAGCCCCTTGCAATTGATCAAACAGGTTATCAATTCGGGGAAGTGGACACTTGATCTTGATTGCCACCTGATTTAAATCTTAGTAGTCCACACACATTCTCGTACTCCCATCTTTCCCCTTTACAAAAAGAACTTGATCTCCTTAAGAAGACGAACTTGATCTCATAAAACCTTTATCTTGCAGCTCTTTTGATTTTTTCTTTAAGACAATAAATTCTATGGGTGCCATTCTGTATGCTAGTTTTGAAATGGGTTGTATTTGGTACCAAGTCTATCTTGAACTCTAATTCTTTGTCTGGTGGTAGACTAAGTAGATTGTCAAGGAAGATGTCTAAGAAGTCCCATACCACTGGTACTTACTCTGATTTTAGCTCTTCACTAATCCTTATGCTTAACATTGCTAGGGTAAGGTTTCCCCATAACTCATAATCAATACAACTCACTGGCCTCTAACTTTCCACCTGATACTAAAAAGGCACTTCTCCTAGAGGCTCAAATATGATCACTATGTTTTAACAATCAATGGTCGCATGGTGTCTCTCTAACCAATCTGTACCTAAAATTGCATCGAAGTTGAACATATCTAGCAATAATAAATTAGCTGGCAATATCCTTCCTTCTACAACAATCTCTACGTCATGACACATTCTATGCAGCATAGTCTTACTCCTAAAGGGGATATTCAAAATTAAGGGGGAGTCCAAAAACATAGTACATAATGTATATGCATTTACCAAGTATTCATTAATGCATGAGTGAGAAGCTTCAGTATCAAATAAAATATGTACATTCTAATTGAAGATTGTGAGCATACTTACAAAAGTATCTTCCTTAGAAGTCTCCTAACTTTGAGTTTGCTATTGAAGCGTAAAGACCCAAGTCGATGCTCATTAGCAAGGTCCTAGCTAAGGGCAAGTTACTTTAGTTGTGTTCTGAGTTGCAGTTGGTTGAGTAGTTTGCACAAGTTGTTTCTTCGCCTCTCTACAATCTGCTACTCGATGCCCCATCTAACTACATCAAAAGCAGAAACCTTGATGCAGATGAGTCGACTCTTCACAATCTCTACTGACATGTCTAGTCTTACTGTAAAGGAAATAAGCACCCAAAGTCCACTTACACTCTACAACCTTATGTGGCCTATAGTAGTATGTGTACCTAGCCGATACTAGCAAAGGCAAATAGGATGGCACTAGGGCTAGCTACATCATCGACCTAGGTTATGTAAGTGGTACTTTACCACCCTCTTTAATCATCATGCTTAGTATAAGCCTCTTAAGCCACCTTGGTGGTCCATAGCTTAACATAGGCCTTTTACCTAAGGCTTTCCTCTCTTTATAGCCAGTAACTCTTCTTTCCTCTTCATACCTTACTCTATGCTTCTAGTCTACTCTATTATCTCTACATAAGTGCCTTTGAACCCTGATATGCTCTCTTGTAGCTCAAGCTCTAGCCTAAAGATGAACTGTCTAACATGTGACCTCTCATCCTATCTGATCAACTTTGGTAGTAAGCATGCTAGGCAGTTCAACTTGGCCTCATAATATGACACCGATCCAATATCCTACTACAGTTTTTGGTAGGCTAGCTCCATTTATTCTCTGGTGCTATCAGGAAGAACTTATCAAAGAATAGCTACTTAAACTCTTCCCAAGTGATAGGACCGACTGCATTTCTATTTTTCTTAGGAGCACTCTTCTACCACTAAGCTATAGAGCCCTTCAAGAAGAAAGTAGCACAAGTCACCTTTCCATTATCTAGTACTTCTGCCATAGTGAAGGACTTCTCCACCTTAGTGATCCATTCCTTAGCTCTTACAGGATCATTTAACTTAGGGTAAAAGTCGTGAGTAATCTTCACAAATTGATTAAAAGTACTTCTACCAGTATGACCACTAAATCATCCATCATTGTGTTTTAACCCTATCCCTGGTCATTATAAGGCTAGGTTAGGTTTGGGGTAGGTATGCCCCAAGGAGGATAGGTCTAGTCTTGGCCTTAAGTCTGTTAGGCCTAAGGCTATCTAGGGGTAGGTTGGCCTTGGGCTGGTGGTGGAGGTCGCTACCTTTGGGGTAGCAAACCTATCTCAACTTAGTTCTAGTTTGGTAAAGGGATGTAGTTTAGGTTAGTATCCCTACCAACCTGAGGGTGCGAAGAAAAGCGAGAGGTAGCACAACGTCTAGGAATGCTATGAGAAAAGAACATATGAACAAAGTAATGTAAGTTGGTTTCAAAGAAATGAATTAGATAACTTTAATGCCCTACAAGGACAAGAAAGGAAAGGAATACTAAGAACATAACATAATAACTACGTGAAGCACAAACTTAACACAACATTACATGCTATACAACCATCATTATGCACAAATTAGATCACTTTGATTCACAACTTACTTCCACTATGGTTCAAACATCAGCTGTCTATAATTTAGATTTTAAACTCAAAGCTCTACTACCGCTAAAGTTATAATGCTCCAAAACTTAAGGAATGACAACCTGCTACATGTCCCTATGACATCATCACAGCTTCATTAAATCACCTATCACCTATATTGACTTCATATAATGCTTCTCAGGAATGTCTTATAACACCTTCAATCCACTAACATGTGCAAAGGATCACAACTACACTTTACTTTATTCAAAGGAAATGGATTGAATATATTTAAACTCCAGTGGTCTCAAAATACCAAAAGTAAAAATCAACAACTCATAAACATAACCTCGATTCTTAACAACATACTACCTCTAATGACACTAACTAGAGACGTCTCAGATGACTTCACATGACTCGAGTTACAACATAAAAATATAAGTCTGATAACTCTTTCAACAAACTCAAGACTATATTCTAACCACATAGATTTGTCTCCATAATTATAATAATAATAATCATAGAAATCTGCATCTTCACCATAGTAACAAAAATCACTACAGTAGTCCTCATGATCACCAATTTTAGCACCTGCATCTAAAAACATGAAAATCTAGGGGGTGAGCAAAGCTCAATATAGGGTATAATCATATGCACATGAATCACACCAAGAATACATAATACACACCCAACAATTAATTCAAGTATTTAGATACAACAACCTCAAGTTATTTATCCTATTTAAGTCTAGTAAACAACACAATTCTAGCATCTTGAAACTTGTAATAACTCTAGCATAAATATATATAATACATATAGATACCGGTGTCGGGTTCTCCTCAACACCCTAATGACCAAGAACCAAGTCTCCATGTAACAACATAAAATCTACCTAAATCATTTACAAACATGACTCCAATTAGGACACCATTGCATAAGAATCATCGGGGTACTACCCCAAGGTTTAGTCCTCTCAATCCCTTAGGCCCAACCAAGCATAAGAAACATATGTATTTAAGCTAAGTTTTCATTTAAGTTCATTTACATTTCTAACACTAGGTATGAGACCTCGATGTTTAGGCAACTAGTTTGAACTCAAAGTAACATTTTATCTTCATCAAGACATGGAACACAAAAGGATTTAACTAAAAAATAAGAAATTAATATGTTATCAACAATTTGTACAGATAGTTATGGTATATATATCGAGGCATTGGAGAAATAATTACTTGTATCTTAACATTTATAATTTGACATGAAGTAATATTTATAGATAATATATATTCACTAAATATATTTAATATATTATATATGTACTCGTAATTCAATAATAACCCCGACATACATATATATAATACCCGTGGTACGTTAAAATAACATAGCAAATGGTACTTGGGCAATAAATTATTGTTGGAGGAACATGGCAAAACGTGAATTGATGTAGGAATCTTGGCTAATTCATTTGAAATTGGCATAATTTTTCTCAATATAATAATGATAAAGAAAAAAAAAATGTCAACTGATGTTCTTCAAAACAATCAAATGATGATGATTTGTTTTCAAAGATTCATTGGACCACTAACTTATAGCAATAGCTGGGACAGTTAAAAATTTGACACTAAACCATAATAATATAATATGCATACCTAGGAAGCTATAAATTTTGCAAACAACCTTCACGTAAGACATTTTTCCATATCCAAAATTTTTCATACTTAGTATGACATTTCCTCGTCCTTTATCGAGCCACTTCGACGAAGACCACTGCCAAGGTTAAGTCTTATTTTCCTCTAACTTAATATAAAACGACATCAAAACAAATGATCAATTTCTTAGGAAAAGGGTAAGTTTTATTTTCCTCTAACTTAATATAATTTTTTCATGGATTCAATTATTTTTTTTTTCTATTTATTATATCGATAGCATATGAAATGGATAAACTGGTAATTAGGAACCAAACTAGAGATCTTAAATATATATATATATATATATTTTTTTTTCATTTCGGCAATTAATGTTATGAATGTTGATCCCTTTATTTATAAGAAGTATAGCAATTAATACATGTACGCTTATGTACCACTTTTGTGTACTAAAATGATTGGTTATTTTCCATAAATAAAGACAAATTGTTCAAATGTAATTAGTTAAAGCAAATAGGGATGAGAATTAACAAAATACGTATGGCTGGTTCTCTTAAAGTAGCACAAGTAGTCATTAATAATATAATATAAGGTGCAATCGTTTATTGAAGAAATAAACATACGACACTAGTACCTTATGTTTCTTCATAGGTTTTGATTGACTTGTTTTCTATGATGCCTAGAGAAGTTGTAGATTTGCCAACTCAACTAAGAAAGTGTCATACTCAAATAATTTTAGAACAACATAAGAAGTATGTCTTCAAGTAAGACATGTAGAACCTAAACTATTTGTTGGGACAATAATGTCACCTTTAGCTATAGATTTTATAATAAAATAAAGTGACAAGCCAAGATATTGAGCAAAGGAGGAAAAATAAAATAAAATAAAAAGAAGAAAAAAATAAATATTGTAAAACAATGGAAAATTACTTATGAATTGTGGTCAAATATAGAAGGGATAGCAAATGGAAAGCTACTATGATGATTGTTCATGTCTAAAGTCTAATGCTAGGATAAAAATTTCTGATAGGGGTTGTTGCAACGAAGCTTTGATGATAGGAGAACCAAAAACGCGTGAATTTTCATTTGTAAGTTCTTATTTCTACTAAAATTACCAAACGATGATTAAAAAATTATGAAATTTGGTTTTTCAAGGAATTTTTGCATGTAGAATTAGAATACTAACTCAGAATTTTAAAATTAAAAGGACTTGTGTAGTTTCCTTAAAAACATACCTAATTCTAATGAATTTTGTATAAATTTTTCAAATAGTAAAAAATGTTGTTTCAAGCGCAAAATTTTTCTATAGAATACATATTACATCTAGTTTATTGATATGTTTCCCAATTTTGATTTTCCATATCTTTAATATTTATTTCATTTTTAGGCCTAAAAAATGGATAAAAATAGGGTAATATGTGAAATAAATTGATTTTAGGCAAAATAATTGATGAAATTAGAATCCAATCAATTCTAGATGTTTGAAATGATGTCAAAACTAGTTGAAATTAATTTGGTTTAAAAATCATATTTTATACTTAATTAATCGTGATTTAAGGATAAAATTATAATTTATATATAAGTGATAAACCCTATAAGTGATAAACTCGATAACATGAAATTAGTTGTTAAATGAATCTCATATATTTTTTTTTAGTTTATGGAAATTTTCATGAAATTATTTGATGATCCTAGCTATTTATTGTGAATTTTCCCATTTAAATGGCTTAATTTACTAATTGATATATGTTTTTAGCATTATTAGATTAAAAGGTGATAGTTAATTGATTAAATCCTATATATATATATATATATATGATCTAGTTAGGTATGATTATTAGTTATTTATGTTGTATTTTATAATATCATATGAACTAGGTTATGATATACATGTGTTGGGGATTAGAAATACTAGTTTTATCACATTTTACTTAAAAGTTTTATAAAACTATAGTTATTTGGATAATATGATATTGATATGATATTAATTATGGTTTAAGTATATATGTATATTAGAATTAAAAATATCATTAAGAATTGTCCTTTGAAATAGAATACATATTACATGTTATTGAGTTCATATGAACCTAATTATATTAATTTTACTAAAATTGGATAATTATCGGTAATAAAGTAGGTATTTTTCACATTACGAAAATTATTGTCCTACGACGGCCTATCCGTAATTGAAATATAATTAGATTGATGAAATGAACATTTTGATATTATTGGAAAGATACATTATAAGTAATAGTATAACAATGTATATCGTTAATATTCATTAATTTAATATAACTTATATAGTAAAACTATAATAATTAAGTACATATATAAATATAACTATATGTCACCGTATATGAATATTATACTTTAATATATTTATGTATATAACTTCATAAATAGTATTTTAACCAAGCTATATAATAATTTAAATAGTTAAATAAAACCTTAACATTTTCGTAAAACTTACAAAAACAAAATTTAGGTCTTGTATATATATATAAGATTCCTAAAAAGAGCAAAATG
Source organism: Lumnitzera racemosa (assembly GCA_024138005.1). NCBI lineage: Eukaryota > Viridiplantae > Streptophyta > Magnoliopsida > Myrtales > Combretaceae > Lumnitzera > Lumnitzera racemosa. The sequence goes on along the minus strand of JAMXBC010000009.1, from coordinate 10,640,198 downwards.
TTGTTAGTATAGATCTATAAGGTTGAGCAACAGTATAAGTAAGTAGGATTAATACTTTATAGCATTTTGGAGTATTATTTCAAAATACTAAGAGGCTTTAGTATGGTCTCGGTTTGTGATTGTAATTTAGTTCTCTGCATGTATGGGCCATATGCTTGAATAGTAGTCTGCTATTGTAAGAATTTAGCACCATGAGATGGTGTTTGGTAATTATTACTTTGATTGGTTTGTTTGAAATTTTTTTATCATCCCGAAAATGATCTAACTTTAATACAACCAAACATTTGACTCAACATGCATCGCAACCCACTATGGATAATGACTACGATTCTTGGACCAAACACGAATCCTCTTTGATGAGGATAACTGAAATAGTCATTTCCCCTATTTAGTTGAACTAAGTGATAGGAGAGGAGGTTACAACAAAGTTAGGGGCCGTAGTTCAAAGGTAGTCATGGGAGGAGGGTATTCTCCATTGCATAAGTCTTAGTTTGGTTTCGATCTGTGATAGATGGCTTCAAGCTTCTCAACTCAGACTAAAGTAGACGTAATTTCTCTAATCTCATGATGGATCGAGTAACGTTGTATGATGATATTTGCTTATACATACATTACATATAATTAATTTGGTTAAAAACCTTACTTGTAATTTGTTGAATGCATACTTCTATCTCTATCCCACTAATTGAGTAAGTTATCATTCAATCTCATATAGTCTGTTTTATAAGTGCAAAATGAAACTATAAGTACCATACCTAAAACCAGAACTTTAGCAAACGGGGTTGCAAAGTGAGGATCAAGAAAAACATGGCAAGGTTCTTGTTCTTATTAATGACTTCTTAACTTTTAAGAAAATTAATGGAGTCTTCTCAGTGGGCTTC